>OX419583.1:13894825-14474690 GCA_948473455.1 Teleiodes luculella
GGCCGAATAGAACAGCGAGAAACTTACTTGAAAAGATGTCTAAATACTACAACAACAGAACTAATACTACGAATCTTGTGTCTATACGTCTCAGACCTTTCAAGCGTTGCGTGCTCAACCTACCTACCGAGCAGGTTCTTTTTTTTTGTGGTCAGATTTAAAAGATTATTTAAGACACCCTAAGATTGAAGATATTGCCACTTCTATCCACTTTTATTTGTATTGATATTATGCGTTGTGTGCAATAGAGTCTATACCCAAAACATTACCAACAACCACCAACACCATTCATACCTCACAATGATATCTATGAGTTCGTTTAGCAGCTTAGATTGCAGCCACCGAATGTGCAGCATCCGGGCGCAATCCTTCATCATATTAAGTACCTCCTTGTACTCGACAGTCTCTCTGTCTTTCTTCTTGTCTTCAAGAGAAACAGCAACTCTACTTTTGCCAGAGGCAACTATTTTTAATTTACTTGCTTTTGAACCTTTTTTTATTTCTGGAAAATATCAGGTTATATCGATGATTCAATATTTTTTGCTTTGTGAATTTATTCATGAAACTTCTTCTTTTCCATAAAAAGATAACCCTTTAAAATCCTAGATAAAATATGGGATGGGAATGGACTAGTCCAAAACTTGTTCCACACGTGGAAATTACTAATAGGTTTTTTGTTTTCAATTTATGAACTTAGGATACCTTTGACATATCTTGAAATATCACATTTGGTTAAATGAGCAAAATACTAATACTAAATCGATCTTATCTACTGCTACGGTGTAGTCGTGGGAAAGGGATGGAAAGGTTCAAGAAATTCCCTTATTATTAGGGAATTGAGTGATCAACTGATCAATCTCAACAATCTGGACAAAGTCTCGAAAACTTAAATAAGTGACTAATAATAATATTGAGAATGATTAATAATAATAATGCTGTTACCTGGTATTGGCTGTTCAGATCCCTTGCGTTCAGCTGGTGCCGGCGATATGTCATTAAAGACCTTTTTCGCAAATCCAAAGGCGTTTTCATATCGAGTATCACCATCGTAGCACTCCATCAAGGGATCGGAGCCGTACAGTAGCAAACTTGTTAACTGACACAATTACAATATAATTGAGGTCAATTTATTTATTAATTACTAGCTTTCCACCGCGGCTCCACCCGCGTTCACATTTTTCCCGTGGGAATGAGGCATTTTCCCGCGGTAAAAGGTAGCATATGTTACTCAGGGTGAATGTAGCTTTCTAATGGTGAAAGAATTTTCGAAATCGGTTCAGCACTTATTGAGTTTATTCGTTACAAACAAAAATACAAATCTTTCCTCTTTATAATATAAGTATGAAGTATGATTAAGTAAGTAATTTATTAATCTCCCTTCCTTTTCGAATCCCAAATGAACGAAAAAGACCGCGGACTTACCATGTCGTTAGTCCTTCCTGCTAAGATATAATACAAACCCACAAACCTATAAAAATGTATACGAGTACAACTTACAGTTGGCAATTTGTCTATCCCTAACAGGGTTTTGAAGAAATCTCTAGACAAAAGTTTGGTCAATATGGTATGGTTTTGTTGGTTGATTATTGCGTTCAACTTGGTCGAAGAATTCTTGATAAATACGTCAAGGAGCTCCATCTTTTTCATGGAGCACTCTAGAGGCGACCGACCTCGAAACTGCGCCGTTGGATCAGCGTTGTATTTAAGTAGCAAGTTTATTATGCTTCTCATTATCTGAAATTAATAAGGAAATAGGATTACTACTAGATAACTTTTTCTGCGCTGTTTAGACACACGTTTTCTTTTACATTCTAGTACACTTTGATTGTTATGAATTGTATGTTTCGCCGTAATTTTGTGTGTAATTAATAAAGTATATTCTAGCTAGTGAATGATGAGAGCCATCGGAAAACCGAAGTCACCAAAACCGCTAGACATGGAAGAGAGACAGGGCAGAGATAGGGTTGACAGGGCTGATAAATAAGAAGAGACCTGTTCCTCATGCTCGGACTCCGTTTTCCTCGCTACAACTGCATGCAGCAACGTGGGCCCCGGGGCTAGCAGCACTTCAAAGCCCTGGTTGGTGGTCGACGCAGGCGCATCCACCGCTACCTTCAAGCGGTGGCGAGTATCAGCACCGAGTTCCAACAACGTCTGGATCATCACCAGATTTTCGTCGGTAAACGGCTCCGATATCAACAAATCCAAAGCTGTGTAGTTGAAAAACTGAAATGTTTTTAAAGTCGAATCAATGTTTTATTTTAGCTTTAATATAAGTATAATTAATATAAGTCTTATGTATACTCGCAGCATTGGTATAAAACGACCAATGTGCGAAGTGAAGGGAAAAAGAGCTTCGTTATGTCTCATATTTTTACATTCCCTATTCGTGCGTTATTTTACATTCGTAAGATCCACTATTATATTTTAAAAATAAAACCTAATATTAAACCGAGATTAGAAAACAATATAATTTCAAACAATAAAACGCAACGTGATAATGATGATGATGTGATGGTGTGATGATGAGATTTTGTTCCAGACAGTTCTTTTCACTCTACTGCTGATTCCATCTAATTTATTGTAAGTCTCTATTTTTACTTGTCCAAAATTGCATGATTTTGTACTGTTATGTCCGTGACAGTGCAAGTGTTTTGGTTCACATTGTAAATTGCACTGTTTTAGAATAAATAAATAAATATACAAATGATAACCTCTGGAAACTTTTCGTTGACATCGGCACCGTAGGTCACCATGTGGCGAACCAAGTCTGAACTACCCGACTTAACTGCCAGCAAGATGGCCGACTTAGGGCACTTCACCAATCTGGGCTCAGCTCCGTCTGTTAATAGCTGGAGAATCGTCAGGTTAATTTTTGATAACCTGCAAAAAGGTACAGGAATTTAAATTTGGAGTAATCCTACTCCTACTAATATTATAGAAACGTCAAAGTTTGCGAGGATAGATAGATGGATGGATGTATGGATGTTTGTTACTCTTTCACGCAAAAACTACTGATGGATTTTAATGAAACTTTACATTAACATAGCTTAAACATCAGAATAACAAATAGGCTTACTATTATCGCGGGAAAATTCGTCCCCACGGGAAAAACTGTAAACGCGGTCGGAAAGCTAGTCAAGTCATACAGGGAGTAATAGACAGCACAGCGAATAGCTACTAGAAACCTATGCTTAGTGAATGGTGATATTTTCCAAAGAAAGATGGAAATTAAAATAACACTCTACAGTCCCAAAAAAACCGGTCATATTATTAAATGGGACAGCCGGTACTTTTTATGGAGAAGTCAAGATATTCTTTAGTTTCCGAAAGAGTTTTTCTAGAAAAGTTGACTAGATTCATTGCCTGAGCATATTCTTTTGATTTTCGCTTCAGTATTATAATAATCTGTAGGTATATCATTATCATTAACAGCCAAAAAATCCACAGAAGTTGGATTAAAACTTGGACTAAAACCACAAAAACTAGATTTTTGAAACGATATGAATATGTTTTTATTGTACTATGTCCACTGTTCTACTTTATGCTTTTTGTAAAACTGATGAAATTATTATTTTTCTTGGACATCACATTGATTTTCATACATGCTAATTTTTTTTAATTGTCAATAAACTAAATAAGCTTCTGCTTTATTAGCACTTCTATATCATAGTAAAATTAAATTATGAGATAATGTTATTTATAAATCTTATTTCCATCCTAATTGATCTTAATCATCAACATTGTAAACTGTGGCGAAGGACTTTATTGTATGTTATCTAAAAAAAAGAAAATGAATGTTTCGTGTAAATGATAGTAAAAACCATTACATATACAAACATAAAAAAAACATATGAAAAATTGCGAACGTACATCTCAGATTTTTCTTTTGCATAACTTGTTAGAGAACCTTTTTGCGTTTCTACTTGAACTATACTTTTGGATTTCGTTATTTTCGAAGGTTGTTTTTTGGGAGCAGCAACCTTGGTTGTCGGTTGTTTGTTACTAGCTACTTGTTTCTCTACCATTCTCATCTCCTCCTCAGCTGTATTTATAGACTTCATCATGTCATTTGCAGTAAATAAAGGTTGTAGGTTCATTGTAGATTTAGCAGTAAATTGTTTCAAAATTTTCTCACTGTATTCTCCTTTGACATTTAAAAATCCCTTTTTCTCGTTGCTGTAGATATCTTCATCAGATTCATAGTCCCTTGTTTGTGCAGAAACTGTAGCGGGTTCAGTTTTATTGATACTAGATTTAGTGAGTTTGGATTTTTTAATATTGACGCCTTTATCGGTCTTGCTTTCAGTAATTAACTCGTCTGTTATTTCTCTTTTTATTTGCCATTCCATAACTTGAAATTCAGTTTGGGCTGGAAGAGTTGTAGTTATAGTTAAAAAAGAATTTCTATAGCGGCTTTCTCCACAAATATAATATTATTCTCTTTATGGAAACATACTAGGCTGTGTCGTACTAGGGCATGTCTTTTACATGTGGTCAATGAAAAACCAATATTCAAAAATAAATCGTCTGGTTTTGGTTTAAACAGGTTTAGAAATAACATACAAAACTTTAAAATAATAAAATTCACAAAATCAGTTCACATTGCTCTTTTTCGAAGATTGGTTGGCTGGCGAGTGTTACAATGCCTATTCAATGGCGTAATTCATGTTAGATGGATAGGCAATCAGACGAACGATGCAGGATTGGTACTTACAGGCCAAATTTATATATATTATTATTATTAAACTAGCGACCCGCCCCGGCTCCGCACGGGAAAATGGTTATTGTGGGTTATTCTTGAGTATATTATGCATGTATTATAGATATAAACCTTCCTCTTGAATTCCTCTATCTATTAAAAAAAACCGCATCAAAATCCGTTGCGTAGTTTTAAAGATTTAAGCGTACAAAGGGACATAGGGAGGGACATAGGGACAGAGAAAGCGACTTTGTTTTATACTATGTAGTGATTTCATCATCCACCGTATCAGTGGAACAAATGAATTAACATATACTTACCTATTATGCTGCTGCCCATTTCCTGTGTTATGTTCTTTTACTCGTCATTACAATAACCACATGCGCCACATGTTCATCATCATCATCTCAGCCGAAAAACGTCCACTGCTGGACAAAGGCCACCCTTAAGGATCTCCACAATGATCAGTACTGCGCTCACGCATCCAGCGACTTCGCGCGACCCTCACCAGATTGTCAGTCCACCTCGTGGGGGACTTGCCCACACTACATCTTCCGGCGCGCGGTCGCTATTCAAGAACCTTTCTGCCTCAACGGCCGTCGGTTCTACGCGCAATGTGCCCAGCCCATTGCTAATTAAGTTTAGCGATTCTTCGGGCTATGTCGGTGACTCTGGTTCGTTTGCGGATCTCATCATTCCTGATTCGATCACCCAAGGAAACCTCCAGTGCTCTTCGGGTGACTTTGAGCCTTCTTATGAGAGTCATGAAGAGTTGGGTTGAGCAAATCCTAAATCGGGAATTTCACAGAGGCATAGTATTCTGTGACAGAGGATACTTACGCTCATTTTTTTCGGGTTTGGCTGGCAATAGCGCCTGTACCATCATATTGGGGCTGACGTCCATGGCTATACAAGTATACCGCATCAGCGCGATGCCAAGGGGCGTGCAGCAGGAGTCATTGTAGGCGTTCACGTTTGCACCAGCTTCCACCAAAAAGTGGATGACGTCAGTTTGATCACCGCACTGTTGATCATTGGTTAATTATTTCTCGCCTATCATTATTTTTTATGAATGAGCCATGGTTTTGTCAGACAAAGTCAAAGTCTAAGCTCAAGAATTCCAGTGTGCTATGGAGCGTAGTATCTATGCTGCGCGTCAGAAGAATCTACTGCATGAGAAACACCCTACGCCCTAAAACTAGCTTAACTGATGTTGGCATAAAAAATATAAAACTCCAATGGGACTGGAAGGACACTGCGGTCGTTCGCATGCATCCGGAAATATGGGCAAAACTGACCACGCCGTTATTGTATGTAGACGATTGATATTGACGTTAAAACTTAGACGCGTAAAATAAAGATTGGTAACACACAGGTGCTCCTGTCCTTGCGTGATACAATACATGTCGTAACACAGGGGAAGCCTTTGCCCAGCAATGGGTGGGACACATAATAGGCAGAATAAAAAATTATTTTGTTTAGCCTATATCGGGATTTTTACATTACTAGTAACAACTGGAAAGCTGACTCTGACTAATATCGTGAACCAAAAGAGAAGCAACTTTGTCCCGTCCCTTTCTCAAAAAACTTTGCTTTACCCAAGGCAATGAAGCTTATTTAATTTGTACGTAGGTATTCGATCTCCTTGGTGACAATAATGAATATTTGTATTGTATCGTAGGTACTTACGACTGCGTAAATGAGTGCAGTGTTACCCTTCTCATCGGCAATATCAGGGAAGACGTCCTCTTCATTTACAAGTTTTGTAACATTGACTATGACGCCAGCATAGCTAGCCATAAGCAGGGTCCTGTGAAAAAGAAAATGCTGTTTCCTACGTTATTTTTAAAAACTGTAAGTAGTCTAAGTAGCCCACTATTAACAACTTCCGTAGCAGAGTGATAGAAACGTGCACTCGCTAAGATACTTGCCAAAAAAATACCACTTCATGAGACTACCCCTATTTGTTCATACCTACTAATCTAGACTTTTTTTATAAACATTTTTCATATTTGATGACTAATGACATTGAGAATCTGCTATTAGGATAATCTAATATTTTAAGAATCTCATATTTTGAGAATCTGATATTATGCGAACGAACATAGCAGACTGAATTACCTGATTGTGCTTAATTCCGGATATTATCTACGGATATGGCCAGAAGCAAGAAGCAGAACTATTCTGACACCAGGGTTGATAAAGTCGGTCGGACTTTACAATTCACACGAAAAAAGATCTATACCTGTTACCTGCATTTTGAATGGAAACTCTCTTTTTACCTGCAATCAATTTCATGTTTTGCAGGTGCTCGAAACTTGTTTCTAGGTCCGTTAAGTATATTCTCCAGGTTTAGTTTATGTCCCCTTTGCTGCTCATGTTGGTAGCAGTGCTTCATCATATGCACCATCATAGCACTGTTGTTCCATGCGTAATAAAACGGAATTTCTTCGTTTTCATTTCCATTATTTATTTCTTTGCTATCTTTATCTTTAAGGGTTTTTTGAACGTTTGTTTCTACCTTTAATCAATGAATGATTTGATTACAACTTGACCAGAACCGCTGTACTACTCGCCTTGGGAATGTGCGAAGAAGTGAGGGGGAAACGCGAAAACATTCAAAATAAACTGAAAGCTGCTAGGTGAAGTGCAGCGCGGCACAGTTCATTGTAAATGTCCTTAGGTTTTTGCCCAGTTGTCAGTGAATTAAAAATTCCTGACAAAGGTCAATTTTTTTCCTATATTTTTCCTACAACCTGGATCACCCCATATAGTGCATCAAAAATAAGAGTGCCCTTGGCTATTTGGTTCTAAAAACAAGAGTGCCCTAGACTATGTAGTATTCTGTGCCCTAAGTATTTCCTAGGGAAATATTCGTTATTTGACGTCAGGACATGATAGAAACCTCTAATCAGTTTTGATTGCTCGACACTTTTCAATACATCTTTAATCTGAACACGTTGGTATTTATAAAAATAATAAATGAAAATGATGAATTACCGTAGGAATTTCAGTCGTTTCTTCTAATGTATGAATTTTCCCTCTATAATACTGGCGGTAAAACAAGTCTTTGTAACAAAGTGCACTGTTCATGTCAGTGCAATATTTTGGGTATAACTTTGTCCATTTCTCATTCGCTTGCACGGGGTCCGCTCCGAAGTGCTTTAGCAGTTCTATCGCGCTGTTTGTTTCACCTATCTAACCAATAACCAAATTGTAACAACTCTATTTTTGATTACATTGTGATTTAGGTAATAGCACAGAAGTATATTATAAGGCGTTGTCCTAATAGAACACGAATACGCGATCATCGCGATTAGAAATCGTTCTATCGCGCGATCGTCTATTAGGACACCTATTCGACTTCAATATGTTTGATCGCGCGTTCGTACGAGTAAAATTCGCGCGAACTTGCGATGATCGCGTAATCGCGTTCTATTAGGACAACGCCTAATGGTACTAACTAGTGATGTAATCTTAGTATGGGAATATTCTCGGGAACGGCACATCACGTGCATCAGCTATGACAGACGGACGGAGTGATCATATAACAGTGTTAGCTGTGGTCTGCTTCATACAATCGCCTTCGTTATTTTCTATCGCTCTTCGCCTTAGAGCAACGCAGGCCTTCCGTACCGGAACGTACGCTTAGCGATTTTACTCTAGGCAATTTTTTCTGTCCGGAAAGCCCGCGTTGCTTTTACTCTTCGCTCGCCGCCGCCGCCATAAGCTATGGTTTAAGAGTAAATACGATTTGTACTAACGATCTTTGTATTGACTTTAAAGACGGTCCGGAAGGGGTTTAGGTAGGCAGAGCCCGTCGGGCCGGTGGTCAGGTCGGGGGCCACTGATGGCCCTGGGGGCCTCCAGCAAAGCCGAGCAAGGCGGGTGCCCCTCCATAGACCCACATTTATTTGCAGCGAGGTCGTCCGCTCTATGCCTGGGCCCCAGCGGGCGTCGTTGTAGAATAAGCCCTATAAATACAATACAAATTATTTATTGCACGCAAACAAGATAAAGCAATTTCATGACATTTTTTCAACCGCATGTGCTGGCTACCGTACTTTAAGGAGAGGTCAGACGAGCGTCATTTATGAATTATGGGTAGCTCATTTTCGGTAGCGCAATTTCTGTTTTCTGTCAAACAACCAGACCGACAATACGCGACTCACAACATAAAAATTACTTTCGTCTGGCCTCACCCTAAGCACTTGTCGGTCACCCAAACAGCAAACGCGTTTTGACAGCCTACTTCTTTTTGAATAATAACGGAATAAGTCAAACACTGACGCGCTATGTAAAACACCCCAGAACACTCCAGTTAGAGTTCCGCGGCGCCTGGGATTTGCGGTGCGGGGATATCGAGCGGGGAACTCATTTTAGCTCGGGGGGGTGAGGGTCCTTTCTGTACGGGTTAGTACTATTATTTTCTTCTGTGCCCTAAGTTTAAGAAGAATATGATATACCGTAAAGACTCGTCCTTCAGGGTAGGACATCATTCCGTATCCGTGCAAGTGATTGGCGAAGAACCTGCCTTCGTAGGTGACAAAGGCTCCGTTGGGGTCCTTGTGCCGCCAGCGGTAGTCTCCTTCGCCGTGCATAGT
The DNA here is from genome assembly GCA_948473455.1 of Teleiodes luculella. Lineage (NCBI taxonomy): Eukaryota > Metazoa > Arthropoda > Insecta > Lepidoptera > Gelechiidae > Teleiodes > Teleiodes luculella. The sequence goes on from OX419583.1 coordinate 13,904,132, forward strand.
GTCGCGCAACATCGGCCCGATATACCATTCTAGAGACTAGAAAAAACGTTACAATAAGACTAAACATGTTCGCACATGTATATATTTTGATGCAAAGTCTAAATAATTTATTCATTTCATTACACATTAAAAAAGCTCGTAATGACGTCAGAAGTTAATAATTTGCTCAAACGAAGCTCTCGTGCACGCTAAGGAATTATTTAAATTTGCTTGCTTGCTTATTGTGTAGGTTTCGAGGTTAACTATATTATGTGCTGTAGACTTCTGCTACGGCGTAGTACGTAGTACTCGTAGCAATATGCTACGATAAAAGTAAAATTGATGTACAATTTGTTATATTTGCATTTTAACTGTGTTTTTAGTAGTAGTCTAGAGTTTGGCACATGAAAGTAGACAATGAAAAACGCGGCAAATTTGATTTACCTAATTTGATTCTATTTTTTTTCCATGTTACTTTGTTGCCCGTAAAATGTTTTCCAATTTCATCGATTGTCTACTTTCATGTGCCAAACTCTACACAAAATTTTCTAATTTTTATTATTTTGTAAAAGAAGGATTTGTTTTTTAGGGATGCTATGATGTGTGCAGTTGTCGCGGTCGATTAATTCCGTTTATCGGTTCAAACATCCTTCTACACTCTATGCATTTAACGAAGTACTGTTAATGTAAACAAACCTCTCGCCGAAAGTTAACTCTTTGTTTTACCTTTACATTATAATTGATTGATTATTATTACCCTATCACAAATATTTAAGCGTGACAAAAGTGCGGTTTTTTTCCACCTCCCTGAGGAGTGTCGGCTATCTTTTTGTTTGCATTATAGGAACAGAAAAAAGACCTTCCTAGATTTTACTAAAGCCTCCGTGGTCGAGTGGTCGAAAGCTCGTCTGACGTTACGGAGGTTCCGGGTTCGAATCCCGGTGGGGACTCGTCTAACTTGGCCTATAAAGACTAGTGTGACATTTTCTGTTTCTATCCATAGACTATGTAAAGGCTTCGTTGAATGAATAGACAGTATGTGGAAGAATCATGCATTGGAAAGTGAACCTCGGCTCCAGTCCAGTGGTGCTCCCCCTGCCCTGTCTTCCTGTTATCGCCATCCTTGTCTCCGTGGTAGTATTCGTCATAGGGCCAACGCTTGTCCCGAGCCGTGGGCAAAGAGTGGCAAGACACGGACGATTTCACCATTTTATATACAAGATAAACACTTAATAAAACGAATCTAAAAATATTTTTATTTACTAATTAAAATAAATGTGTGGTAAAAAGGCAGCTGTCAAATTTGATGTGGTTTTGTACAAAAAGTTTGAACTTAGAGCCATAGACCAATCATAGACTAAGAATTTTTTTGTTTCTGCACTGAAGCATAAAATAGGTTTCGGTCAAAGAGGTTTCGGTTTTTTTTTTGTTTCTGCACTGAAGCATAAAATAGGTTTCGGTTCTGGTATGTATTATGTACTGTAGTTAGTTTAATCACCGAAATGTTGTAAGGGCATCTTTTTAGAACGGCTATACCGAATCGAATAATTATGTTGTTGTTGTTTTCGTTATTAAAATATAATGCGGGCAAAGTCCCAATGCGGACAGTAAGTTTATACAAGATATTATTCTTTAGTCAAGTTTTCAAAGATTATATAAATTTTCATAACAATTTAGTTAAATTATAATTATAGACGTCTGAATAACTTTCGGCTGAAATGACGATTACGATATAATATTAGAAAAAAAGAAAAAAGAAAAAAAAAATCGTTATTCAGTGTGTGGGATGCATTTAGTCTTGATTTACTCTAATTAAATATAATGATGAAATTTAGTAATATCTTGCAGTACAAAACATTTGTGTTTATTTCAAGAAGTATAAAATTAAACATAGTGATTATTATAAACAAAAAATTATAAACAGTTGCATCTCCAGAAGCCGCCGCGAGCTCGTTCGAAATACGCGTATTCCTGAAAAGAAAATTGATTAAATACTAGATCATTAATTATAATATTATGTTTGATCAAATCAATAATTGTATAAAATAAACGTTATGTCTATGTCTATGTCTAATATTTTTAGGCAATCCAAAGTCCCAAGCAAGAATGTTACTTTGTAATAAATTTGTAATATTCTAAAGTCCTTGGTCCCAAGTTTATAAAGGTAGATATTTTAAACCATACAAGTAGATTTTTTTGCTGGTTAAATTATTATAATATTATGTAATAAAGTCAACGAAAAATAAAAATCAAGGATATTATAAGTTCTACCGTACAAGTACTTAAAAGTTCCTTGATATGAATACCATTCTGAAGTTTATCACGCGACCAAAGAAACTTTAGTAACTTGAATTTTATTTTTGCTGAAACCAGAAAAGTGGGGATAGTTAAAGCAATAAAGTACGCTAACATCTTTACTGTTTTCATTTCTATTATGTTCTAAGTACTTAGTTTAATTTAAAGAATGAATAGAATAAGAGACCCATGCTTTTTTTTATACCATAAGAAAGGCAGCTGCTAATAGCAGGGCCTTGTGTTTCGGCAGCGCCGTGCCGTCGGGGAAGTGGAGGGTGGTGGTGAAGGAAACCAGCTCCCGGTCCCACCCGTGGACTATCTTGCCCAATTCTCGGAGGCTGTCTCCGGTCAAAATCTGCAAACGCCAAAGAAGTTTAAATTAATTCGGAAAGTTTCGTATAAATGTATATCTATACGTATTTAGTTAGTATTTTAATTTCGAACAATATTTTTCTACATAGACGTTTTATAATGTTTTAAGGTTCTTTTTCTATTTTAATTGACCTATGCTTGAGTCGAAAAAGTACAACGGATCAAGCTTCACCGGACTTGCGGGGGAGCGGAAGAGTCTACCCCAAAAAAAGTCATGTACCATAGCGTCTAGGGGCGGCTCGAGGGAGCCTCGGACCTCGACCTAGCGCGTTGATACTGAAAAACATCGTGAAGGAGGGGTTTTAAGGTTCGTGAATGGCAACCGCGTGCCGCGTGACGTGACGTAGCGTGGGCAGGGGTGGACCGATGATCTGGTGAGAGTCGCGGGGAGCCGCTGGATGCGGGCAGCGCTTTGCCGATCGTTGTGGAGATCTTTGGGGTAGGCCTTGTGCCCAGCAGTGGACGTCTTTCGGCTGAAATGATGATTATGTTGTATGAACTACGTCTGCAATGTAACAATAATAAATATTTCGCTCTCTCTAATAAATAATAATAATAATAATAATTTATTTCAAATTTAATTGTACAAAATAATAATCTAGACTAAAAATAACAGTTGTAGCAAAATAGTTATCGTGCCCAAGCTAGGGTAAATAAATCCCTGTGTTATGGGCAAAAAAAGAAGGACTTATACTAACTTAACAAAATAATAACTTAATATTAACTTCTACATTTTAAAATAGCTAAGTGTGAGATAAAATAATTTAAAAATAATCTACAACAATTTTAATCTTAGTATACTAATAACTTCTCTGTGTCTACATCGGATAAATTTTGAAATTTTACTCACGGCAATCTGACCCCATACTAGACAGAGCCTGTACTATGGGTATCAGACAGAATTATTGTCAAATAACCTTTAAAAAGGCGCATCAAAAGGGCATCAAGAGCGAAGAAGTTTGATAACGGGCTAAGCTTACTAAAACTCTGCACACCCCGTTAGTTAGTTGAAAGAAGATTTTTTTAACCGAGACGGTTGTCTTGCCGACAGCTCGATTCGCCGAAAGAAAGATAACGAGATATTTCGGTGAACCGAACCGACGAACCAGACGACGACGCGACATCGACGAATTATCGGCGTGTCAACGTCTCGTATAATAAAACTTCTTTCGACCGAAGATCGGCAAACAGTGACTTGTAATAGGGTAATATACATACAGTTCAGAGTACAAAATGTCCATGTATACCGGGCATGGTGGCGTTATTTTATTTAAAACTAGCTTTCCGCCTGCGTCAACAGTTTTTCCCGTTGGAATGAAGCATTTTCCCGCGGTAAAAGGTAGCCTATATTACTCAGGGTGAATGTAGCTTTCTAATTGTGAAAGAATTTTTGAAATTTGTTCAGTAGTTTTTGAGTTTATTCATTACAAATATACACTCACACACACACAAAAATACAATCTTTCCTCTTTATAATATTGGTTAGTATGATATGATGTTCACCTTAAATTCGGACAGCATGAGAGCACTCCTCTTGATAACCGCTGGACCCTCGATCAGAAACAGGACGTCGTCGTTAGCGTCCCGTACCAGGTAGAAAGGCACCATCCAGGACCACTTCTGCTGGACGCGACCAATGTAGTCCCCGGGCGGAGTGATGACTTTCATCTCCTGAGGTTTGATACAATCTTATACAATTACAAGAAGATGCACTAACATACATTTTCACGGGTTTTTCTCCACGATTTAGTTTTAGAACTATCGGCAGTTCTGCCGTGACCATGATCGGTGTAACCCGTTCGAAATATCGGTAAGCTCAATTTACTAAATCGTGGAGTAAAACCCGTGAAAATGTATGTTAGTGCAATTCACAACCGCGAAACTCTAGGAATGTTACGAGAAGATGTTTGTTTAAGGGGCTTTCTGACTGAAAGTGGCGCCACCATCGCCATCCGTTAAAAAATAATTACTTGCTGAGTAAACAAGGTGTTGGTCCGACCGCGTTGATTTGGTGAGGGTCGCGGGAAGCCGCTGGGTGCAGGCCAAGCAACCTCTGTCGCTGTGGAGATGTCTTTCGGCTGCTGATGATGATGTTACCTGTAGTCTACAAGGGAAGCAGCAAGACGCGGCGGCGAGTCTTCTTTTCAGCACCAGAGCTTCTTGCCTGGTGTTGTCATGGAGGTGCATGGTGAAAGCTCTTCCAGTGCCACACAGGCATCGCTGGGTGGATGATGATGTCTCGCTAGCGATGTATAGGGCTTCGCCTTGAGGCACCCTTACGATGTAGCGGTTTTCCGATTCGATTTTTGACGTTACTAGAAAAAAGATAAGTAAGAGATTAACAAAATTGTAATTTAACTAATTTAGTTGGTATACTCGTGTAGATAGAGAAACATTGAATAAATTAAGCTCAAAAACTTGCTTATTGTGTGGGTTTCGTGGTCAACCTAACTCACTAATCCATATCAATTGACACAAATTTCTATTTGTTTTGAACACGATTGGTTATTAAACCAGGATGAAACTCAAATATTTTTTATATTATATACAAATGACAAACCTCAATTAAATTAAATTAATAATTAGCCTTTGTAAATTTAATCTGTCACACGAGAATCGCTTCGTGAACTTGAATATAAATAACGTAATTTAATATTAGATCCTAGTAAAAACTTCAGTTTTCTCAAATATTATCTGCACGTGCTACGTGAAAAGGAGCTTTGAAACTTGATATTAAATTAAAATAGAGTTCTTTCACTATAAAACTCGCAGTTCAGTGAATTTACAACTTGCTCGTTATAGTTATAAAAATAAGGTTCCTTTTGCTACAACTTCTATGATAGTTTACTGTCGGTACATCATAAGAGACAGATGTTAACGGTTAAACGGGTGAATGTTAAAAATCATATACAACGGGTTAATTAAATAACACAAAAACCACTCAGCTCATGAAACTGAACAACTTTTGTTCTGAAATTTTTGTGAAATCGCAATTTTTTTTTGCCTGTCATACAGATTGATCAGCTGGTCAAGTCACGGAAATAATATGCATAATTACCTACATCGTTCCAAATTTTCAAAAGGCGATACCTCGCACACATTATTACTTTTGTACAACCCGTCGGAAATATCTAGGCACCTGGCCTAATGACGTCATGCGTCGGTACTTGCGTTCGCACCCGTACTGAATAGGCGAAAACGGGCTGAGGGGCGGGGGAGCGCGAGGGGAAACGCATTCCAGCGAGGTGCCCGGAAATTTCCGACGGGTTGTAACTAGCCACGTTTTTTTATTCCTTGTACCCTTCATTTGAAATGACACTAACAATCATTGAGCTCGACTGTCTGCTGGATGAGGAGTTTGGAGACTCCGATGAGGAAGTCCAGGCCGTGGGCCGGGATGAACTGGCCGCGAGGGTTGGACTGCCAGTTCACTGTGGTCACGGGGAGCTGCGCACGAGTCGCTTTAATTAAAACAACATGATTTACATAGTGGTAAAAATAAAACAATATTCTTTATCATCTTTATGTCATCCACACGATAAATTTGCATAAAACAAACAAAGACACACTCTTTTGCTGGCGTGAGCAAGTAGCGTTAAAATCTCACTTTCATTTAAATCCGTCAAAGCAATGAATAATCTGACAAATATCCGTAATATGCAATTTTACTGTCTTCATTTGAAATTAAAATAATGTTATTTACTCTCATTATGAATTGAGATAACGAAATAGAACATTTGTGTTACATTTTTGTCCACAGGCTTGGATTTACTCAACAAAATTAGGTACTATAAAAATGCAATATAACAACATACTTCCATGTTCGGGTTGGATGCTTATAACTAGGTCTGGTCGCAGAGTCACTCCATCGTCTGCAACAGAATTAATATTTTAAGTACCGAAAGGTTTTTTTCCCTGATCTACTGTGATTGCTACTTATCAAAACCCTAATCCCTATTAATTAATGGGGATTAGGGTTTTGATAAGTCCCTATTATTTAATGTAAACAAACCGGTCACCCAAAAAAAAAACTTTATTTAGTGATATATTTAATTAGGTTTAACTATGTTGTATATTTTGACTACACTTGCTGACTAGTCAGTTTGAGTTAACTAATACTGTGAAGATATGATATCAGAGGAATTTGGTATTTAGTACGACTTCTGCCATAAGTACCTTTTTATTTACATTACATAAATGGACTACATTAAATAACCACCACACCAGAAAAGTTGAGCTTGTGATAGATTGATTCATTATATAAAAGCCCGACCAGAGAAATAAAATACCTCGCCATATTGCGGAATTTCAATGGAACTAATTTTATACTGGAAATTGTTGCCATAAACATAAAAATATACATGTGACGCCCCCAGAGCAGGTTTTTTACTTCTTTGGCTGACCAAAGACTGAAGCCTGAGCTTTTCTACTTTGACTAGTTGCCTTCCTCTAATTGTATATTTCGTTTGAACACGGTTTGAACTCTTTGTTATAATAATAAAATTCTATAAAATAATTATATATAATTTAAAAAGGGAGCCTGTTGTATTTCCTAATGTTTATAGTTCTAAAGTCGATTATCCGAACATCATTTTCCTAATATTCGATTGTCCTAATGCTCGATCATCCTAAATATTGATTATCCTACCGTAATACTTGTCCTAATATTCTTTAGTCCTAATATTAATGTCACTAAAGTTTTAAATTCCTAATTTTGATCCTCCTCTCTTATATACTCGTATCTAAAAAATTCTCGGTAGCTTGAATAGTAATAAAAATCTTATTATTTCTCAATTCACACGCCCAGTAGTAATTACCGTTATGTATGAGTTCTATTTTTCTCGTATACATTACCGTTCATATTTAACTTTAATTGTAATTGTCTTTTAATTATTTTACAATGCATGTGCTCGAAAAGAGCGTTTTCTAAGCAGCCAAACAGTGCGGAAAGTAGCACTTTTCCGCACTAGTGCTTTTTACTTTTCAGTTTTTTTTTAATTTTTGCTCAGCCTGTCATTCAGCCACAACCTGACATTTCAGTTTTTGAGATATTTTAAAAATTACTCAATTACCAATCGTTACTAATATAAAGGGAACAATTAAAATAAAAATTCAATAAAAGCGTTTATAATTAGTATAATTACTTTAGAAATTATTTTTTATTGATATATTACGTTCAAATATTAAATAAAAAATTTCGTGGCTGAATACATTTTATTACTCATGCCTTATAGCTATTTGCACATGCGCAGTAGATAATATTTTCAGCGCGCATGTATTCAAGAAGCCCGCCATTTTATAACGCCTTTTTAATATATTTAACTGTTTGTTTTCTTGCACAATGCATAGTAAAATCTTGTATGATACACGTGCGAAAGATGATTTCCGACTCGTGTCGGCTTATACACTCGCTCGCTTTGCTCGCTCGTGAATAAAATGACACTCATCGGAAATCACATACTTTCCGCACTAGTATCATAAATAGCTATTACAATGCATGTGCTCGAAAAGAGCGTTTTCTAAGTAGCCAAACAGTGCGGAAAGTAGCACTTTTCCGCACTAGTGCTTTTTACTTTTCAGTTTTTTTTTTTTTTTTTTTTGCTTAGCCTGTCATTCAGCCACAACCTGATATTTCAGTTTTTGAGATATTTTTACAAATTACTCAATTACCAATCGTTACTAATATAAAGGGAACAATTAAAATAACAATTCAATAAACGCGTTTATAATGAGTATAATTACTTTAGAAATTAATTTTTATTGATAAATTACGTTCAAATATTAAATAAAAAATTTCGTGGCTGAATACATTGAATGCACATGCGCAGTAGATAATATTTTCAGCGCGCATGTATTTAAGAAGCCCGCCATTTTATAACGCCTTTTTAATATATTTAATTGTTTGTTTTCTTGCACAATGCATAGTAAAATCTTGTATGATACACGTGCGAAAGATGATTTCCGACTCGTGTCGGCTTATACACTCGCTCGCTTTGCTCGCTCGTGAATAAAATGACACTCATCGGAAATCACATACTTTCCGCACTAGTATCATAAATAGCTATTGAATACTTAATAATAGTTATTATTCGACATTACGTATGAGCAACCAACCAAAATTTTAACAGTGAGACCTGCGACCGAGACTGACACGACTGACTGACACATAATTATTATTTTGTAATTTATTTCTTCCTACAATACAGTTTTATCTTTGTGGCTGGCCATAATAACGCCAAAAGTTGTCATGTATAATTTGCTAACTTGTTTTTGCTAGTTTTTTTTTATTTATTTAGGACTATACCGTTTTAGGAATATAAAGGATTATAACTATGGACATTAGGGCTTACCATCATTAGGATGAAAAAAAATAGGGCATTGAACAGTAGGAGTTAAAAAAATAGGACTATATCATTAGGACAATCGATATTTAGGACTAAAATGCTAAGGAAAATAAAAAGTAGGATAACAAATTTTAGGGAATACAATAGAGAACCCAGCCAAATTTCTAAATTGTAATAACGCTTTGTTATCACTTGGTGCTAATTACAATTAGTATTGTAAGACATTACTTACCGCCTGTTGCCGCCGGATTATCAAAACCATTGTTATATTTCGGGTTCCTTTCTAATTGTTCCTGCGTTTGACTTTCATTTCTTTCCATGTCTTCTATACCTAATTGTTTAACTGGTTTTTTGTTCACGTACACTAAGAATAAAACACAGTATCTTTTTACCTTTCTATTGACAGTACACTTTGTTGTTGATACATTGAAACACTGTGTTATCTATTGATATTGAGTAGTTCGGCTGACAAGTTATCAGCTACAGATAAATCGAATTCATTATCTAAATGCACGTAATCGAATGTCTCGAAATTACTTACATTTATTATTATCAGGACAGATTTCTGTTTTGTTTACGAGATACCCACATCATTTTAGTAAGGTATATACTAAACATATATGTACTAAAATAAGAAAAAAATTGCTAATCTAAATTTTGACATAAGATTTAACTTCAGCGAGGTGGCGAGGAGGAAAAATGACTAGGTAGGTAGGTATAATGTAAATATTAATGATTTATAGATATTTGTGTATCTTGAAAACAAAATGTTTGAATTTGTATTTTTAAGAAGGAATAGGAAAATGAAACATTAATTTACTGAAAACCATTTATTTAATATCGCGTATTAATAGTTACGTGAACATTATGAATAAAGTGATAACACTCAAGTTGTTTAAAATATTCGGTAACATCCACCGTTTAGTTGAAATTACATAGTATCTGAGTATATTTCTATCTAATATTTTTCACATGATTTTTCTTTGTATATTACGATACACGGATTGTAGCTTTTCTTCGGGTGTTAAATGTTCCACTTTTGTAAAGTTCGAAAAATCTTGAAGCCAATTGTGGGCCGGAAGACTTAGAAAAAATAGTGCAAATGCACCTTTCAAAATTTTGAAAAGTCTGTTGTTAGCCAAATGTAAACAGAAGAATTATTGTCCTAGATAAGTCTAAAGTGCTGCACCAGTAATAACGTGCTAGTTTGATACCCACCAGATCTCAGGCTCCTGAATATTGTTAAAAGCAAAAAAAAAGTTTTTTAAGAGACGAAAGTCTCAGACCAGTAACATATTTATTTTTTGGAATATAATTTATGAATATATTCGATACTTCTAAAGCACTGTAAATAATAAGAAGAATATACATAATATTATATTATATATGAACCTTTCTTCATACCTATATGTTGATGGATACTGTTTTAATTTTAGTAATGTTTTAATTATTTTTTTACTTCATTTTGATACATATTCAGTTCAAATTTTACCAAATTTTGTTAATCGTATTAAATTTGAATTACATTTATATTAGTACATTTAATAATTTATATTTTAATAATTAGAACACACTTAAAACACAAATATATGGAAGTTATATTAATAACAACGACGAAAATACCAATTCGGTACGTTCATACAATCGTAAATAGGACGATTCCTCTGAAACCCTTATCTTCTAGTCCTGCCCAAAGTTCTTACAATTAGATGATCTATAGAAATGTAATCGCAAAAATATACCTAGAAAATGTTAATACAACGCTCAATATAATTATATATTTAGAATTACATTTAACAACGAAAGCGTAGCAGTTTCACTTGAAGATCTCACTGCAGATGGTACTAATGTGAACATGGCGACTATTTCTATATCCCTACGAGCCTATGGCTGGTTAGACTCGTACGGATATTATGAAACTTACAAGTCTTATAATTCTAACTACAGTGTTAAGTCACTGTGAAATTATAACTTATCCTTTCAGGATTAGATGATATTGGAAAATATTCAAATTTCATAAACACTCGATGCGGTAGGAGATGCAGTTGTAATCGATTCGTAAGAAAAACTCGTATCATGTTTGATAAACGTAGATAACTAAAGTTGTGTTTCAGCTATCCAATAAACGTGATACCAGCTTTGCCCTCACGGAACAAGTTTGTCAGTAGTTATTTTGATGTAATTTTTTATCGCTGGAAGGCTCGTTGCCAACCGATGTTGAGTTTGAGTGTGGCTGGGAGACAAGGGCTCGCTTCACACTCGCCGTCCAGCTCATCAGCTAGGTTATCGTGTAATTCTCTTAGAGCCATCAACGCCGAACGCGCAGCTCTCTGGCAGCCCATGTCACCTTCACAGGTTGTGTCCGCTTCTGACAGAAAGACGAGGTCGCAGGTCGTTTGTGGTGCCTCACTCTGTTATGAAAAACATAAATTAGCATAAAATTCAAACAACTTTGTTATTTGGCACAAAGTAACTATCTTCTTATCTTATCTTAATTAGCCATACTTGTCCCACTGCTGGGCAAAGGCCTCTCTCCGCTCTCTCCATGACTCTCTTTCCCGTGCCTCTTCCTGCCATGCTTCGCTGAAGGCGTCTAGCTCGTCTGGCCATCGTCGTCTGGGTCTGCCGCGTCGCCTTGTCTCATTTGTTGGCATCCACTGCGTAGTGGTTTTTGCCCACTGGCATGCGGCAGACGTAACTCACACGTAATTCAGACGTAACTCACTCAGACCTAAGTCACAAGTAACTATCTAGTGCCATTAAAAAAAAACTTTGTTATTGTTTTAAAAACAGCACTTACGCAAAGGTAGCAAATCTGATGCAAACTGCATAAAGGAAGAAACAGCTGACCACGGTCTCCAGCCAGCATGTCAACGCCACGGCACCTTTGAACTATCTTTGCTAGTACGGGGCAAGATCCTGTTGCGCTCACTGAAAAAGATAAATCTATATAACGTATGCACAAAACATAATTTAACATTTCACCCTTTAAAATTCTTAAAATTAAATTACCTGTTGTTACTACGGGACTGCGGTGTCGGCCACTTCCTCCCATATATCCCTCCGAAAACTGTTGTTCATTTTTCCCATTTAAATAATGCCCAGCACCTTGTTCCTCTTCAAAGTCATAATTTTTATCTGAGGGTCTAAAAACTGGGATGTCATTGTTCATAAAATCAGCTTTTTCCTTTTTTTCTAGAAGTCTTTTATCTTCAGTTTCAATGGCAGCTGTTGAAGATGATATCGAAGTAGCATCAGTAGTCCTTTGGGTTTGTAAGCTCTGTTTAAATTCTTTCAAAGCTTTTCTCATTTTTTCAAGACTATATGCCGCTGCAAGTCGGGATAGCAGTTTCTCTTTTGTCTCTTGCTCTTCTTTTGAGTCCATTTCTTCATCGATTTCAGAGTAGCGTAAAGCGTCATCAACTAACATTCCTTCCATATTTTTTAGTTTTTTGTCTATGTTATCTAGTTTTTTGTCATTTTCTTTCGCTACATTTCGTTTCTCATCATGACTTGCTTCAATATGTGCACTGTCTACATGTATTTCAGTTTCCTCGTTTGGCTTTGGCTCAACGTAATTTCTTTTTACAAAGCTGCGCTTACGAAAAGAGTTTGCTGGATATATTACTTCTTCATTAAAAGTATCAAAATACTGTTTTCTTAGTCGATTTTGGTCTACGTTGTCAATGTACTTTTTGTTTCGTTTATCAATTCCAAAATAATCAGACCAATCGATAGACTTTTTTCGAATTATTTTAGGTTTGTCATGGTGAGTATGATCATTGGAATGGGAATGTTCGTGATCATGGCTGAGTTCAGCATCTTTACCAGTTATTCCCGGATGATGCAAGCTATGACCGTGATGTTCATGACTTGCTTCATCAAATTTAATAGAATCGTTGCGATCGTGAGTATTGTTTTGTTGCATAAATATAGCAGGAGGTTTGGCTTCATGGGCAGATTCCTGTTCGTTAGTGTTTCGCTTTACTGGATTCTTTAGGTGGATGCTATCTCCAAATATCTTTGACAAATCTTTTATAATTCTGGGATCGGTACCAGCACTGCTTCTGAATGTTTTCGCATTTTGCTTTTGATTATGAGCAAACCTCTTTTTCTGGTTGTTAAAATTATATGTTCCACTGCTCCGTTTTGTGACCGGGAAACGTTTACTAACATCGTAGGCGTATTGATCTTCATCTGATAAATCCGTTATTGGCTCTTCATTTAAAGGTTGGAAAGCTATAGCGTATTCTTCTCGCCAGTCGTCTTTGTCATCATCAGAGACATCATAAGTATTATAATTAGAGTCAGGGGTCATTTTCCTCTCTGGTTCGTAGTCTTCTCCAATTGGATGATTAACTTCCGAGTCAGAGCTACGCTTTCTTTTGAAAGCTATTGGGCCCCAGTTATGAGGAAGGCGTTTCACAACTTCCTTGTCTTTGTATAATTTTACGACACCTTGTTGAGTTGACTCAGAATTAGCGTGTTGCTTGTCATTCATATACTTGGCATACAATTGACTTAAATACAGCACGTATTTGGCATCATTTTCGTCGCGGTTCTGTAGGACTTCGTTCTTGTGCTGTTCTTCTGCCTCATTCTTTTCTCCAAATATATCCCTAAGTCTATCATTATCGGTGTGATGGCTTCTCTCCCGGAAAGCAGATTCTTTTCTAGGTATTCCTTCAGATCGAGAGTTTTTCTTTTTGATAATTTTATATTCGTAAGCTTCTTGAGGGCGATCGTTATCCTCTAATAATTTAATTATATATTTAGGCGATGGTGCATTTTCCAAATCTTCCACGTCCACAGAGTAGTCGGGCTCTGAAATATACACAACATTTTCGTTAACCACTTAAAAATAAAAATATTTAGTAAGCTAGTTTAGTTCAAAACTTATTAAACTATAACATTTCATGGCAGGTTGGCTTACTATGATTAAGTTCATCTTATAATCGGTATCGGTATTAGCGTAATCTTAACGTATTTTTAGTATACAGCTTTTTCAACAAATGTCGTCTCGTCTGTTAGCGTATATCTACTATATCTTTTAACGTATTTTTTTTAATATTCTTGTGACAATTTTATACATAACGATTCAATAAGTAAATAATCAAAGGATGATGACCATTTTTATATGAGCCCATCCCCCCCCTCCAACAGATCTGTTATATGTGTCAATAGGTTCTTATGGATCTATAGAAAGGCTAGTAACCAGTTTTAACTTCATGATTAATGGGATTTGAAAATAAAAGAAACATTTTTGCTAGGTGTCATCTTGCCTCTAATAAACCTAGTACAAAAGATTTTTAATGTTTGCAATGCTTACAATCTGTTATTTTGAGTACCCAATATTAACAGCAAGACGATATTTTTCAGGAATATCCCGCGTCTTTGAAAGATGTCGCCATAGTAAAAAGTAATTACATAGTTAAGACGCATATACTGAGATATATTTCAAATCTGTTCGATCGATGTTATTAGTTTTCTGTTTTTTGGGGGGACGTTTTGACACATCATCCTTTATATTTAATATTTTCGGTTAAATAAATAACGATAAGTCCAACTGTACCAGGATAGCCCGGTGGGATAAACTCGTAGAGCGTGTCGTAGTCCGGGGAGGGAATTAGGGGCCCACTAGAATGGGCCCTCTGTCTGCGCTGTAGGGCCTCCACGGCGCCGCGGAGTGAGGCCCCCTGTTCGGCCGCCGTTGCCGCCAGCCCCACAAACACCCACAGCCACGGAGATAACATCGTGGCTTGGGTTTACCTGTTAAACAGTCACCATAATGTTTTATTTTTAGGAAACTTACAAACTTTATAACGTATAGTTTTTTTTATTGTTGTTGTTGTATGTTATTTTTTAAATGACTCGTTTAATCCAGTATCCCATATACACTCTGAAAATTTCGTGTTGTTTCTAAACAGTACTTTTCATAAATTCAAACAGCCTGCTACGAGCCTGTTTTTTATAAGTTGGTGTACTTGAGACAAAAATGTTCAGTCATGATTGCGCAATGCACGTCACAAAAATTTTTTTCATTATACTGACGTAGAGGTGTTTTAGCTGGCGATTGATGTAACGCACGATGTAATTAATGTCAAAAATCTCTCACAACACAACCATCGCCATGTTTTAAGTAACGTAACCAGTTCGTTCGTTAATACCCCATGTACCTATATCACCACCGAGGGCCTCGCTCCTACTCCTATCCTGAATCGGGCCGAATAGGCCTAGAAGAACACGCTGGCCTAATGTGGGTTGGTCAACTTTATACACAACATTTGAATGTCTTCGCAAGTGTGTGCAGTTTTCCTCACTATGTTTTTTGTAAATAGTTTACGGACAACGTATTTCGGATTGTACCTCTTTGAAACAAAATAAAAATGTATTTTCAAACAAAGCAATATATTTTCAGATAAAGCTTACAGAAAGATCGCTAAACAGTTCTTTTGAGAAAATATGAGTTTACTACCACTTAATTTTTATTGCTGCGTGACCGTGATGTACGAGATTATACGAGGTGACAAAATTATATGATTCCGCTAGCTCTTAGTCTGCAGTAAAATAAAACCAGATTACGACAAAATTATTTGTTCCTCTCTCTTATATATGTGTGTGAGGGAAATAAATTATTAGATGCTGTACGTATATATCCGCTGGATGCGGGCAGCGCAGGACCGATCATTGTGGAGATCCTTGGGGGAGGCCTTTGTCCAGCAGTGGACGTCTTTCGGCTGAGATGATGATCATGTACGTATATAATAATAATCATCATCATTAAATATACGGTAACCTACCTATTATACATATCTACTAGAGGTTACTAGGTATATTTCGTCTACCGCCCACTCTCAGCCAGATTTAACATATATTATAAAACATATGAAAGCACAAAATATGTATATAATAGTACTGAGTAAAATTTTATAATTTGACACTTATCTTGAGAAAGTCAACAGTAAAGACAGCAAACAATATACGTCCCCCAAGACGCGAAGCCATGTGAAAAACATCAAATTCGGTGCAGACCCAGCTCTAAAGTGTACGCTTAAGTACATGCATTTAAGAATTAAAAATCAAGATTCTTAAACAAGACCAAATGTAGGTTAATTTAAAACATGAAGTGTTTTGAATTTAATGGCTTACTTATCAGGTTGGCTTGTTTTTGTTTCAGATCATAGTCCTATACCCATCCATTTCAGTTACTATAAATTCGGAGAAGAGTAAATAAAGGTTTATGTTGTAATTTACGATAAGACTCGCGATGTTGAGAATGAAACAATGAATTACTGACTCTTACTTCGTAGATGTCTTCAACCCATCTGCCATATTCACTATCAAAATATCGTAATCCGTATTTTTACCCTTTTAGACTTTCTATTTAGTAACTATTTCATAATAAATGTAAATAAACGTTTCGGTTTGCCTGCCACTATTTATTAATAAAAAGATTTTTTAAAAGGAAATACTTAATAAAGTATACATGTAATTTCTCCGATCTAATAGAATATAATCATTTTTCAATGTATGTATGTTGTATGGATGTATCTTGTATGGATATATGTACACACTTTTATATTTAAATTGGAATTGCGGGAAGCCGCTGGATGCGGGCAGCGCAAGACCGATCATTGTGTAAGTACATCTCTTTGGGGGAGGCCTTTGTCCAGCCAGCAGTGGACGTCTTTCGGCTGAAATGATTATATTTAAATTTTAACATAGAGGACAGGGTTATATATGCACGTTCTTTTCACCTCTCTGAGCTACATTGAAGAGCTGAGTGAAACGAAGCAATAAAATCTAACAGCAAGGAAAATCGCGCTTCGGGGGATAAAATCACCTAATCAGAGGCGATCTGTCAATTTTCAGCCAATCGTCCTCACTTCCGGTAGCTGAACAACCAATCACAGTAGATTCGAGAGCACATTGGTGATAATTCCTTGTATGTATACGTGTAAATTAAAATATTCATTCCATGACTTTTTTTATTACGAAGGGAAAATGAAATATTTTTCTCGTTCTTTTGTAAATGTTACGAGTATCTTTAGTCAATTTATAACTGGTCTTATTGCAACGTTAACAGGGTTCCTTATTATATGTCACGGATTTTTCACTGTTGTTTCATTCATATTCATTTTAGCTGAAATATATCTTTTGCTAGCAGAGATATACGCAAGATTTGTACAAAAAAGGGCTTTTACCTTCTAAAATATTTGCTAGACAAAAGCTTTACACCTGAAATGCATGATTAGTAGGATTCAGCCGTTTAGAAAACTGCCGGAAATATACATACCACATTTTACTAACAATATTTAATGAGAAGTAAAATTTTGAATGGAATTACAGATGGAATATACATGTAAGTAAATAATTTAAATAGTTATAATAATTGAACAAGCAAGTATTGGTTCTGCAAACGGTATATCTATTTGACTTGTGAGCTAACACAAAAAGGATTAGGGATTAAACTCTGTCTAAATTGGTGGTAAATATATTCATCCAAAAACCTAGTCTGCACGGACGTTCCGATATTATTTTATTACCCGTCCCAAAAAGTAACAAATAAATAATCATTCGCCAGGTCACCTTTACACGGACTTGTTTGTTTCTATGTTACTATGTTTTTCTCAGAAACTGTAAATATTCGTACTCTCCCGTTTCTGCGTAGCTAATTATCGGTGACTTTCATCAGAATTAACGCTTCACTAAACTTAGTTGAAATAATCCTCTTTATCCGTCGCCCTTCCATTTCGTGGAAGTTACTAAAAACATTATCTACTTTCCCAGAATATCATTTTCAAGGTGTAAACAAACTGGGCTTATGGCACCGCGTCACTCATAGTATAAAACAAAGTCGCTTTCTCTGTCCCTATGTCCCTATGTCTCTATATCCCTATATCCCTATGTATGCTTAAATCTTTAAAACTACGCAACGGATTTTGATGCGGTTTTTTTTAATAGATAGAGTGTTTCAAGAGGAAGGTTTATATGTATAATACATGCATAATATACTTAAGGATAACCTAAAATAACCATTTTCCTGTGCGGAGCCAACAAGAAACAAACCCTCAACATTTGGTTTGGATAGGTGAGACCGTTCTTGAGTTATAAAATTACAACGAGTGGCATTGATTTATATATATTTTTAGCGCGGACGTAAGAAAATAATTTAAAAAAATATATACTTGAAATACAAGGATTTTAATTATGAACAAAATAATGTTTCACAAAAATATTTGACGACAAAAACCACAAGAAATAGTTCCGAACTCCACGAGGACTCGATGAGCAAAGGGGAGCACACCGCGCGCGCTGCCTTTTATACACAGCATGCCGACGTCACTGTCACGACAGGTCTTGAGGCCCTTTCTAGGCTTACAATATATTGATTTTTATGTATATTCATTGCTTACATAATAATTTCTGCCGAATTCAAAAAACAGATACTATTTTTTTTTAAAGTGGGCTGCTGCCGACTTTAAGAGAAGTGGTGGAATTTTCCCCGTGTACCTCTCATCTTCCTAGCATTTCTCTGGTGGAATAGCAGGCAGACGGTCATAGGAAAATCTGATAATATCTTATCTGATTAGGGTGAGACGACCCCAGCGGTAAACAGTTTAGTGAAAAACTTGTCAATCTGACCCGTTTCCCTCGCCATCCATTACTCCCCAGTGAATCCATTTTACTTCTTCATTTTATTTTCTACCTGGAGCAGGATATTTTCTTACTAATATTACAAATGTGAATTTGATGTTTGCTTCTCAATCTCATAATAACGGCTGAAAGGATTGTAACAAAGGGGGGGCTCCAAATAAAAAATAAAGTAATTGCTAAATAAACTATAAGAAAAATTGCGTAGGACTCGGTATAGATAATGATGATGCAAGTATGTTGTTATAAGTACTAGTTGTACGATAGTACTTGTAACATCCTTGTGATGATGTCCTGTCAGACGTATCCGTCCGTCAGCATCCTCAATTCCATCGTGGTCGCTAAAACCTATACATATTTCAGTATTTGGTCTCTTTCATTCATATGGGAAACGAAAAGGTTGGAAGATGAATGAATTTAATTTTGAATGATACTTAAGATAAGCAGCGCAGCTGTCAAATTCAGCTTAATTTCAGTGGGATGTTTTCGCATGCCTGCTAAACTAATGCGAACTACGCGTAAAATCGATGTTTGACGTCTCTAAATTTAAGTGGACAATCACCTGTCCCTTTTCGTTTTTAAATTTAAGTTAGAGCGTAACTTTTTTTTTTTTTTATTGACCTAATGCTTGTGTCGAAAAGGTACGACCAATCAAGCTTCACCGGACTTGAACAAGTTAGAGCGTAACCTACTATATTATAATTAAATCTATTAATTTTGAGATCTGGATCCAAATTTCAGCTCTATCAGTCCAGTTGTTTCAACTTCGTTCACACCTGATTCTCTTAACACGAATTCAACTCTCACTTATCTGTTTTTTTTTTACTTAAACCTTTTTTACCTGAGGTCAAATGTCCAGCAAATAAACATATATTATTATTATATTATTATTATTTCAACACACTCGAATACAAAAAAGGTATATATCCAATAAATCTCTTTCGTTCTCTGAAATATATGCCCTAATATATTTTATTTTCCTCATGAAATCCAATACAGGCTGAAATATTCTCCTAATTTTTGCCAAATTTTATTCGGAGCCTGCGGAAGCCTCCCAAGGGATCTATTTAAAGAAGCCTTTCCGTCTCCTAGGTTACATATCATAGTCCTCGTAATGGGAAAATGATGGGAGCATGAATCCTTGTCCAGGCTTGTCCATAAACGCGACCCTTCTGTATTGTAAAAGAAAAATATTTAGCTACATTCGCTTAAATGAATGAATGAAATGTACAACTCACATACACTCGATGATACAAAATGTGGTAAAGCTTTCTTTGTTTTGCTATAAACACAGGTAGTAAATATGTTATGTAAAGGTTAAGAGTACGAGACCGCGAGGCCGTTTTAAGTAACGATAAAAGAAAATTCGTGCCTCTACCTACCTAAGTACCTAGTTATTTATTTAAGGATATTTTTTCTTTTATACATCGTAGCTCCTAAACGCACGCGCCGATTTTGATCTAGTTTTTTTTGTTTGCAAGGTGGTACAATCGAGACTGACTGTCCTTAGCTATGATTCAAGAAAATATCCTCAGACATTTGAAGAATATCAGCTCTTTTCTATTTGTTGAAAGGATCAAGTAACGGTTTTGTGGCGGGTTTTTTTTATTTAATGTTATATTGAAACTGGTTCGGTGACGTGTAGGGAAAAAAAACCTTTTCACTGGTAACAAGTCCTGAACAAAGCGTTGCAAAGTTTTCTTTTTACGGAAACTGAAACGAATCTGACAGTATGTTAATAAAAAGATTAATACTTAGAGAACCGGCTGCGAGCCGGAATGTGCAGCGTGGGTAGGCCCCCCTTAAGGTAGGGTCGCGGGAAGCCGCTGGATGCGGGCCAAACAGGACCGATCGCTGTGGAGATCTATGGGGGAGGCTTTTGTTCAGCAGTGGACGTTTTTGTGGAAGACGATGACGACGTAGATAAAAGGAATTTATGCTTATAAGGAATAAATCGAATCCCAGATAGTCTATGCGGTATACCGATTATACTCTACTGGCCGTCTTTTTGACGTCGAAGAGAGATTTGTGTAATAATAATAATAATGTTATTTCGAATAAAACATTTTGAATTTCGAATTTTTTTAATTTTGTCTGGTTCGCGGCTCCGCCCGCGTTATCGGTTTTTGTCAGTTCAGTAGTTTCGGAGCCTATTTAATTATTAAGAATATTTTAGGTATTTTTTTACACCTGGTGTAACATTATTGCAGATTTCTTAAGGATCCCTAATAAAAAAATAAATAGAATATAACACTCAACGGGAGTTAATGGGTTCCATGGAAGAGTAACATACTCGTAGAGTTACACTATAAGTCCATTAATGTTATTTATCAGATATTTTACTTTACTTTTTCTTTCTCAGCCCCCACACATGTCCTAAAGGATTGCAGCCTTCAATTTGTCACATCAGTGTGACAAGCAGGATTTTTTCTTGATTGTCACACTTTCAATTTCTCATATTTATGTCAAATTCATGGTCAAGTAATCTTGCTACTCCTAGCCATACTGCGTAGCATTTGCCTACGTCGCGTCGTAGCACTTGACTACGCCGTAGCATTTCCCCACGCCACCACAAAATATAATGTTTTTGTCAGAGTATAAATAGAAAAATTTCTGGGAGGTTTTTGTTTATTTATATAGATAATAGGAATACTACTAAATGACTTTTGAATGTGCTAAAAGCGCCCAGTTCGTAGTACCGTTATTTCATTACATTATTAAACGAATAACTGCAGTTTCATGAATTAAAGCTGTAAAATTAAATTGCTTCTGTTGTGCATGTCTGAGCAGTTCAGAACTTTATTCAATTTCTATTTTACTCTGCACCATTGTGTTTTATGCTTTCGTTAGTGTAGTGATTTTGTCTTTAGTTGTGACACCGGTTCTATACCCTGCTATTTTATTTTAAAAATAATATAAATTTTTAACCATTGTATTTTAAGTTTTTTTAAAAAGAAGGTAAGTAAAATGAAATAAGACGATCCTAAAAAACCCTTTTTACTAAAAGTGATGTATGTTTAGCAGTATTTAGGTTGCCTGGTAGAAATTGCTACCTTAGCAATAAGGCCGCATATTTTTACACGTTTATTGTTAACTGTATTTTTTTTGTAATTTACTACTGGCGTGCAATAAAGTATATTCTATTCTGTTCTATTTCTTTTTTCCAAATAATTCATATTACCTAATACTATTTGGTGATTTTGTTATGTTTGGTTAACGTTTATTTCTCTCTGTAAATTAGGGTATCCATTAACATCACTTCTGTATATTTATATAAAATGCCCACAAGTTGTTGTAAATAAAACAGTGTGTTCAAAGATATTTATAAATAAGGTATAATAAATAAAATTACGAAGAAATACAGTTTGTCTTTAGTATATTAGGGACTTCGCTAGATTAACTACAGTCTAAAGAATTAATCCTTAATTAAATCACCTTTTCATCGAATTTAACCCCCTCTACCTGTTATTTAACTGTTGGTTCTATACAGATTTTTGAATAGTAATTACGCTAATTACAGTAAGATTTTGATCTTGATAATGATTTTGTACATTTTCTTCATCATCGTCGTTTCACCTGGAAGACGTTCACTGCTGGACAAAAGCCTTCCGCAAAGGGATCTCTACAACGATCACTCCTGCGCTGCCCATATCTAAAATTATGACTATTTTAGTAGCCCAATAAGGTAATAAATACATAAGAAAAAGAAATTTTTTGTCGTATTTCCAATATCAGAGCTAGTATGATGATTTATTATTCGTTAATAGCACATTATATCCCCCCGAGGGGCTCGAGCCTACCCTAAGATCAAGGCGAGAGGTGAGTATTATTATCTGAATTAAAAATAAAATTACTTACAAAAACTGTATAAATTAATTAAATTGTCGGATGAGAATAGAAGGTTAATTCTAGTTACCAAAAGGTTAATAGCGTGCACATACGCCATTAAGTAATTTGCCTGTAGAATAGGTCTGTACTCATTCGCAACTAGCCGCAGGCAAAGTAGAATGACCTTTTTTTAGAACAAGACTCATTAAATCTCTCACGAATGTATGCAAATAATAATGCTTCTAAAATTGGCCAGTATGCAGAAGTGATGGAGGAAAAACACATCGTGATGGAGGTCAATTTAGAAGCACTTACCTTAAAACATTTAACACGAGGTAACACAACAAAACTCGCGAAAGAGATACTTCTAGCACGTTTGAGCACTTAACAGTCGTAACAACAACTGGTTGGCTAGAAGTTGATTCCACTGCGCGCTAGCTACTGCGCACCGCTGGAAAATTCACCTTGAAACCACCCTTAAGTGAGCTTCCACTCCCCCTGCCCCATACCCTTCCCCTCCGGTGTTCTATGAAAAATCATCTCCGGGGAAACGGACCTATTCCAGCTCAAATTCACAGCTCCAAATAAAATGGTCGTTTGATGCAAGAAAAGAATATACGTATAGAAAACGCTGTGGAAACCATTTTAAGCGTAGCATTGACGCTTGCGAAAGTGTAAGGGGGGTTGGGAGTGCGGGAGGGGTTACATAACAAGAAGATCGATCGATACTCAGGGTAGCGATGTTGAAACTCCCCTCTGGTGATACACAGAAGCCTTCCACGCTAACCGTGCGCCCAAGAACGCTTTATATAAACGTACATTGCTGTTTTGCTTCTTTTCATAGTAAAATATTTACTTAAAGAATGCCGTAGCCCTTTACAACCGATTCTATAAAAGCGTGACGATCGACAATTTATTTTTTTACCGCGTAAAAGATTCGTTTTTGTGAACGCAACCGGCTTCACACGGCTATACGTACATTTGCCGGTGATTACCACAAAACATTGATTTGTTGCAACCTGCCCATCTCCGGTGGGCCCTTGTCAAAGATGGTTGCGTATTTTGGCGAGGGTGCGCGATCACGTTAGTACATAATTTTCATAAATTTTGCATTGCTTGCTACTATTTTTTTGTATTTACTATCTACAGTATTAAACAAACAAATAAATAACGTGTGTAAAATGTGCGTAACAACGTTTTGCATTTTTCTACTGTCCTGTAAACACGAGCCGTCAGAAATCGCTGATTTCAAATTTGAGTTTTTCATGCTGTTCGTTAGTTTACATGTTTTTTATTTAGATTCTAGGTGCTGTTTTGTGAGACGATGCTATTTTGAACCTTTTACGAGATGGAAATAATTCTGAAATTGAGGAGCTATACTGAAGAAGGTGATGAAAACATCTTAGACCCTGCACTGTTTCAATGTTTATTTGATATGTGCTTTATTGGTCTTTCGTATCTGATAGATCGTATTATAGATTTTTCATCATTGGAAGTATGTCTTTAAGCTTCTGGACTGGGAAGGGCATGGCATCAATATCAATGGCGAGAACATTGATCACCTTTGGTGTGCCGACGATATCATGGTCATGGCTGAGACCTTTGAGGACCTCGGCACAATGATCAATGACCCTAATAGAGTCTCCCAACAAGTGAGTCTGAAGATAAACATGGAGAAGACCAAAGTCATGTTGAATGACCATGTAGTACCCACTCCAATGAAAATTTTCGACTCATTTTACTCTCGATGTTGTAGACCATTACGTCTACCTGGAACAAATTGTCCAGTAGGTAGATCTAACTTCGAGAAGGAGGTCTAGCGTCGAATAAAGCACTGCTGGGTAGCGTTCTGGAAGTTGGGTAATATCTTTTGGTCCCAAATATCGCAGTCTCAAGTCAAAAGTCTTGGACCAATGTGTTTTGCCAATGATAACGTACGGATGTGAGACGTGGTTACTTACGATGGGCGATATAAAAAGGCTATAATTCATCCAAAGAGCGATGTAAAGGGGCTGGAAGTTTCCTAACGTGATAGAATCAAGAATTATGAGATCCGCAGGCACACCAAAGCCACCGACATAGCCCAAAGAATCTCTAGATTCAAGTGGCAGTGGGCGGGGCACATTGCGCGTAGAACCGATGGCCGTTGGGACAAAAAGGTTCTTGAATGGCAGCTGTTTGCCGGAAGACGTAGTGTGGGCAGGCCCCCCACAAGGTGGACCTGGTGAGGGTCATAGGAAGCCGCTGATGCGGGCAGCGCAGGACCAATAGTTGTGGAGATCTTTGGGGGAGGCCTTTGTCCAGCTGTGGACGTCTACAGGCTGATTGGTAATATGTCATAGCAAAAAAAAGCACCCGTAACTATTTTTTCAAAATTTGCTGACAATTTCGTTACACTGAGACAAGGATTCTGAGTAAAACAGTGTTTTCAACAAATTTTGAAAAAAAAATTGCTAGATGCGCCCTTTTTTAAATTAAATTAAATTAAGGCGGTACAAAAGAACAAAAACTGTTGCCCTAACAAGATTAAATAATAAACAAAGTTGATTACATCACTTCCTATTTATTTTTCAAAGATTTCATACCCATTTCTGTAAAATATCATGATGGTGACGATCTCAAATGAATCCTGATCGTCACGATCTTGCGGGTTATTTTTACGGTTTTGTGGCGGTACGTAATTTTTTTAAATATTTTTTCTAGCTTCTCTTAACCCTAAACTAACATTAAATACAATTTATTCTACAAAAAACAAGAAAAAATGTTTCCGGTTGTAAAGGGGTAGATGTTAAAATTGAATTTCGCCACAGTACTGCCTAACATACCTGCTCCTGTTTATGTGTTTTAGTTTTATTCTCATATCAGATTAAAGTGTAATAATACCTGAACATTGTAAAGTACATTATATTCTAGTCTAATACCAGTAACTGAATGTTTTCTAGTTCTAATCAACTTTGTATTACCTATTACTTCTGTGGCAATTTCATTACATATTTATTGTTTAAATGTGGTTGTTTGGATCTATTGACTGATCCTGTCCTTTCAGTATTTGCTAAGCAGTCACTTACACACTCTACAAACGTACCAAGAAACGAGACAAAACAGCACACTCACTCGCTCTCACAAACACACACCATGACTCATTTGAACTCACTCAGCATGAAAATAGGCTCAATTGTGGCGTAGCCGCTAAAATCTCTAAATTTAAGTTGTTGGTCTCTTTCATTCTTATGGAAATCGAAAAGGATGAAAGATGAATTTAGTTAATTTTGAATGAATGATAATGTAGAATAAGCAGTGTAGCTGTCAAATTCAGCTTAATTTCAGTGGGATGTTTTCGCATGCATGTTCAACTAGTGCGAACTACGCGTAAAATCGATGTTTGACGTTTCTAAATTTAAGTTGACAATCACCTGTCGCTTTCGTTCTTAAGAACGTGAAAGGGACATAGGACAGGGGTTTTTAAGTTAGAGCGTAATTGTAGAATCGGGCACAATGTGTGAATTTGTAGTTTGTGATTAATGTTAATGTTTTGTACCTAAGAGGCTTTTTTAAATACAATTTATTACATCCATCCAAACGGATAATAAAGTTGGAATAATTTGTACATATTCAATCAATTTGGTTTTCTTATTAACATTCCCTTTTATCTCTGAAGCCTTTATGTTTCTTTGTAACAAACTCCTAACATTTATCAATATTTCCTCCTTTCATTTCCTGTTACTTTGTGACTTCAGGCGTTTTAAGGAAAGCTCAGACTTAACAGGACTTGTTCCAAGAAAAGCAAGTACAGTCATTTTCAAATAATGGCGAGGTGTAGTATTCTCAAAATGTTGTTATCTATCTATTTAAAGGCATGTTCAGCTCTAATACCTAGTCTGTGAACGGAGTGCATTCAACTACTATCACAGAAGAAAATAATAGTACTAACGCGTACACCCGCCCGGCCAAGCTCCCCACGCAGGCGCCGCGAGATTCTGATAGGGGTGTTCAGGGGTGTTTTATATAGCGTTTCAGTGTTTGACTTGTAATTGACATTCAGTTGTTATTAAAAAAGCAGAAGGTTGTCATAACGCGTTTGCTGTATGGAGTGTCCGATCTGTGCTACTATTGTACTAGTAGCGTACAAATGTCATCCGCGAATACCACTCATACTGTCACTCCTGCGGATCACCAGGTCCTTGGCGAGCCGTCAGGAGCGGCTGTAGATTGTTGTTCACGCACTAGTGGTCAAATACCAGTAATAAAAACGCTTTTCTGACATTTATTATTTACGTTTATTTACATGGAAACGGTACATATAACTATAGACTCAGTGGTTTAGTAGTCCATTTGAACTTAACGGATTTATTATAAAACTAGGTATCCGCCCGCTTTGTTTTCCACTTGTCCCGTGGGAATGAGGTGTTTTCTCGCTGCAAAAAGTTTATACAAACATTGTCCTGGCAAAAGCGAACGCAGCCAAATAAAAATTAATCAATCAATTAAGAACCAAAGAACAAACCAAAAAAACCAAAAAAAAGAAGATTCAAAGAACAAACCAAAGAAGGTGCAGCCGCTCAAAAGTTATGCGCTTACATACGTACCTATCTCTTTGAATAATTTTTATTTATATAAATTCAGTATTTTTTATTGCTGTGGTCGCAAATGTTTTAGCGAGAATAAGTTTAAGGTGTGTATGCAAGAACATCCGACTAAAAATTTACTCCTAATTTGAGCTGCGCTCTTATTTCCGTATTTTTCGGTTCCCATATGATAGAAAAAGACCACAACTTTAGAGTGGGACTTGAGAAAATCACCGACCATATCTCTAGATTAAATTGCTACGTTAAATATTTTATAGAAGTGCAATATTTTTGTAGTTGAGTGTACAACTTTCTTTTCTAGCTAAGCAGACTCTACTTTTCAATAGAAATGTTTAGCTAGTTATAAAAATAACTACAATACTTTTATTCAGTGGATAAATAATAAAGGTACCTATATATTTTTTTGTTATAATAGTAAAATAATTTATTCATTATGGCTGCTCAGAAAAAGAATAGTTTAATTTAAACAACACTCATATTTATTATGTATGATAATAAACTATTTGAACAGATGTAAAGCTACTACGGTGTAAAGATTCATTAAAACATAACGTAAAATGATGTAAAAAATTACGGTAAATAAGTGTAATTTTTAAAGTTTTTGAAGCAATTTGAGCTTCAGTCGTATTAAAATGTGTCTAAACCGGTTTTTACAGAATATCATCACCACTGAAAATGTAAAAATATATTGATAGTTTTTACGGGTACGGTTAAGAGCAGTTTAAGCTGATCGGTCCCTTATTCAACGGATGTAAGAACGTACAGTCCAAAGTGTTCAGCTTGTGCTGCCAGTGACTGTACTTTTAGCTAGTATGAAGTCGTCCACATTCCCCTGCGTAGGCATTTAATTGAAAGATCCCCCCCCCCGGCTTCGAGGCCCCCTCGGCGGGCAGAAATGTCTTGTAGGCGGCCCATTATTAAACTTCGGACAGCTTAGTGGGGAAGTTAAATAGAATATCACTACTTATTATAAAACAACTAGCGACCCGCGCCGGCTCCGCACGGGAAAATGGTTATTGTGGGTTATCCTTCAGTATATTATGCATGTTTTATACATATAAACCTTCCTCTTGAATCACTCTATCTATTAAAAAAAACCACATCAAAATCCGTTGCGTAGTTTTAAAGATTTAAGCGTACAAAGGGAGGGACATAGGGACAGAGAAAGCGACTTTATTTTATACTATGTAGTGAAGTTGCTTTCTCTGTCCCTATGTCCCCATCTATGTCCCTTTGTATGCTCAAATCTTTAAAACTACGCAACGGATTTTGATGCGGTTTTTTTTTAGTAGAAAGAGGAATTCAAGAGGAAGGTTTATATGTATAATACATACATAATATACTTAAGGATAACCCACAATAACCATTCTCCCGTGCGGAGCCGGGGCGGGTCGCTAGTTATATGATATAACACTAAATTACAAAATTTAATAACCCCCGACACAAAAACGTTGCTTGATCCTTTCGACAACTAGAAAAGAGCTCATAATCTTCAAAAGGCTGAAGATATTTTCTTGGATCATAGCTAAGAACACTGTCGATTGTGACACCTTGCAAACAAAAAAAACTAGATCAAAATCGGCGCATCCGTTTAGGAGCTACGATGCCACAGACAGACAGACAAACAGACACACACGTCAAACTTATAGCACCCCTCTTTTTCGTCGGGGGTTAAAAAATATTATACAATATTAACATTCAATCAATTAAATCAAATACCTTTATTTCATAAAAAGTTACATTAGAGAAGTCGCTGGTGTCTCCCAGTAGGCTTATCGCCTGTGTCTCATGGAGTGTGTGCTTGCAATACAAATATTCTTTATAGACACCAGAAATAAATAGGACAGAAACAAGGAGCCAATAGTCATTTTGCGCTGTTCATCCTTGTCTATTACACGCATTCGACAAGGATAAATAGGCAAAATGACGTAGGCTCGTGTCAATCACGTGGTCTAAAATTGTAAGACCTTGTTTTCTTGGACCATGCCGCCATTGCTTTTTTTTTTAATTGACCTATGCTTGAGTCGAAAAATTACGACGGACCAAACTTCACCGGACTTGCGGGGGAGCGGAAGACTCTACCCCAAAAAAAGTCATGTACAAAAACCAATGCGTCTAGGACCGGATCGGGCCACGGCCTAGCGCGTTGATACTGAAAAACATCGTGAAGGAGACGACGCCTGAGGGGCTCCGTCTCTGATTATCAATTTTGATTTTAGTTAATTTTGATTTTTAGTCCCCCGGTTAGACGCTAACCGCTTAAGTGCGTGCGTATGGACGGAGCCTAACTTCAATAGAAAGTCTATGGATTTATGAAGTTGTTGTAACGTAACACCTTCGTAAACCATCGTATTATTCTTATACTTTTATTTTTATTAGTTAATAATAAATTCATGTACTGAATTAAGTAAAGTAATTTATTTTGCATTTGGTCATCATTCCAATTTCTACTAACGCTGATTTAACATTTTCCTGTTTGTTTGCCACAAGCGCGGGAAAGAGTAGGAATATTGTTATGCAAAAAAGTGTACTGATTAGCGGTTTTACTGCTAAACCGTATTGTTTGTATTTTTTTTAATTACTACGCTAATGATTTAGAACATAAAACCTACGCGATAAACATACCAACGAAGTTACAAATCGGGTACATTTTAAATTCATACAAGGTTAAAAAATAGCAAGGTAATAAAATATTCACAGTAGCCACGTGAAATTAATGTACGAGTATAAGTCTATAATAATATGTAACGATAAGCTGAGAGGAGCACAATTCAACAATAGGAGAGGAAATAAGCGTTACCACGGATAATTAGCCAATATCTATAGACAAAATCTAACAAATTCATAAAAAAATCTTAGTTTTTTATTACGCAACTTAAAGTAAGTATTTAATATGTTTCTAAAAATACTTTACAACAATTTGCTGCGCTCAGCTTGTGGTGAAGCGGGGCGTTGCGCGGCGTAAGTCCGGTGAAGCTTGATTCGTCGTACTTTGCAAAACAAGCAAGGGCGAAAAAAAAAAAGAATTGCCACGAATTGCGCGGCGCATTGGGCGTTTGAGTTGATCGCGGGTGTTCAAATGTATGAGACGCCTAACGCGAAATTTGTTTCTGACATTTCATAAAAAAAAGCTCTTTTGACTAGCCAGTCAACATCCCTATTTTCCGCGTTTAAACGTATCTAAGGTGTTGACCGGAGATATAGATACCAACGTGCAAAATTCATTCAATTCGATCCAACAGTTTCGGAGATTAGCCCGTACAAACAGAGAAACAAATAAATTGTAAAATACCTAGATATATTCTATATCGCTTCTTACATCCCCCTGAATCGGTTTTTAAATTATTTTTTCGATGTACAGATTTTCAACATCTACAGTTTTATTATATAGAAATAGCACGTCACATTAAAATTTAGGATGGTCCATAAATATTATAATAAAAATATGTAACGCGCTCAGCAACAGAGGAGTATATAAATGCGAGTTAGAATCATTTTGAGCAGAGTCTTTTTGGACTTGGTACGTTCCATAGTTCAATATTTACCTTCGAAAATGTTTAAAATTGGAATTATTTTATATGTCTTAGGACTTGCATTTGCTAAAGCCACTTCGAAACTTGGTAAGTTTTAGCGCTATTTATAACAAAATACTTAACGACTCATGTTTATATACTCACATGCACCAAACGATTCAATCAGTCCAGTTGTTTCGGCTGATAATGCGCGGTTTCGAGGTTACTACCTACCTCTCAAACTGCCTTTTAAACCTTCCAAAATGGCTCGTATAAGGACTACATCCGTAAATAGTAGCTGGGACCAAGAGCTAATGTGGCTTCCACTGCACATAATCATCTTCTTTTTGGACAATTAAATGATTCTGCTTACAACTGATATTTGTTCAACGATGACTGCTGGGATGCGGACCCTATTCTATGGAGGTCGATGATGAAGAACTTCGAATATGCAGAACCATTTCCACGCGAGTCTAACTCGCACGTGTCCGGATTTTTTAATTTTTCTGTATTTAAATTTTCAGATGATTCTGATAATTCACCTGATTATATCACAACTGATGACCCTACCGACTTTGATGTGTGTGACGAATATGCGAGTGCCCTTTCCACTGTCGATCCATCGGGGTGTAAGCTCTCAGAATTGCCTCTCGAAGAACCCGGCGATTGCTGCGGTGTAGAAGCCCCCGGATCACTATCCGTAGTCGGTATGTGTACTATATTATGATAAATATACTAGTAGTGAAAACCAGCGTTGCTCGGATAAAAATACATCGTATTTTTAAATATTGAACTTTCTAGAACTATTAAGATTATTCTTGATAATGCCAGTTGGTCAGACATTCTGATTTGTAGGGGGCGGGAGTTACGAACCTGGCGATGGTCAGGCTCATTAGGGAGATCGTTGGGGAGGCCTTTGGCCAGCAGTCCACCACTGCGTCGATAAAATGATGATGCTATCATGTGTTTAAATCTCTTCTTCACATTTAAGAGTTGCGCTCTTGTCGGTGGAGTCTACGTCATCCCGACTCCTGTTCTGTCTTCCGTCCTTTGTTTGATCTCCTGATACGACTAGATATCTATTCCTTCCTTAATGATTTAATAAATAATTTAAAAATATAATGGGGGGACATCTCAAACCGTCGTTGCTAGTTTGGGGTCAGGTGGCGTCCCACCTAACCCCAAACTAGGCAAAGCCTACTAAGGATTACAGGGAAATATTTTCAGGTGGAGAGCCGGCACTTACGAACCAGTTCCCGTGGATAGCTCGGATATTTTATCCAAAAAATTTCACAGAAATATTGGGACATGACTTAATATGTGGTGGATCTCTCATCAGCGACTCTTATGTATTGACAGCAGCCCACTGTGTCAATGACCCACAACCGTAAGATCGTATTTATTACTTTTCGATTGTAGCTATTTAGAATAGAGTTCTTTAGTATTTTTAATTATTTATTGTTGTTTAGACTGGAACATTAATTTGAAACGACAGCCAGCCTTAGTTTGAGTAAAGTTTACTAACTTCTGATGTCAACAAGCGTTAAAAAACACGGATTTCGTGCCTTATACAACTATCGAGCACATTGAAAATAAATATATTCTTACTAAAAATTCAAAAGACTTTACAAAAAGGTTAGGCTGGTCAGGCTCAAAGTCTAACTAAATTGTGCAGAAGAGTTTTTCTCAAATTCTTGATACCATTCTTTGTTTCTAAAATATTGATGCACAAACCAATATAAAAAATTTTTTTTTTCACTATTTCTGTCATATTTTTTGTTTTGTTTTTGACCATACATGTCTTGTAAATATGCGTCTTATAAACCTTTCTTGAATACCATATTTTCACAACTCTTCGAAATATAAGGGGGTCCCACTTTTTCGTCAAATCGGAGCCTATACTGGAAAAGACATTTCCAATGTCAAAACCTATTATAATAAATTTATGGGTTTTGACTCATTAGACTTCATTGCTTACCAGGAATATCTTGACCGGAAAAAAATAATAAGAATAGAAGAGGCAATTTTTTTATTGAGCATTAGTTTTGACATACGACAATACAGACTGATGTATTACAAGACAGATATTAACATAAATAGAAACAAACAGGTCGCGTGAGAAAAGTCCTCTTTATTTATAAGCGACTCCGTGGTATCTCCGAGTATATATCGTATGGCATTGTAACCTGGGGAGTAGCTTGTGGTCTGTATATTTATATATATATGTGTGGGATACATTTGATAAAACTGGAACGTACCCAGCGAACTGTTCTCAAGGTAGCCTTCAAAAAACCATTTAGACAAAGCATTTAGACACCCTACTGATTAAATGAGTACTTGAGTTTAATTTTTTTTAGGTACCTACATTATGTATGCCCTAACGTTTATACACCTAAACAGATTAACTTAATAATTTATTTACCTACATTATTAATTGTCCTCTCAGTCCTTACTCCCAATGTTCCTAAGTCATAAAAAATCTTGTTTATGAAATTTGAATTTCCTAATATCAGTCCTCCGTTGTTGTCATCAATCCTAAAATAAAAATATATATTACGAACACATATATACAGGATGTAGAGAATTAGGGACCCCTCTACGGTACAGGAGGAATCATAATCGAAAGTAAGCATCAGTAATGATATGCAAAAAGTCTCGAAATTTGAAAATATGAATGAAAATAAATTATGCTCGCAGCGTATAAAAAGGGTATAAATTGGTCCTTAATAAAAATTGTCTAGAATACGATGGAATGGGACATCATATTGGGCCCACGGATCGTTTATTAATTGTTTACTTTTCAGGAATGAGGTTGGCCTTGGTTTCCATAAAACGACAGAGGTGGAAATAGATTGTAAACAGTGCCAGAATGACACCCAGGTTTGCTCCCACGGAGCAGTAAGGATTGCTATAGATAAGGTTCACGTACACGAGACTTTCACATTATATAATGTGAGCAACGATATTGCACTGATCAAGTTGAAGAATAAGGCGCCTTATACGGGTACGTTATTTTGGAAGAATTTATGACTGTGCACACGATGAGCAAGCAACAGAAACTTCCCCTTTTCATAGAGAAAGTCACATTTTGTTTGTTTCTCATAGTGTAAATCAAAAAATCATTTTAATTTAATAAACTTTATTAAGAGGTGAAAGGCTACCGGCGTTAAGCAACATTTTTGTAACTTATTAGAAGAGCGTTTTAAAGTTTAAAGGTTCAGAAAAAAATTGCACACAATTTGTTTTTTATCCTATTTAGATTCTGAGTAGGTATACAATTATTTACTAAAATGAATTATCTTTTAAATTTTTTACTTTTCCATGTGATATAATAAAAGGTGACAGATCTACTCCAAATCCCAAGTGAATCGTAACCACAGAAGAAAAAAATAGTACTACTCGTCGTAACTTAAATAATATTTTTCTTTTCTCTAAAAAATGTACAAACACAGTTTATGTAAGTGACATTTATATCTGTCTCATACAAATATATTTTATCGACACTATAATAAACAGGACTGTTACAAATTTTTGAAGTGAAACAAGGTGTAAACGGGCAGGTAAAGTAGCAATTTTTATTTATTTATTTATGAAGCTTTATTGCACAAATACAATAGGCGGGCCTAATGCCATTCGGCATTCACCACTAGCCAACCACAAGGCAAACAGAGAAAAATCAAAGCGGGTGCACGCACACTAACTAGGACTATTATATAAAAAAACAAAGAGATAAATAATAATTAATTTAAACTGTTATACTACATACCAAACACATTTAGAATAAAATATCAATACCATAACTAACTACTACAATACATTCTAATAGAACATATAAATCATCATCATCATCATCATTTCAGCCGAAAGACGTCCACTGCTGGACAAAGGCCTCCCCCAAAGATCTCCACGACGATCGGTCCTGCGCTGCCCGCATCCAGCGGCTTCCCGCGACCCTCACCAGATCGTCGGTCCACCTTGTGGGGGGCCTGCCCACGCTACGTCTTCCGGCGCGCGGTCGCCATTCGAGAACCTTTTTGCCCCAACGGCCGTCGGTTCTACGCGCAATGTGCCCAGCCCACTGCCACTTAAGCTTAGCGATTTTTCGGGCTATGTCGGTGACTCTGGTTCGCCTACGGATCTCATCATTTCTGATTCGATCACGCAAGGAAACTCCAAGCATAGCCCTCTCCATCGCTCTTTGGGTGACTTTAAGCCTTCTTATGAGGCCCATTGTAAGCGACCACGTCTCGGATCCATAAGTCATCACTGGCAACACACATTGGTCAAAGACTTTTGACTTGAGACACTGCGGTATTTGGGACGAAAAGATATTGCGCAGCTTCCCGAACGCTGCCCAGCCGAGTTGGATTCGACGATTGACCTCCTTCTCGAAGTTGGATCTACCTAATTGGACTGTTTGTCCCAGGTAGACGTAATGATCTACAACTTCGAGAGATGAGTCCCCAACTTTTATTGGAGTGGGTACTACATGGGAGTTCGACATGACTTTTGTCTTCTCCATGTTCATCTTAAGACCCACTTGTTGGGAGACTCTGTTAAGGTCATCGAGCATTGTGCCGAGGTCCTCCAAGGTCTCAGCCATGACTACGATATCATCGGCAAACCGAAGGTGAGAGATGTACTCGCCATTGATATTGATGCCATGTCCTTCCCAGTTCAGAAGCTTAAAGACATCCTCCATTGCAGCGGTGAACAGTTTCGGAGAAATAACGTCTCCCTGTCTCACACCCCGCTGCAGTTGGATTGGTCTGGAGTTCTGATCCTGGAGCCGGACAGACATGGTGGCGTTCTCATACAAACACTTGAGCACCTCAATATATCGGTAGTCGATTTGGCACCTCTGAAGAGACCGCAGCACTGCCCAAGTCTCAATCGAATCGAAGGCCTTCTCATAGTCCACGAACGCTAAGCATAGTGGCTGGTTATACTCCTCAGTCTTCTGTATAACCTGCCGCAGCGTGTGGATGTGGTCTATGGTACTAAAGCCCTTTCGGAAACCGGCTTGTTCGGGAGGCTGGAAGTCGTCGAACCTGCGCGCGAGACGATTCGTGATGACTCTCGAAAACAATTTGTAGATATGGCTCAGAAGCGAGATGGGTCTGTAGTTCTTCAAAAGGGTTTTATCACCCTTTTTAAAGAAGAGGACCACCACGCTTCTAAGCCACGCCTGCGGCGTTGTACCTTCGAGGATGACGGAATTGAACAGTTTCTGAAGGGCTTTCAAGACCGGTGTACCACCTGCCTTCAGAAGCTCAGCAGTTATTCCGTCATCACCCGGTGCCTTATTGTTCTTTAACTGTTTGAGAGCCATCCTAATCTCGTACAGGCTGACGTCCGGGATGTCTTCGGTGTAGTGTCGGGTTAGCCTAGCTCTGGGGTCAGTTGCAGCTTGGCTGACAGGTGTCCGTGTTGTCGTGTACAGCTGTCCATAGAACCCCTCGATTTCCTCCAGTAACTCAGGCTTAGATGACACGGTTCTACCGTCCGAAGTCTTCAGCTTCGTCAGTTGGCTTTGCCCCATAGACAGATCTCTTGCGAACACTTTAGAGCCTTTGTTACGCTCAATGGCCTCCTTAATACGATCTGTATTAAATTGGCGAATGTCGCGGGTCAGAGACTTTGAGATCTGTCTATTGAGCCGCCGGTAGCAGGAAGCATCATCTGCGGACTGCAGAACCATTTTCCGTCTTTCTTCCATGAGCCTGAGCGTGGAATCTGAAATCTTTTTGGTTCCATTTGTGCGGCGGGTCTTAAAGAACTTGGACCCCGCTGTACGGACAGCTTCCACGAACCTGTCATTGTATTCGTCCACTCCCTCGCAATCTGCTAGGCATTCGAATCGGTTTTGCAGTTCGAGCTGAAAGTGTTCGGGGTTCTGAATTTGGATTGGCAATGGACGGAGCGTAGACTTCATCAAACGAGCTCTTTCGAGTCTAACATTGATATTCAATGAGCCTCTAACCAGTCGGTGATCGCTCCCAGTTTTCACTGAGTTGATCACAGAGACATCATTGAATATTTGTCTCCTCGTCGACAAGATGAAGTCTATCTCATTTTTGGTCTTGCCGTCGGGACTAACCCAGGTCCATTTGCGGTGTTCCGACTTCTTGAAGAAGGAATTCATCATGTAGAGTCCTTCCTTCTCCATGAAGTCCACCAGCAGCTGGCCCCGGGGATTTCGGTCTCCGACTCCAAATAACCCCACTCTCAGCTCATTCCCGATTCGTTTGCCCAGCTTCGCGTTGAAGTCCCCCATGACAACAGTGAAGTGAGACTCGGAAGTATGTATGGCTGTTGAGATGTCCTCATACATTTCCTCGACCTCAATATCGGGGTGTGCCGAAGTAGGCGCGTATACCTGTATGACCTTCAACGAATACCTTTTGGTAATTCTGAGTATAAGGTATACTACCCTTGCCGACACACTCTCGACCTTGATCACGTTGTTCACAAGGGACTTGTGGACCAAAAACCCGACACCACCTTGGGACAGATCTTCGCCCTCCCGGAAAAAGAGCAGGTTGCCAGATTTAAGGATTATCGAGTCCTCTCCCTCTCTTCGGACTTCAGATAATCCTAGGATGTCCCACTTAATCCTGCTCAATTCTTCCTCCAGTTCGAGGATCTTTTCATCGGTCCGCAGTGTGCGATTGTTGTATGTTGCCAGGGCCAAAGGTCGTCGGTGTTGGTAACAACGAGCCGCCCGGGGATTCTTAGCACCCCATGCCCCACCGTTACCGCAGCTGTTACCAGGGCTGGGAACAGCGGGGCTGCCGGGGACTAGGGGCCGTTTTCTGGTTGTGTCTGTCATGTTGGGGGGTAGTTGCCATAATCGCCACGCTTGGCATGCGGGTTGGCGATCAACAGTGTGATCTTAAACACACAGAAGGACGCTGCTGCCCATCCTCTGGTAGTTATCCCTCGGTCGCTTTTTACGACCCCCACGGGAAGAGAGGGGGTGACACTATTCTATGCCGGTGCCACACGGCCTGAACATATAAATAATGTAAATAAATATAAATATTATGTTACTTTCAGAGTATTATAAACACCAATATATGTATACCTATCTTTTCCAGGCAACCAAGCAGGAAAGTTCGAAAAATATTATCATCTGTAATAATATAATTTGACACCTTTGATTATATAATATGAAAAGCTATCACAGTTATTATTTAATAGATGATTTATTTTAGTAAATAACTGTATTAAAAACTCAGATTAAAAATAACATGATAAACTATCGTACGATTTGTTTTTCTAGAGCACACGTTTTTAAAAATGTCGCTTAACGCCATTAGCCTTTTACCCCTCGAATAATAATAATAAGTGCTGTTTTATTTTTTCTAGAATTCATTCGTCCAATTTGCCTACCATCTTTTGATCTGAACAAGGACTATTATGTACAAGAGAATGGAGCGAACCTCACAGTCGCCGGTTGGGGTTTGACCGATCCATATCCGTTCGATTTCGACAACCCTCCTGATGATTTAATGCTGGTGCAACTGCGTTACATGCCACTAGAGGTAACTCTATTAGTAATTAAAATTAGTAAAATAAAATTGAAAGATTTAATTATACATTTAATTTTGTTATTTATTTACAGTTAACATTTAATATTATATTATTTAACGAAAAATATTAATTGTCCTAACCGACTAACCGATAATATTACTAGAATAAATACTATGGGTACATGCAATTTGTGGTCGTGTGAGTAAGAGTAAGTGTAAAGATTCTTTAACACCCGTTTGCACTAACCTTGTCTTAGGCTTTTCGTAGTTAAGAAAGACCTAAGCTAACTAAAGCTTAAAAAAAGAATTGGTTTTCACTTACAGTCTAATTGGGCTCATAAAGGTAGGCAGAAACGAAACAGTTAAAAAAAAGTGTTAAGGTTACTAGCAAACAAAATTTTCACCGAATCTCACCTAAATACTTTAGGCATCAACTTAAGCGATTCTTAAGTTTAGTGCAAACTGGTGTAAGTGATATCTTAAACAAAGAATTACATTCCTGCTAGTCAAAAAGCCCACCTCGGAGCATTCCCGACTCAAGTGTCCCCATCACGCCGGCCGCGTTCCCGCGTTGGATGGCCAGCGAGATGTATGAACCAGGTGTCTAACATGCCCGGTCCACGCGTGACAGACATAATTTTGTCGTGCGTATTCCCTTATCCTATTGGAGGATATTTCAATATGGCGGGTTTTTTGACTGTTAAATGTGCGACAAACTTTTTTCATAGCACTGCATGTTACGGGGGCAGGTATGATCCGGAGCAGGGGTGCAGCAACATTTCCGCAGGCGTCGCCCTAGTTTATATTTTTTACCACGTCAAATTCTAATAAACTGACAGCATCACCACAGAATACCAAATAGTAGACATCACGTAAATATTAGAAAATATAAATAACTTTAGTTATTGGATATGAATATTATGTATGCAGTCAAGTTATTTAAAATATGTAATTAAATTGCTAATTTATTTTAATTAGTCAACATTGCAAAAAAAAACTAAATGAAGTGGATTGAAAATTGTGAGACCTAAAATAACTAGCTCATAATAGATAATATTATGTATGTATAGTCTATGCTCTAAGATCATACATAAGATGAGGGTACTTACTTCATAATTATCAATGTCAAAGATAACATCTTTGTCGAAACATTACATGATTTTTAAAAACAATTAAAACGAATTCTTACACTACATAAAAAACCTTCGCTGCTTCTCTTATAAAAATGTAAGCCAGAGAGCGAACTTCAGGGCGGAATTGCAGCCTTATAAGGTCAGTTTGGTGACCTTAATTATCCTGTGTGTGACCTGAATTGCACTTTATCATATTGGAGTAAAAGTCGCTTTTCATTTAAATACTGTCCTGACCTGAAGTGTGGGTGTGTTCCATCTTGTGGGTTTTGAGGTTATCCTACCTCATAAAAAAATAGTGTTCAATCTGGAATAGGGTCCAATGAAAGCGAAAATAAATAAATAATCGGTATCGTCGGTTTGCAAGTGCCTGTCTATTACTGCACTAACACACATTTTCACGGGTTTTCTCCACGATTTCGTTTTAAATTGAGCTTACCGATATGCAGTTACCGATATTTTGTTAGTCCAGTTAACAACCGCGAAAATCTAAGAATGTTTATTACAACACTTATTATATTTTTGGCAGGAGTGCAAGTTGCTGTGGGACTTACCTAATGTCACAGAATACCAAGTGTGCGCCGGTGGAGAAGAGCTGAAAAGCCCTTGTAAGGGCGACTCAGGGGGCCCCCTCATGGCCAAACATGGAAGAAACTACCAGCTAGTGGGGATAGTCAGTTTTGGCAGAATTCCCTGCGGCCTGACAGGTTTTCCAGGGGTGTATACCAATGTCTATAAATATAAAAAATGGATCAAGGACACGATCTTATTCTGATCTGGTGAAACTGAATAGAAATAAAACATACTTCGTTTTGTTTATTTTCACAGAAATAAATGGATTTGTGAAACTTATTTGATTTTTAAACTTTTTGTAATTTGTGGAATTTATAAAATCTACATCATACTAATATTATAAAGAGGAAAGAATTGTATTTGTGTGTGTGTGTGTGTGTTTGTAATGAATAAACTCAAAAACTACTAAACCGATTTGAAAAATTCTTTCACTAGAAAGCTACATTCACCCTGAATATTTAGTATTCTGTGCCCTGAGTAACATAGGCTACCTTTAACCGCGGGAAAATACCTCATTCCCAAGGGACAAACTGTTAACGCGGGCGTAGCCGCGGCGGAAAGCTAGTCTATACATAAGAATGAATCTCTATTTCTCTTGGTAGGTGAATAGAGTGAATATCACGGATGACAGAGGTAAATATTGAGCTCATACATGCGCAGTTTCAGGTCAAATATTATATGGAACCGTAAATGGAATAGAATAGAATATACTTTATTGCACACTAGAAACAATAGGAAAATAAAAATAAAAATAAAAAGGTAAGTATCTCGACCATTTTCCACTCCGTCTGTTGTTGATGGTAATTTTGAATCAAAATCAAATAGAGTTATATCAAAATTATCGAACACTCATAATATAAGGGATTGCATAATCTTTGAACAATTTGAGACGATGAATAATAATAATAATAATAATATGAAAATCCGTGACCCAGACGGATAATTTGCAATACTTGTGCGTACGCGCAGCACCACAGACTTCTTATAGGTTTTCCTGTAATCTATGAGTAAATGTTAAAATCCATATTCAGTATTTTTTTTAAATTTTCGGTCCAATTTATTAGGAGATAAGTGGGGGAATGGTTACTTTTCACCGATTTTCTTAAATAACTGCAAAACTATTTACCGTAAAATTGTAAAAAAAATATAAACTTATTTCAGATCGTTACAACAAGCTCTTTCATATGATATGGCAGAAAGTAGTTTGCAAAACTTTTTTTTCAAAGTCTAATTTTTCACCCAAAAGTAGCCTTCATGATTCAAATTCATACACCCGAGTAATCCTATAAGGGTTCCGTTTTTAGTTTTTGAGGAACCCTAGAAATAAATAAATAAGTTGATAAGTTAATTAATATAGTATGACTTTTAGAGGCATTTATTAATTAATGGCATGTCACATTAAAATTTAGGATGGTCAATAAATATTGCAATAAAGTATAATATGTAACGCGCACAGCAACAAAGGGTTATATAAATGCGATGTAGAATCATTTAGAGCAGTCTTTTTGGACTTGGTACGTTCTTCACCGTCAAATATGTATAGGATTGGAATTATTTTATACCTCTTCGGACTTGCATTTGCAAAATCCACTTCGAAACTTGGTAAGTTTTAGCGCTTTTCATTTGCAACTACTTATACCATAACATTAAATTAAAAATTTAAATAACCCCCGCCAAAAAAACCGTTACATGATCCTTTCAACAAATAGAAATGAGCTGATAATCTTCATATGGCTGAAGATATTTTCTTGGTTAATAGCTAAGAACACTCTCGATTGTGACACCTTGCAAACAAAAAAACTACATCGGAGCATCCGTTTAGAAGCTACGATGCCATAGACAGACAGACAGACACACATGTCAAACTTATAACACCCCTCTTTTTCCTCGGGGGTTAAAAATACTTC
Organism: Teleiodes luculella; assembly: GCA_948473455.1. Lineage (NCBI taxonomy): Eukaryota > Metazoa > Arthropoda > Insecta > Lepidoptera > Gelechiidae > Teleiodes > Teleiodes luculella. Next base: position 13,945,847 of record OX419583.1, read on the forward strand.
AAAGTCTCATGTTTATATACTCTACAATCAGTTCAACTCATCAGTCTAGTCTAGATGTTTCGAATGATAATGACTGTATGACGACATCCGTAGATAGTATCTTGGTCAGCAGCATGCACGGAATCATTTTTCTTTTTGGACAAATATGTATAAGTGATTCTGCTTATACTGCCAAACCTGGAAAAGTCTTAAAAAGTGATATTTGTTCGACAAGGGCCCCAAACTTCTATAATGTGAGGCGAGTGTTGTACCTCTCGGTCACGGAGGCTTATGAATTGATGATGGACTGTTTTGTAAATGCAGAACCATCTCCACGCGAGTTTCTTATTTCCATTTTTCTTATTTCGTTTTTTTTATTTCTATGTATGTTTTTATCAGATGTTTTTGAAAATTCACTGGGTTATGTAACGGTTGATACCTCTACCGACTTTGATTTGTGTGACGAATATGCGAGTGCCCTTTCCACTGTCGATCCATCGGGGTGTGAGCTCTCAGAAATGCCTCTCGAAGAACCCGGCGATTGCTGCGGTGTAGAAGCCCCCGGATCACTATCCGTAGTCGGTACGTATAGTATTATACCACCTGTCATAATATATTTTTTATTGCAGTTGTTTTTTTTTCGTGCTGTAAGACAATGACCTTTAGATTATATTTTACAGGTTGCAATGAAAGGCCTTTGTACAGCAGTACTATTTAAAAAAATAAATGGGTTTGTCTCAAACACAGCCATCCTGCCTACCCCAAAATAGGCAGAACCCATACAGACAATTATTTTCAGGTGGAGAGCCGGCACTTACGACCCAGTTCCCGTGGATAGCTCGGATATTTTATCCAAAAAATATCACAAAAATATACGGAGAAGATGCCCTAATATGTGGTGGATCTCTCATCAGCGACTCGTTTGTATTGACAGCAGCCCACTGTGTCGTTGACCAAAACCCGTAAGATTTTATTCTTTTATTTTCCGATTTTGGCTATTTAGAATAGAGTTACAATACAATACAATACAAATATTCTTTATTGACACCAGAAAGAGTTCGCTAGAGCTCTTTAGTTTGTCAAATTATTGACTTTGACATTTTTATAATAACGCCTTTGAGTAGGTACCTAATACAATTTTGTACGGGACATCCCATTAGGCACACAGCTCGTTACTTATTTGTTTACTTCTCAGAGTTGAGGTTGGCCTTGGTACTCATAAAAAGACTGAGATGGCTATATATTGTAAACCGTGCCCGAATGACAACCAGGTTTGCTCCCACGGAATAGTAAGGATTTCTATTGATAAAGTTCGCGTACACGAGTCTTACATAAGATATAATTTGCATAACGATATTGCACTGATCAAGTTGAAGAATAAGGCGCCTTATACAGGTACGTTATTTTGCTAGAATATACGACTAACTAGCACTCCGGGTTCTTATACAACACATAATTAACAAATTTTATATAAATTTATTTAACCATTTTAGTGTAAAACCAGAACTAACAAACATTACATACACTTGGTTGAAATATTTGTGCAGCGGGATGTGAGACGAGGAAACGTAATTTCTTTAAAACTGTTTCATTGGAGAATGTCTTTAAGCTTCTGGACTAGGAAGGGCAAAGCACAAAATTATGGGGAGTATATCACCCACCTTCGGTGGACCTCGCACAATTCTCGATGATTTCATTCCCAACAAGTGGATCTGAAGATAAACATGAAGCTACTTTATCCATGTAGGATTTTACTCATGACAAAATAATTAACCTCTGGGTGGCTTTGGGATCTAACTCTATCGTATATTACGGTTACAAAATAACCCTATATTTATTTGTTGGTCAGATTGTGTAATACAAAATTCAGTGTCAAATATAATAGGTGCTTGCTTTTTTATTTTTTCTAGATTTCATTCGTCCCATTTGCCTGCCAACTTCAGACCTGAACAAAGGCAGTCATAATTATAAACAAGTGAACCTCACAGTCGCCGGTTGGGGCACCTCAGAACAAACACCCTTTGACTACGTCAGTTCTTATCCTGATGACTTAATGCATTTGCAGGTGTCTTACGTGCCACTCGAGGTAATTTTTTGGTAATAAAGCTAAAGGCGGCGAGCAACTGCCTATATTTAATTATAAATCGATAAAATAACGTCATTTATTTTAAATTCAATTACACTTAATTTCATACATGAAAAGTTATAAATTGACTAGCTGAAATTGACTCGCACAAATATTCGGTCTGTCAGGTTCATAAAGATCGTATCTGCAATTTTGTTGGGTTTAATTTTGAAGCTTAAAGCGAGCTTGCTCTGGAATCGATTTATTAGGGTCAATAAGACCGACAATGCCATTCAAAAGTAGCCAAATAGTTTGATAGTCAGATAGTTACCTGTGATGGCACACAGTAGTGATACATACATGCTGGTCTGAAACTTTTTGGAATATGTGTGTGTATCACCAGTTACGTAATAGCAGTTTGGCTTTCCTCCAAAAGAGGGGTATCCTTACATTAGCATCCTTGTAGTTGCTAAAAAAAGTTTAAAGTCACGACACAACAAACAAGTAAGCGTAAATAAATAAAACGGTTTGCAAATGTCTGTCCATTACACCATATTATATTGTGTTTTTACTAGGATTGCAAGTTACGATGGAGCTGGTACGATGTCTCAGAATACCAAGTGTGCGCCGGCGGAGAAACGCTGAAGAGCGCCTGTGTAGGCGACTCAGGGGGCCCCCTAATGGTCAAACATGGGAGAAACTACCAGCTAGTGGGTATAGTCAGTTACGGTAAAAACAATCCCTGCGGCCAGAAGGATATTCCAGGGGTATATACCAATGTCTATAAATATAAAAAATGGATAAAGGAAGCGATCATATTATTATCTGATATAACCGAATAGAAACAAAGCACACTTCCCTTTGTTAACTTTCACAGAAATAAAGTGATTTGCAAAATTGATTTGATTGTTTTATTCTTTGGAATTTATAAAATAACTAGCGACCCGCCCCGGCTTTGCACAGGTAAAATGCTGACACTAAATATACTACATAATGTCTTTATATGCAACTTTCACAGCATTTTTGTCATAATAAGTTAAAGGTTACTCTTGTAAGAGCGACATCATATAATTTTATTGGCCATATGAAAAACACTTTTAACCCCCCCGCGCCGCCACCGCTGTCCCTGCATTGTATATAATATCTGCTATATATTCGAAACTATTCATATAAATTACACGTTATAAGGGCCATATCAATCTATATTATTTATGCTCAATGTATTTATTTACTTAATTGGATAAGAATTAATGCTGTATTGCTTAAAATCGGTTCGAAAATAAGTCATTATTTATCGTAAAAATGCAAGGAAAACATATAGTTATTGTGTGTTGTCCTAAGAGATAGACATATACCATTGCGAACTTTTTTTAGACCTTTTAAGGTGTACAATACTGTAGTACATAATTTTGTTCTATCTCGTAGGGTCCAGCCAGCGTTTGTAGGGTAAGCGCACAAAATTACTTAATTTACGACATCACATTAGAAACCTCTAAAATTATCAATGTTTCTTTACTATATTATACATTTTTTTTTTTTTTTTTATAAGTTGTTTGGTATTTCTTTAGTTTTTTGTTTTATTATTTATTTATTTTTTGTTTAATTGTTTTATTTTTATTTGATGACTTGTGATATTCTAAATAAATATTATACATGTATTGTACATATAAACTTTCCTCTTGATTTACTTTACCTATTAAAACAACCGCATTAAAATACGATGCGCAATTTTAAAGATCTAAGCATACATACATAGGGATTAGGGAGTAAAGCTACTTTGAAAATAATGAAATGCAATAGTTCAGCAAAAAAAAATTTTTTTTATTAAAAAATACCTATAATTGCTCTTTAACAGGTGTAGAAAAGGCAGATTTAATTTTACTTAAGCACGTCCAAGATGGCGGGTGTTTTTAAGTTTTTTAAACTATTATATTTTTTCATGTTATATACTGCACTAGGCCACTGGGCCCCAAAGAAAAATAGGGTCGTATCATCAAATGTACATGATTTACCTTTATGAAATAAACCTAAATTAAAGAATATTATTTCATTGTGTTTAGATGAAAATGAAAAAGTATTCATCATCATCCCCGCCGAAAGACGTCCAAAAAGCATTATTCTTTAAATTTAGTCTGTATTTCATAAAGCTAGGTCAGGTACTTTTGAAGATATTGAAGATTTTATAACCGACCCTTTTCTTTGCCGACCGTATGTACAAAAATCTGACACTGAGCCTCACATTATAAATGAAAATAGTACATACATATTATAGGCATACTCGTATAAAATCCGACCAGAAAAATAAAAATACCTCGCCATATTAGTACTCACTTTTAATATTTGGTATATAATAATAATTACTATTATATTTTTCTTTACTTCAACAGTTGTTATTACTATTACCTATTATTTATTCTGTGCTATTACCATGAAATATTTATTATTTTATAAACCCTAAAACATTACAAAGAATAAAAAAAACAATTAAATTAATTTTAAAAATCACTTTATTCCTCTGAAAATAAACAAAAGGAAGTGGGTTTTGCTTCTATTCAGTTTCACCAGATAATAACATGATCGTGTCCTTGATCCATTTTTTATATTTATAGACATTGGTATATACCCCTGGAGTACCTTTCTGGCCGCAGGGAAAGGTTTCACCATAACTGACTATCCCCACTTGTTGGTAGTTCTTCCCATGTTTGACCATGAGGGGGCCCCCTGAGTCGCCGGTACAAGCGTCCTTCGCCGCTTCTCCGCCGGCACACATTTGGTATTCTGTGACGTCATCCAACCAGTTCCAGTGCAACTTGCACTCCTGTCAAAAACAAAACGTGGCGTATTGGACAGGCATTTTTTTTTTTGGCTTTATGGCACTAGTTAATCTTTGTGCCAGTGTCAAGTATTTACAAATATACAAAAGTTTGGGAAACTAAACGCTAAAAAAATAAAATCGGAATACTTGTAAACCGACAATACTGAATTTTTTTTTCGCTTTCATTAGACCCTAGTCCAGTGGTGGTTAGTTCTCCAAACGCTAGATTTGAGTGGCGGGCTGGAGAACTGATCTTCAAAATATGAATTTTGCACAAAAATATTTTTTTCTTAAGAGTTTGGACCCTAAGCTATCTAGGACAGTTTGAATTGTTTATATAACTTTATTACAACTATGTTAAAAAAAATTACAAAGTTGCAAATCTTGATCGCCGTGGTGTGTCCGGATTGAACTTTGGTTAAAAAAAGGGCTTGTAACTTTTTTATGAAATACGCTATCAACTCCAATGCTTATTAATAAAATTATGAATATATTCATCTTGATAATAGTATGTAATAATGTACCGAGTTGTAAATAGTTTAACTTTTATAAACAAATGAATGAATGTCCGCCGGTTTTGGTTGATCGCTGTGGGACAGCACTAAATCACTCTCACAGCCCTAGTGCAACATTTTAGAAGCCATGCATCCCGCGTTGGGTTCGTCTCCTGTAGCATTCTAACTGCTGCGGGACACCAACTTGTGCAGCTGTGGTTTGTTTCGGAGATAATGAGGAAAATGTTTGATCGACGTGTCTTTGGTTTTCAAAAATTTTGATGAATGTGTCTTAATTTTCTCGTGCAATATTCAGTTTTCAAAGGCATTAATTAGTTAAATAGTAGAGAAATTGAGATTATTATTTGACATAAAAATAACTATTGTCTAAACTTTATACTTTTTTCAGAATAATTAAATTTGTAACTTTTTTTGATCGATACGGTGTTGATTGATATGGTCAAATAGCCCACGTCGATCAATATGTATTGAAAGTCTACAGCATTTGTAAGAGACTTAACTTAGATTTAAAGACACCTTTCAATGGGCTGATTATAAATCATAAATAAATAATTGCTTCTATATATCTATCTATTTATATGGGGGACGTCTGCAAGTAGCGCAGATGGGTAATCAGATCATCTCTCAATATAAGGACTATTTCACCCCTAATCGAAGCCTGATGATGCCTCCCAGCCCTATGTAGTAGGCTTCCCTTCCTATCTACACGCGTCACCTTCAAGAATGTGTCGCGTGGCCAGCTTCCCTGGGCCCCAATCGCAGGCACAGGAACCGGGGATGCGCAGACGAGTAAGTCACGGGTGGAGGTAATGTTTAATTGTTTGGTATTGTTGACCCAGAGTCCACATGACTTTATTTTGTGATATTTTTCTAAAGTTGTCTTCTTGGCCGCCAGGTCCAATGGATAGTCCCAAAATCATATCCAGTGCTGCGGTTGGAGTTGATTTTATGGCTTCCGTGGTCATTAGATCAGTTAGCCTTTGGATTTGTGTTAATTCCTTTGTAGTTGTTACTGATCTTTGTTCTGTGCCACCATGCAAAGGCTCCTTAGAGAAATCTGGGGAGAATGATCGCTTCGTAGATCCAGTGACATACTCGCTGTTTATGTCCCCAGGTTCTTCCAATTGCTCTGGTGCTTTGCATCAAGCTTATTATTGCTCTTGCGTGCTGTAACTTTATGTGAGAGTGAAAGACAGAATTGCTTTGTAGATACATTTAAAACGTTCCATTTAACAAAATGCTATTTTCGGCCACGTTGTTCGCAACAAAGTCTCCATGGAGCGACTCGTCCAGGGACAAGTGGAGGAGAAGAGGTCGTGCGGGCGCTCACCTATGCGTTGGACCAACCTCATTAGAGCTGCAACACAAAGCTCTACAGTCCAGAATTCCCGAGACGCCGTGAACCGTGACAAGTAGAGACGCATCGCAGGAGCTTCACTCGCCAACAAAAATGCTACATCGCTAACCACGACCACTCTGTCAAGACTTCAAGAGTGAACGTTTAAGGAGGAGGAAATGCTATTTCTGATTCTTTATTTTCAATTTCATGGCAAATTGAAAAAACGACTTATATGCGACCAACCAATGTATAAATAGGTACTAAATTACATTTTATTTTCAGATCAATTCATAATTATTAAAGTTATTTACGGGTCTTAGCGCGATAACGTCGGGCAAAATAAGGTATCGTACGTAATACATACCTACCTATTTAAAATTATCGCGCTAAGACCCGTAAATTACTTTAATAATGTGTATTAAGCGCGAAAGCCTCAATTCATAATTTTTTCAAAATGCCCCGAAAGAAGATATGGGACTACTAAACATGTTTTTCATTTCTCTCATAATGATGCAAGTAATAATTCTAAACTGACATGATATATTTTTGTTTAAATCAAACACAATAATTAGTTTTTTCCTCTTTTATCATTTTTTGACCTCCAAATTAAAGTATTTATTGATCGACGTGGCCCTAAAATTGATCACCGTGGACACAACAATTTTGACCATCAATAACTTGTAAACCGTTTGAAAAAAATTGAGGCCAATAAAAAATATTGCTTACTTAAAAGCAATACTAACTATTTATTGACAAAAAATTCAATAAATATTGGAAATAAAAAAGTACCATGTCGATCAACCGGAGAACCAAATTTTGAAGAAATAACCTGGTGTGGTCAAATAGTCATACGAGTATTTAGATATTTATAATGTTTCAGTTAAAGTCTAGTTAGATCTTGACATCAGTTTTTAGGTATATAAATATCTAGATTTATTTAAAATCTTTGAAAAAAATGTAAGTATATCAACGACCGAAGTTTCTTTTTAATTTCCAATAAAGTGAAAAATTCAACCACATTTTTTCATATCTTATTCAGTTAAAATACTTGCGATGCGAGTTTTTGCTGGACTACATACGAGTATTTACTGTAAAAAGAAACTACTTACCTATATGCTTGTTCTTCTTGTATTCTACATCAGAGAAGTGTGAATATACTACGCGGCTTTTCCAACCTCTTTGTTATATATCAACAGATATTTCTAAATAATAATAAATGAACAAACAAAAAACCAACATTGTCGCCTTTTCAAAATAGTTCCTTAGTACTCAAAATAGTTTAAGGTTGCCTGGTAAAAATTGCTACTAAGCAATAAGTCCGCCTACATGTACACTTTCGTTCTTTTTTTGTGAATATACTGATCCTATTGTTTTAAAGTATATTCTATTCTACTCTATTCTACAGTTTCATTGTTCGAATGTTCCAGAAATGGTGATGAAACGGGTCCGAAACCGGTAGCCGGACTGTATGTATAAGCCAGTCATCTTAGGTCTCACATTTGTTTAATCCATTTTATTCTGATTTCGACCTTTTTTGCCAAAAATGACTGGCAATAAGTAAATTCCATTTATAGGTGGTTTGTTGCTTGCTGTTTTAGTTACCTCTAGTGGCACGTAAGGTAACTGCGCGTGCATTAAATGATCAGGAAGGCCGGAGACGAAATCAAAGGGATTTTCTGTGGTCAAACCCCAACCGGCGACTGTGAGGTTCGCTCCATTCTTTTGTACATAACTGTCTTTGTTCAGGTCAAAAGTTGGTAGGCAAATTGGACGAATAAATTCTAGAAATATTAAAAAACAAGTTCATAAATAATCATAGAAATAAAGTACAAAAAATAATTTACCAACACGTCAAGAAATACTACCGCCCTAGGGCTCACATGGCGCAAAGATTCTTATCACGCTGGCCGCGTTACCACGCTGTATTGCAAATGATAACCTTTGCACCAGGAATGACCCAGCATGGGGTTATCTCCCCTCTCCCTAAGGCGCCGTCCAACCTCCCCTATACGAGCTTTTGCGTCCCTACCCAGACACCCTGCAGTTTCCACCGCAAACGGAACGTAAGTATAACGTTGCATCAGCTCTTCGTACTTCGTTATTTTCTTTTGAGCAGCGAACTCTGCAGTAGCTCCGCTCAACTATCACTATTCTGCTAAGGTGCGAATTGGCGAAGGTGGGAGGTGCGAATTCTACAAAGAATAAAATACGTACCAGTATATGGAGCTTTATTTTTCAACCTAATCAGTGCAATATCGTTGCGAATTCTGAAGAACTTGTGTACGTGAACCTTATCTACAGCAATCCTTACTGCTCCGTGGGAGCAAACCTTGGTGTCATTTGGGCCCTGTTTACAATCTGTTTCCATCTCACTCTTTTTGTGGGTACCAAGAGCAACCTCAACCCTGAAAAGAAAAGAAACATACAAAATGCACTCCTCTCACCACCGGTAGTAAATGTAACGACGGAAATCTCCATAAGTAGCAGGTTATTTTTTTCTAAAATGAAAATGGTTAGGTACATCTGCACCTCATTCTATGGTAATAAATAAAACCTCGCCATAAGTGGCAGCGTCTAATGTAGAAATTCAGTAGAATTAATTTTATATAGGTACAGGTTGACCTTGAGAACGCCCTTATTCCGTAGTGGTAGGGGTGAATTTCGTAGTGCAAATGTCCAACTGCATGGTGTCTGTTTCTGTACATAACGATTGCAATAACAAATATCGCATATCCTGGAGCAGGTATGGTCGAGCTATTTCGGTATGCAATAAATTCATTTATAATTAAAGGTTTTTTTTTCTTGATGATATTTAAATTATTATAGACTAGCTTTCCAGCGCGGCTTCGTCCGCGTTAACAGTTTTTCCCGTGGCAATAATGCATTTTCCCGCAGTAAAAGGTAGCCTATGTTACTCAGGCAGGGTGAATGTAGCTTTCTAATGGTGAAAGGATTTTCGAAATCGGCACAGTAATTTTTGAGTTTATTCGTTATAAACATACACACACACACACACACAAAAATACAAATATTTTTTCTTTATAATATTAGTATAATGAGGTCAACAAAGCTTTACTCAATCTAAGGCTGGCTCCAGTTTCAAATGAGTCGTCTAAACAACAAGAATAGAAAAAATAAAAGCAATTAAATTCTTACGGTTTTTGGTCAACGACACAGTGGGCTGCTGTCAATACATACGAATCGCTGATGAGAGATCCACCACATATTAGGCTATTTTCGTTTATTTTTCTCATATTTTTTGGATAAATCATGAGAGCCATCCACGGGAACTGGTTCGTAACTGCCGGCTCTCCACCTACAGATAAATTGTCTATACTTTGTCTGTATTATCTTATAGGTGCTTGCTCGTAGAACGGGCTCTGCTTCATGATGGCCGTGTTTGAGATATTGGGCTTAATTCTGCCATGGCCGCTAAAATCTCTTAATTTAAGTTGTTGGTCTCTTTCATTCATATGGGAATCAAAAAGGATGGGAGATGAATGTATTTAATTTTGAATGAAATGAATGATAATATTTAAGCACGCTGCGCAGCTGTCAGATTCAGCTTAATTTAGTCGGGATGTTTTTGAATTCCTGCTAAATCACGATGTTTGACGTCTCTAAATGAACGTTGGCAATCACCTGTCCCTTTTCGTTATTAAGAACGTGAAAGGGACATATGGTTTTTAAATTTAGTGGGATTTAAGTAAAATGTAGAATCGGGCCCAATACCATACATTTATTTATTAAATTAAGACATGATAGCATTATCATTTCTTCGAAGCAGTCGACGTCACTGCTGTACAAAGGCCTCCTCCATAAGGAGAGTTGATATAAAATTATTAGCAAAAATAAAGAATAGGAATACTTGGAAATAAAAATTTTGGTAAATTAACCAACACTCTCCCCGAGAAACTCCTTAACCACAGATTATATATCGTATTTCAAAAGGGATCACTCCGTTGGTCTATTTGAACGAGAAATAATTAATATTATAATAATATAGGTAAGTACCTACTCATTTCTACAATCCTTTACATCGCATTGCATGCAACCAATCGTTATGGCACAGAGTTATGGGTAGAATCACGAGGTCGTTGTCTTACAGCATTAATAAATCAACTCCAATGAAATAGATATAATGTAGTTTACGTACCGACTACGGATAGTGATCCGTGGGCTTCTACACCGCAGCAATCGCCGGGTTCTTCGAGAGGCATTTCTGAGAGCTCACACCCCGATGGATCGACAGTGGAAAGGGCACTCGCATATTCGTCACACAAATCAAAGTCGGTGGGGTCATCAGTTGTGATATAATCAGGGGAATTGTCAGAAATATCTATAAAAAATCGGACACGTGCCAGTTAAGAAGTTCTTCGTTATCAGCCTCTGTGGCTGAGTAGTATAACACTCGCCTTACATTACAGAAATTCGGGGTTCGAATCCCGGGGGGGGTCCTCGTCCAGCAAATATCACTTTTGAAGACTTTCCCCGGTTTGGTTGAACATTGTAAGCGATTGTCCGAAAAAAAAAATGCTTCCCTGCTCTGGATGGCACGTTGAACTCTTGGTCCCAGCTGCTATCTACGGATGTAGTCGTTATTCGAGCATTTCAGAAGCTTTAGGCACGTTTAGGCAACTCGTGTGGTTGGTAGGTAGGTTAACCTCGAAAGTGCTCGAAACCCCGCACCCTAAGCAAGCATTATCAACCGAAACAACTGGACTGATTGAGTTGAAAGGTGCATATATAAGTAGGTATCTTAGAGTATAAATAGAAAAGTACGAACCGTAAGCACGGATATGAACAGTCCGAATATCTTCAGCGCGTTCGTTTAGTATCAAATGGTTATCGGAGCTGATTGTTTTTCCCGGTGAAAATAAGTAATTAAATAGGAGAACATTGTAAAATGTCCAGTGATAAGTTGCAAACATGACTCGAGAAACAAATCCAAAAAGAAAAATGTTATTGATTTCACCGCTCGTACAACATCTGCTTACGCTTGACATAAAGGCAGCGGAGAGATGCGCGTGCTCTATGTATATTTATTCTCTAAGGTAGGTATATAAATACGAAACGTAGAAGTATTTTGGAATAATATTATGAACGTTGTTGAATCAAAAGAGCTACAACTTACCAAGTTTCGAAGTGGTTTTTGCAAATGAAACTCCGAAGATGTATAATATAATTCCAATTCTATACATCTTTAACGGTGAATATTGAACTATGAAAAGGAACAAATCCAAAAAGACTGTGCTCTAAATGATATCACATTGCATTTATATACTCATCTGTTGCCGCGCGTGTTACTTTTATTATATTACCAGCCACTAGCCTTCCGCCGCGGCTCCGCCCGCGTTAACAGATTTTCCCGTGGGAATGAGGTATTTTCTCGCGGTAAAAGGTAGCCTATGTTACTCAGGTTGAATGTAGCTTTCTAATGGTGAAAGAATTTTTGAAATCGGTTCAGTAGTTTTTGAGTTTAGCATTACAAATGTACACACACACAAAAATACAAATCTTTCCTCTTTATAATGTTAGTATGATATAAGTAATATTTATTGACCATCATAATTTTTTATGTAACATGCAACTAATTAAAATATGTTGACATACTATATTGATTAAACTTATTTATTAGTTTAATTGTTATTTATTTACGTAAATAAAGTGGCTTATCACACTTGTGCTGCTCGTGTATGTTACAATCCCCGTTTGTGTGTCCTGAGTTGTCGGATTAAATATACTTAAAGGCATGGTCCTATTCCTTAGAACACTTTTGTTTATTGTTAAGGTCCTATGCATTTAACGAAGTCCCTATAGTTGACATAATCAATAAAGGAACCTATTGAACAAAGTCTAGATAAATTTTTACCTATTCATTAACTCAATATACTGAATATGAAAGAAACATCCAAACTTATAAGGCAATTAACACCTCGAACGCTCACTCTCTGCGGAGAGCGGCGGCGGCGGCCAACTGGCTAGGGCCGCTGACTTCCATTCAGAAGTTCGTGGGTTTAAACCTCGGCACGTACCAACGTGTTTTCGATTTTCGAATTCATATGTACGTTTATTCGTAGGAAACCTGCACCACACATGCGATTTTCAACCTCTGGTTGTGTGCGAAGTTGACCAACCCGCACTGGGCCAGCGTCTATTGGGACATTTAAGAGCTGTTGATGAGCGATGCTGTTGAACGACAACTCTCACCCGAAGACATGAACCTTAGACTTGGTACGAGTTTTTCTAGATTTCATTACTTTTTAGAGATAAACAAGCAGCTCCATCGAGAGTTGGCTAGTTTTTTACAGAATCTTTTTGGTGAGATTTCACTTCTTTTTGTAGAAACGGGGGTATATTGATTTATTTTATTAGATTTTCTTATTTCACATAGTAGTTATTTTCTAGAAGTTGTTTTTTTATTATTACAAATCTTTCTTTTCTTAAGCGCGTTTAAAAATACAGTCAGCGCCATCTAACGACGTTTGCGGGTACCACGTCAACTCCTCCATCATATTTTTATTTTAGAATTAATATTTTAGTGTAATAGGAGGGGATTAGGGTAGTAGGATAAAGTTAATCGTTCGACCGTTCGACTATTTCTTCTTGTAAACTGGTAAGTATAAGTATAAAAGCCAGTAGTCTAGTCTTATCCAGAGTTTTCCTTTTATTTTATTTATATGTGTATTAAAAGCAGAAGAGGAGGCTTTCGCCCAGCAGTGGGACGCTATAGGCTGGATTAAATTAGAAGATGTGTTCCACTATGCTGGATTTTTGCAATGAAAGTCGATTTTTTTAGTCCCAATAGCAGAAGGGGGCGTTAGGTACACATCTCTAATACAGCTGAGACCAGCCGAGGGTTCTTCATCAGAGATACTTCAGGCCTTCGATTTTTGACATCAAATGAAGCGGCCCACCAAGTTGAATATTTTTTGTAAAGGCGGTATGTCTCGATCTCTAATAGTTTGGTTGGGCTCTTGTGTTTCCTAATCAGGGTCACCAGGTACTCCAGATCTTTGATTATCCTAGTTTTTATAGTTTTCCCTTTATGTAGCCATTAAACCCTAACTCTGTACCAAATTTCAGGTCGCTGAGTTTATGGGAAGTACTAGTTCTATTTTGATGATCATGAGTGAGTGTCGAAAATGCGAAACTTTGCTTTCGCTTAACTTCGGAACTAAATGACCTACAGACTTGTAATTTTGGATTCTAAGTATGTGATTATAGCTTACTGGATGACGAAAATTTCTGCGTTCTGGTCTTATCCAGAGGTTCTCAAATAGGGGCCTGAAAATGCGGCGAAATGGTTTCAGTAAAGGATGGTACGGCAGTGTTTGCTTCGCGCTCGACTTGGCGGGGGCACTACCGTGCCCCCAGATAATTTGAATTTCGTTGATGTGAGAGAGATGAGATGTAGCCCGCGTCGCGCTACGAGCCGGATGCCATTTTTCTATTCTCAAAGCTTTGTTGAGATTTTCGTTAATAAGTTACTAATATATTATGCTCTATTTAAATTCCTTCCTTTTCCTCCACCATTAGGGCCGGTTCGTACAGTACCCAGAGCACCCAGAGCCGTAAAATGGCTGAAAAAAACTGGCCGGTACATGTGTGTCCAGAACAAGGATGTTATTTATATGGTATAAGTACAACCGTTAGTAAGAGCAAACGGTAGTACTTATTTAAATCCTTGATCCAGAGAAAAGCTAAGCGCGCCCTTTCCAACCTTTTGTATGTGTCGGATATATATGACGTTGATATGCTTTTGTTTATATATTTAAAAAACTGTTTTCAACTTTGGAAGGGAGCTGAGAATTTCTGTGGCCTCTGTTATCATATCACAGAACACAACAACAGTACCTACCTATCATTAAAACGGTATTTAAAAAAAGCTTTATAGTACATAATTTATTAACAACTAAATGTGCAAAATATATTTCACTACAGCTAGTTAGCGATAAAGTTAGCAGTAAAATCCCACAAATGCCAATTAAACTGCCACCGATTATTATTTCCCTATTACGCTTATCTGAAATCATAGAGTAAGAAAAACATTGTTTGGTAGCATCAAAGATAAGTACTACCGTACAATAGTACTTAAAATATCCTTGGGTAGCATATAATGTGCATCACTACATAGTATAAAACAAAGTCGTTTTCTCTGTCCCTATGTCCCTATGTCCCTATGTATGCTTAAATCTTTAAAACTACGCAACGGATTTTGATGCTTTTTTTTTTAATAGATAGAGTGATTCTAGAGGAAGGTTTATATGTACAAATACATGCATAATATACTTAAGGATAACCCACAATAACCATTTTCCCGTGCGGAGCCGGGGCGGGTCGCTAGTATAATATATAAGGTGACCCTATCTTGTCAACACCAGTGATTTGTACAGACTTAGTAAATGTTACTAAGTCCACGGTGATTTGTCACTGCGATATCTTTGCCTTGCAATGAATTAATTTATTTGGCGAAATCACTAAAGCTCCATATAATAAGAAATTGATTGATTATTATTTATTTATTTATTTATGATTATTATTATTATTTAGCAGCCTTTGTCCAGCAGTGGACGTCTTTCGGCTGAGATGATGATGATGACGATGATTATAATATAAAACGATTTTAAAATATCATATTTTTCAGCATGGTAATAGAGTGGGATGGAATAACGTTTTAATTAGTCCTGCCTCCTGTAAGAATTAAGAAATATTTAAGAACATGTTTTATACTATTTTTAGCTTTTTAAATCAAATTATAGTGATCGGGATAAAATTAAAATTAAGTATTTATCATATTACTTTCATTAAAGTACGTTGGATTAAATCTAAAGTGCATTAAGTTATATTCAAAGTAAATGCATCCTTTTTCAGAAAAAGTCTCTTTTCTTGTTTTAGAAAAAAACGGAAAGTAAAATAAATACAAAATTGAGAATCATGAACATAATCCTGCCTTTGCCTGTGAGTTTGCTACAATTACCATGAAATATGTATTATATTATAAATTCCAAAACATTACAAAGAATAAAACAATCACATAAATTTTATAAATCACTTTATTTCTATGCAAATAAACAAAAGAAAGTGTGTTTTCTTTCTATTCAGTTTCACCAGATAATACAATGATCGTGTCCTTGATCCATTTTTTATATTTATAGACATTGGTATATACCCCTGGAATATCTTTCTGGCCGCAGGGTTTGTTTTCACCGTAACTGACTATTCCCACTAGCTGGTAGTTTCTCCCATGTTTGACCATGAGGGGGCCCCCTGAGTCGCTCACACAAGCGTCCTTAAGCGCTTCTCCGCCGGCGCACACTTGATATTCTGACACATTAGAGAACCAATACCAGCGCAGGCTGCACTCCTGCCAAAAACATAATACATGGTGTAATCAAATGTGGTGTAATGGCACGGTCAGTCACTTCATACAGAAAACGCGTTTTGACAAGCTACTTCTTTTTGAATAAC
This sequence comes from Teleiodes luculella, assembly GCA_948473455.1. NCBI lineage: Eukaryota > Metazoa > Arthropoda > Insecta > Lepidoptera > Gelechiidae > Teleiodes > Teleiodes luculella. The sequence continues at coordinate 13,962,031 of OX419583.1, forward strand.
AACTTAATATCAACTACAAGTCAATAGCGCTATTAGGCGCTATGTAAAACACCCCCACACCCCTGGTAGAGTCCCGCGGCGCCTGCGGCCTGCGGGGTACGGTGAGTGGGGCGCTATATCGGACGGGCAACTCATTTTAGGACAGGGTGAGTGTCCTTTCTGTACGGGTTAGTACTATTATTTTCTTCTGTGGTAATGGTGTAAGGACAGGCACTTGCAAACCTACGATACTACCTACACTTTATTTTCGCTTTCCTTGACCTTATTCCAAATATTCAAATTTTGTCGCGGTTCCGTGTTTCGCAGAAGTAAGTATGTGTTGTATAGAGTGGCGCATTTCTATTCGAGAGTGGCCACGTGTTGTGTTCACTTGTCACATATATAAATATATTAACGATCACACACATACACAGCATAGATATATATATATTATATATATATATTATCGGCTCACTAGCTCGCGCACCACGTCTTCACTCCTCGGCGGTTGACACTCGAATGTCCCCACCCCGAGCAGCCCCGCTTGCTCGGAGTTTGACACCGGAATGCCCCCACTCCACAAAGCCCGCGTAGTACACAGCTCGAGACGATCGGTTAAATACTTATATATTATTTTAGTGTATATATCAATAAATCAGTACTTAAATAAATAACTATAAAATACACACATATTTTACAAGTATATATTTTATGTATATATTTACTTACATACACTACATCCCTCCCTTGTCATAAAATTTATTTTAATAATCGTACAACTCTTCGATTGTAAAGATTTAACTGGGAAATGAAACACATGAATGAATGAATTCTTCTTTATCAATTAAGAAAGAAGATATTATAGTTTTTATTATTGTTACAGAATCATGCGTAATCAAATTTTAATGTATTAATAACTTCATCATTCTTAGAACATACAAAATTGAATCTCAATCTAAAAATTAGTAATTAAATGCAATCCGATTCCTCTCTAGTGTCTGGCAGTTCCGTAGAAGCATTTCCAGTCTCCTCTTCATCTTTATCTACAACTTTCCACTCTCCCTCTATTTTTTTCAAGTGTACTATATTTCGTCTTATCCTGCCTCCTGTTTCGTCATTTCGAAGTTCAATGTCGCCATTATTATTCGACTCTACAGTATGTGGTGTTGGCTCGTAATTTAAACTTAATTTATTACTTTTATTCATATTTTTTACATAAACTTTGTCACCAACCTCTAAATCGCAGGTCTGAGCTTTCCTTTTCCGATCAACATATTCCTTACTTTTTTGTTTTTGTTCTTTCTCCCTATCTCTCATCTCTTCGTCTCTACCATTATAATTTGTGTCTTTAATCATTGGTAACTTATCTCGAAACTGTCTATTGAAAAACAACTCTCCCGGTGTTTTGCCAGTTACAGTGTGTGGTGTAGAGTTGTACATTACCATGTATTCACGTAAAGCTTCTTTCCAATCGCGTCTTTCGGCTTGACTTATCTTTAGTCTTTTTAATATATCCCTATTTTGACGCTCGACCTCGCCGTTTTGTTGAGGGAAATATGGTATTGTGTGAAATATTTTTATATTTTGTTCTAAACAGAATTCCTCAAACTCAGAGCTTGTAAACTGTTTGCCATTATCGGCTGTAATTGAAACTGGGTTTCCACATCGGCTAAAGACTTCTTTTAAGTATTTTATAATTTCTGAGCTCGTTATGGAACGACATATCTTCACCTCTTTGTATCGGCTGTAGTAGTCCACTATAACCAAAATATAATCCCCACTAGGTAAGGGACCCATAAGGTCGACCGCTACATCTACCCATGGTTCCGTTGGCAACTCGCGTGGTTTTAGTGGATTAGGAGGGTTTGGAGCTGACACCAGTGTACAACCTTTGCAAGCTTTGCAAATACTCTCAGTATCCTTGTCACATTTTGGCCACCAAACCTTTGTCCTTAACCTCCCCTTCATAGCTACCACGCCTGGATGACCTTCGTGTGCAGCTCTTAAAACTCGTTCCCTCAATTTTACAGGTACCACAATCTTAGTTCCCCTCAGTAATATATCGTCATGGAAACATAATTCGCTCTCAAAGATTTTGTAGGCTTTGACAGATTCATCCCAATTTCCATTGTATAACCCATCCTTAACCCTTTGAATCTCAAGGTCTTGTCGTGAGTGTTCGCTAATTTCTTTCAGTGACAGAGCCACTGGTCTTGCATGCTGTACAATACTATGGACATAGTTTTCATAAATCGTCGATGGATTCAAAGCCAACTTGCATAATCTTGATAGAGGGTCAGCCACATTTTCCTTCCCCGGTCTGTATTTTACTCTATATTTGTAGGATTGTAGTCGCAGGACCCATCTCTCAATGCGGGCACAGGATTTCGTTTTTGGTCCGAATATTGTCTCCAAAGGCTTGTGGTCGGTGATCAGATCAAAAGTTTTTCCGTGTAGAAACATATCAAAATGTTCACATGCCCACACCAATGCCAGAGCCTCTTTTTCTGTCTGACAATACCTTCTTTCGCAGTCACTTAAAGTTTTGTTGCCAAATGCAATTATTCGAGGTCCTTTTTCATTAATCTGCACAAGAACTGCTCCTAGTCCAACTGGACTTGCGTCTGCTACAACCACGGTTTTATCGTGCGGGTTATAATAACCTAATTTAGGAACATCAGCAAGTGCTGCCTTCAACCTGTTAAAAGCGCTTTGTTGTGATTCACCCCAATTCTTGGTGATTTCGGCATTTTTTCCTGATTTCTGTCGCAGTAACAATTTTAAAGGCTCTGAAAGGGTAGCTAAATGGGGAATCCATTTTCCGACGAAATTTATGAGGCCCAAGAAACTCTGCAGCTCGCCTATGGTAGAAGGCTCCCTAAATTCCTTGACCGCTGAAATATACTTATCCAAAGGCTTAACTCCGTCTTCTGATAGCTCATGCCCAAGGAAGTGTACTTTCGTCAATCCATATACACATTTGTCTTTACGCAACAAAACGTTGTTGCGCTCTAAAACTTCTATAACCTTCTTTAGCCGCTCGTCATGCTGTTGTTTGTCTTCTCCGTATATTAGAATGTCATCTATAAAGTTAATCACCCCGTCACATTCAAGAAGAATCCTCTCCATCGTTTTTTGGAATATTTCAGGAGCGCAAGTAATGCCAAACATCATTCTCTTGTACCTAAAAAGTCCTTTGGCTGTGATGAAAGTAGTTATGTGACGTGAGTCAGGATGCAACTCTATATGATGGAAGGCATCCTTAATATCAAGTTTACTGAAAAATTTTGCATTTCTGACCTTTGGCAGTAGTTCGCTCATAGTTGGCAGTGGGTGGTTTTCCCGTTTGATAGCAGTATTTGCACGACGCATATCAACACAGATGCGGACCTCACCATTGTCTTTTAAGATCGGCACTATTGGAGAGACCCAATTCGAGGATCCGTTTACCGGTTCGATAATATCCTTTTCCAGTAGTTCTTGGATTTTAAGCTCGACTTTTTCCTCCAAAGGTATAGGAATTCTACGATATGGTTGGGATACTGGTTTTATCGAATCGTCAATGGGTATTTCTACTAAAACATCCTTAAATTTTGGAAACGATTTCTCTTGCACTTGGTTAATATTTGTATTGATCCTGAGAATCCCCAGGGATGTTGCTGTAATTCGTCCCAATAAATCGCGTGTTCCATCAGCAATGACAAAGAATGTGGCGTTTTCCGCTTTGCTCCCAACTGCGATATCAGCATCAAAAGAACCTAAGACTTTTAAAGGTTTGTCACTACCGTAAGCCGTGAACTTCTTATTTGGATTCTTGTTCTGGTTTGTAACGCGTACATTATTTCGTTTTAAATGTTCCCAGGTTTTATCTGTTATTAAGTTTTGGTTACATCCAGAATCTATCAACATATTTAATTCGCACCCGCCTACTTTGCACATAGTCGTAGCATCGCCATTCACATTAAAAATATATGCAGTCTGTTTATCCTGAGAATCAGTGTCTTCAACATGATTTGTCCTTTTGGTTCGTTTTGTGTCATAATCAGTGGTTTTCCCCGTACTTGTAGTCTCCAGTTTCCGTTTGCTTGTTTGTTTTGTCCTGCATTGTCTTCGAAAATGACCCAACAATCCACATTTTAAACACTCTTTTCCTCTGGCTGGGCACTCCTTGTCACGTCCAAAATGTTTTGTGCTACCACATCTGGTACACTCCTTTTTAGGAACTCGTTGAATACGGGTCTCAACTTTATTGACGGTATGAGGTTCTGATTTGGATCCAAAATCATCTAGTTGCCGTTCGACTGCTTCCAAAATATTCGCTTCTGTTTTTATATCATCTAAGGTCATATTGTCTCCATTTTTTAAAATCTTCTTGCGCAGTGCTACCGAAGAACATTTTTCTGTTATTTGACCAATCAAGTTTTCGTTGATATCAGCGAAACCACATTTTTCTGCTTGTTGTCTAAGACGTACAAGAAACTTTTGGAATTTTTCGCCAGGCTCTTGTTTTAAACTCCTGAACTTGTGCCGCTCGAATGCGAGGCACTGCTTCGGTGCGAAATATTCATCAAGCTTTTTTATTGCCACCTTGAACACATTTTCGTTGTTTTCATTGTTCGCTTCAAGATTTGCTCCAGGAAGATTATAAAAAATTTCTTGCAATTCTGGACCTCCAAAATGAAGTAAACTCGCTCTCTTCTTCACATCATTTTCTATACTAGCAGCTTCTAGATATATAAATAGTCCTCTTTTCCATTTTTCCCATCTACAAGCAACTGAGCTTTCATCCCCTTCACAGTCAAACTTTTCTAAAGTATATTGTTGTGCCATTGCGATTAAACTGAAAAGAATCGAAAATTCGCAATTTAATGCTCAAACTACAGATCATTTAATTTAACACAATTTAATGTCACATCATTTTGATGCCGCGCAATTTAATGCCACGCAATTTAATGCCACGCAATTTAATGCCACGCAATTTAATGCCGCGCAATTTAATGCCGCGCAATTTAATGCCACGCAATAAAATGTCGCGCAATTTAATGTAACGCAATTTTATGCCACGCAATTTAATGTCACGCAGTTTACTGCCACGCAAATTAATGCCACACAATTAAATACCGCGCAAATGAATGTTTAAAAAAAAACAAATTTCTTAAACTAATTTAAATTTTACACGACGACACGATTTTAATTCCATGTGCCTGATGAAAACAACCCGCTTTAATTTTATTAATCTTAGATCAATACTCTTTTGTTCACACAACATAGGTAATCGAATAATAAATTCAGTTGCATACAACATAACTACTCATTCCCCATTCTAAATTACGTTTTTTTTTTTTTTTTTTTTTTTATTACTAAAAGCTAATAGATGTTATGCTAGTTGTAATTAACAAACTACACTTCAACACATTGATTTGTTGTTAACACATATTTATTTTTCTGTTCCTGTTTAGATTGTATCTACTGTACTTTTTTTAAGCCTCACAATTGTTAATACCACGGTAATCATCCCGCTTATAATCATAATAATTGTGGCACCCAAATGTATTTAAATTCAAAAGAGTATTTCCAAGTATTAATAAAATATCAAACTTTATAATTTTAACGAAGTCCTAATATAATTTTAAAATTACTCACAGTTTTCCTCGTCGCCAATGTTGTGTTCACTTGTCACATATATAAATATATTAACGATCACACACATACACAGCATAGATATATATATATTATATATATATATTATCGGCTCACTAGCTCGCGCACCACGTCTTCACTCCTCGGCGGTTGACACTCGAATGTCCCCACCCCGAGCAGCCCCGCTTGCTCGGAGTTTGACACCGGAATGCCCCCACTCCACAAAGCCCGCGTAGTACACAGCTCGAGACGATCGGTTAAATACTTATATATTATTTTAGTGTATATGTTAACGGAAATGTATGAAATCCGTCATTGTATACAATTCCTAGGAAATGTATACAATGCCTAAAGTCGCCCGGAAATGTATGAAATAAATTATATTAGACACATTTCCTAGGAAATGTATACATTTCCTAAATGGCAATCGGAAATGTAATACATTCAAGATGTCAGTGGGTAAGCGAGGAAAGCGGAGCGAGGAGAGGCTATCACAATAGAAGTATATAATAGTACAACTCGTACAAAAGGGATATTTACCTCCACGCACCAAAATAAGTTCCTCGCCCGATATACTTCCACTCACTGCATCCCGTAGGCGCCGCCAAACTCCGCTAGATGATGTTGCGTGGTATTCGATGAAGCATAAAGACTTTTTTTCTTTGATTTTCATTTACGTATGGTGATTGTCTGTTATAAAAATTAGAACCACGTTGGTTCTTTGCTTTTACACTGTAGCGTATTATTTACTTAAACGATAGACTGTTTACTTATCAAATTAAGCTTTATTTATAGTTTGCGTGCTAGATACGCTGTAAAAAATAATAAATAGCTGTATTTTTTCAGTTTAATTAATAAAAAGCCTTACAAAGATATTATATTTTACCGTATGATTGTTGCATCACTTCAACGAGAGCATTGGAAAAACATTCTAATTGTCAATTTAACAGGTTTTTTCACTTTTACAGCGAGCTTTGTTCATTTTATTTACAGAAAGCATTAGTTTTATACATTTCCTAGTACAAGTTCGGAATTTTATACAATTCCTAGGAAATTCATACATTTCCTAGGATATGTGTGAATTAAATCATCTTTGAAACATTATTTCATACATTTCCTAACGAGCTCCGGAATTGTATACATTTCCTAGGAATTGTATACAATTCCTGGATTTCATACATTTCCTGTAACATATATATCAATAAATCAGTACTTAAATAAATAACTATAAAATACACACATATTTTACAAGTATATATTTTATGTATATATTTACTTACATACACTACACCACGTAACCTAGTTGGTAGTACGTCTGCCTTCGAAGCACTGGGTCGCGGGTTCGAATCCCGCCTAGGGCAAAAAGTGTTTGCCACAACATATTTATATTCAGTTTCATGAGTCCGACCACTATGTTGCAGAGAAACAAACAGTTAAATATCACGGTTTATACCTATATGAAGATATACAATAATTCATAATTTCATAATTATCATAAAGTCATGTTGAACGCCCATGTAGTATCTACTCCAATGAATATTGGGGACTCTGCTATCGAAGTTGTAGACCATTACGTCTACCTGGGACCACCAGAGTCACCGACATAGCCCGAAGAATCGCTAAACTTAAGTGGCAATGGGCTGGGCACATTGCGTGTAGAACCGACGACGGCCATTTGGGCAGAAAGGTCCTTGAGTGGCGGCCGCGCGCCGGAAGACGTAGCGTGGCCTCCACGAGGTGAACTGACGATCTGGTGAGGGTCGCAGCGCAGGACCGATCATTGTGGAGATCTTTGGGGGAGGCCTTTGTCCAGCAGTGGACGTCTTTCGGCTGAGATGATGATGATGATACAATAATTGGCGAACATTGACCATTCCCCTCTTACTCGTATCTACAAGCGCTGTTAACAACGAACGGCGAGCAGGCAAGAGATCTAGGATACTAGTAAACATGGATTTCTTAAAAGAATATACCTACATAAAGACTGTTACCTGCTGTTTTTAGTTTTATGACTAAAATAATTACCTCTAGTGGCACGTAAGGTAATTGCACGTGCATTAAATCATCAGGAATATCGGAGTCCAAATGAAAGGGCTCTTCTGAGGTGGAACCCCAACCGGCGACAGTGAGGTTCGCTCCATTCTCTTGTACATAACTGTCATCGTTCAGGTCAAAAGTTGGTAGGCAAATTGGACGAATAAATTCTAGAAAAAATAAAATAACTAATTTGAGGGATGAAAGGCTACTGAGTTAAGTGATATTGAGTTAGGTTATTACTAATTAGGTATTAGTTGGTAAGTAACATAGCACAACCGAAAGTATTCAATCGAGTCCTTCATCGACTCTAATCAAACTCGCTGTCAGTCAAAAGTCAAGATAATACGAAGTTAATAAAATGTAATTTTCTAACTTATCCTACGTAATACAAAATAAGGAAAAAATCATTGTATCCAAGATAAAGCGGTAATATCTTTAGAATGCTATTTGTAATGATAATGAATCCCCACATGTACGCTCATCACTTCACAACGGCTGCACTAAATTAGATACTTAATTTGGAAAATTATATTTGTTGGTTGTCAGGACCAGGTTTATAAACTTAGGATATATTATGAAGTGTAAGTGACGGCTTACCACTGACTTGTATGATTGTTACTCTTTCACGCTAAAACTACTAAAAATTAATGAAAATCCTACTAATATTATAAAATAAACGCGAAAGTTTGTGAATAATGGTAATAATATAGCTTATACATCAGAATAACGCATAGGCTACTTTTTACCGAGGGAAGATACTTCTTTCCCACGGGAAAACCTGTTAACGCGTGCGGAGCGGAGAGCTAGATTACAATAATAAAACTAAAATCCCTTATTTCCACCCCAACGGAGCGAAAAGCTAGTTAGTCATAATATTACCCGTATAAGGAGCCTTATTCTTCAACTTGATCAGTGCAATATCGTTATGTTGTACAATGTAATTCTCGTGTGCGTGAATCTTATCTATAGCAATCCTTATTGCTCTGTAGGAGCAAACCTTGGTATATTTAGGGCCCCGTTTACAATCTATATCCATCTCAGTCCTTTTATGGGTGCCAAGACCAACCTCAACTCTGAAAAGTAAACAAATAAATAACGACCCTTGTGGCCAATGGGATGTTTTATCGTATTCCCATACAAAACGAACTTGTATTATTATATTACTATAACTATATACATTCAAATTTCGATTAGACTAGATATCTACTTAATAAGATAAAGGATGCAGGAATACTACTATTATGAACGCGAAAGTTTGTAATAGAAGATAAAAGGAAAAATAAACCCTCGCCTTAAGTGTCAGCTTCTATTATACAAACTCAGTAGAATTAATTTTGTGGTAACGATTGCTGTAACAAATTATATATCATATCTCGCAGGTTTATTTTTTCTGGTAAGCTGCAATGATGTGTATTTTTAAGTCAAACCTCATTCATTTACTATGGCCTTTTTAACACGCTCTTTTATTAGCTTCACTTATGTAACTCTGTATAAGTATAAGAAAATCTTGGAATCTTAATTTGACCCACTTCCCGGTCTTCGATTAGGATGAAATTATGCACACGCTCTGAGTTCTGATGACAATACATGACAAACTAAGAAACTTCATTAGACTGCTTTTCCACCAGAGCTGTGCGAGATAGCAAAGCGGTGTGCGAGGAAAAAATCCACCAATAGAATCACTTCATTTTCCAAGCCTAGTGGAAAATGAAGTGATAGCCTACACCTCTTAGCTACCTCGCACAGCTCTGGTGGAAAAGCAGCTTTAAAATTAATATGGCGGCCTCCCTAAGATGGCGGACTGGCTGTTTGAAATCCACCCCCGTGACATAGGTATCAAATGAAAGGGTTTGCTGTCAGGAATACGAAAAAAATAGTCACGTGACTTAAATCCAATATGGCGGACGTCCAAGATGGCGGACAGGCTATTTGAAATGCACCCCCATGATATGGGTATCAAATTAAAGAGTTTCCTATCAGGAATAAAGCGTGTTGTTTTAGTTTTTTAAACTATTTATGTATTATTATTTAAACCCTTGATGATGTCAGAACAGAAGCAAGGATGTTACAAATACTACACGGTAGTACTTTTAACATTCTTGGTCAGAAGTTACAAAATCTTTGCGCAAACTAAACCCGGCTCCCGATTCAAATGAATGTACAAGTCTAAACAACAAGAAATAATTTAACAAACTGAAGAACTGTATTCTAAATAGCTAAAATAAGAATAAAACTTACGGTTGTGGGTCATTGACACAGTGGGCTGCTGTCAACACATACGAGTCGCTGATGAGAGATCCTCCACATATTAGGCTATCTCCATGTTTTTTTATCATTTTTTCTGATAAAATTAATAGAGCCATCCACGGGAACTGGTTCGTAAGTGCCGGTTCTCCACCTACAAAATAAAAATAATTAATTGTCTGTAGCCCATAGTACAGGCTCTACCTAGTTTGAGGACTTTGAGGTCGGATGACGATAGATGATGGAGGATTTATTATCAATTTATATTTTATTTAATTAAGACATGAAAGCATAATCATTTCATCCATGGTCTAAGAAAACACGGTCTAATAATCTGACCACGTGACTTGACACAAGCCTACGTCATTATGCTGTTCAATTAATTAATTGTATTAATTGTAATATAATTCAGGGTATTGTCGTTTTTTTCTCACAAGTTAAAGTACGAGTACTAATAAATCTTTTACATCGCACTGGGACCAATTGCAACGACTAGAATCATAAGGTCATACAGCACAAATAAAAACAACTCCGAGATATAATGCAGTATACACATACCGACTACGGATAGTGATCCGGGGGCTTCTACACCGCAGCAATCGCCGGGTTCTTCGAGAGGCATTTCTGAGAGCTCACACCCCGATGGATCGACAGTGGAAAGGGCACTCGCATATTCGTCACACAAATCAAAGTCGGTGGGGTCATCAGTTGTGATATAATCATGGGAATTATCAGAAATATCTAAGAAAAAAAGAACAGAAAAATGTAAAAGTAAAACCCTCCGTGACGTGCGAGTGAGTTCGATATTTACATTCGAGTGGAGAGGAGTTTCGCCTCACTTTACTAAAGTTCCGGGTTCGAACCCCGGTAGGCAGTTTGTGAGGTAGGTTAACCTCTAGACCCGCACTCTAAAGAAACATCATCAGCCGAAACAACTGGTCTGATTGACTTAAAAATTGGTGCGTGTATGTGTCGATGGTAATCACATACTCTTTTATGTCAAACTTTTTTGAAATTAGTTTTGGTTTTAAAAAGTTATTGTGATTGGCATTCAGTGTTATTTATTTCTCTTTTGTATAGTTCAAATATATTCTGAAAGAAACATACTTTCGTGTTTTGCTATACAATGTTAGAGTTCAAAATCACGCGAACGTTAGGCAGTGTTAGTGTGTTTGTTCACAGTATGTATAGGTAGGTAGGTATATAAATACGAAACGTTGAAGTATTTTGGTATAATATTAGAGAATACAAATGAAAAGCGCTAAAACTTACCAAGTTTTGAAGTGGATTTTGCAAATGCAAGTCCAAAGAGGTATAAAATAATTCCAATTCTATACATATTCGACCGTGAAGAACGAATCGCACCAAGTCCAAAAAGACTGTTCTCAAAATGATTCTAACTCGCATTTATATACCTACTCCTCTGTTGCTGTGCGCCATAAATAATATTTTATTATAATATTTTATTAACCATCCTAAATTTTAATGTGTAAAATATGCCTACATACTATGTTGATTAGATAATAAATTTATTTTTTTCCTTAATTAAGCTGCTAATCACACGTTTACTGTACGTGTAAAGTTACGTTGTAAAGTTGATATAATAATATCTAACAATGAGCCCTAATTACGTTAATAACAATAGTATTGAATAAGGAAGAAACATCCAAACTTACAACACATCTAGCACTCTGTCACTCTCGGTAATAGCTCTTACATGTCCCCACCGAGTGGCTCGAGCCTGCACTGCCATCAGGGTGAATAGGCCTTAGTCGACCACGATGGCCCAGTGCGGGTTAGTTAACTTCACACACAACCTTTGAAAAATGTAGAAAATAATTCCATTTTTTATTTAATATTGAGATATTGCTATAAATAAATTTTTACTTTTAAATTTTGAATGATTCTCTCAGATTCTGAAAAACTGTAACATTATTGAATAATTGTAAACTTACACCATATGCGGGTAAGAGTCCTCCCAAGAATAGCACAAAAACGTGGGTTATGAGAATGATCCATAAATTCCAAAACATTACAAAGAATAAAACAATCACATAAATTTTATAAATCACTTTATTTCTGTGCAAATAAACAAAAGAAAGTGTGTTTTCTTTCTATTCAGTTTCACCAGATAATAACATGATCGTGTCTTTGATCCATTTTTTATACTTATAGACATTGGTATATACCCCTGGAATATCTTTCTGGCCGCAGGGATTGTTTTCACCGTAACTGACTATCCCCACTAGCTGGTAGTTTCTCCCATGTTTGACCATGAGGGGGCCCCCTGAGTCGTTCAGACAAGCGTCCTTAAGCGCTTCTCCGCCGGCGCACACTTGGTTTTCTGACACATCATACTCACTCCAGCGTAACTTGCACTCCTGGTAAAAAAACATAAAAGTTGGTGTAATGTAATCGAATCGTGTAATCGAATGACAGGCACATGCAAACCTTTGATACTGATAATTTATTTATTTTCCCTTTAAACGACATAACACGTTCACGGACATAACGTCGTCGATAGCCGTAAGATTGGTGGATTACAACACGACTACAGCCGATTTGTTAAAATGTGTATAAAACATACTGCTCCCTCCGTGGCCGGTGATTTTTCATACAATAACAAGCACAGCAAGATCTAGTGTCACAGCACGTTACACTTTTAGTTTGCTAGTGTCACAGGAAAAACTCACAATAGGTACCTATATTCTATTTTGGAACCTCTCCCGTTGTGTGCCTATTTGACAATCCGCTGCAGCCGTCAGCACATCATAATTTCAGGCCGGTATTGTCATATCATAAAATACAATGTTCTTCTTGTATGACAGTCTGCCTGTAGCCGTTGTATGAAAATTTATGTGGCATATTAAAAAATTTTTAGTACACGATATGTCGGTGAACGTAAATAGGACCCTATTCAGAAGACTGTGTCGTAATAAAGTTGTCGAGAGTGGCCACGTAGCCTAGTTGGCAGTACGTCTGCCTTCGAAGCACTGGGTCGCGGGTTCGAATCCCGCCCAGGGCAAACATTCGGGCGATGAGACTTGTGTTTGCCTTGTATCTGGATGTTGTATATTTATATATATATATATATATGTATATATATATGTATATCAGCTGTCTGACACTCATAATACAGGCTCTGCCTAGTTTGCGGTCAGATAGCCGTGTGTGAGATGTCCCCACATAATATATTTCTATCATACATAATCCATTCTTAATCTTATCGGTGATTAAAATGGTCCTGGTGAAAATTAAAACCTTCTTAAAATACGGCATTTCTTGCGAAAATTGTCTGTTATTGACCTTTAGAATTTCACCGAAATTTCAACCTATGTTCTTTAGGGAAGGTCGTTCAGATTCATGAGTGCGACCTCTATGTTACAGATAAACAATTTCAGCCAATGTTCTTTAAGGAAAGTTGTTCAGTTTCATGAGTACAACCACTATGATACAGATAAACAACTAGTTAAATATCACGGTGTATATAGATATAAAGAAGATGTACAAAAATTGGCGAACATTGACCATTGCCGTCTTACTCGTATCTACAAGCAAAGGCGAGCAAGCAGGATTTCATGAAATTAATATATAATTAAAGGCTGTTGCTTGCTGTTTTTAGTTTTATGACTAAATTAATTACCTCTAGTGGCACGTAAGGTAATTGCACGTGCATTAAATCATCAGAATCGTCGGAGTCGTTATTAAAGGGTGTTTTCGAGGTGGAACCCCAACCGGCGACAGTGAGGTTCGCTCCATTCTCTTGTGCATAACTGTCATCGTTCAGGTCAAAAGTTGGTAGGCAAATTGGACGAATGAATTCTAAAAAAAAAATAGCACAGACCTACTTATTATAATTCGAGGGATGAAAGGCTACTGGCGTTATTCGATGTCAAAAGCGATACTGAGTTAAGTATTAGTTGGTTTGGTAGGTAACATAGTACAACCGAAAGTAATTATTTAATCTATGTAAGCACATGCGGTTGGACATTCGCACTACGAAATTCAATCGTACCGCTACGGAATAGGTACGGGAGCTCGCAAGGTCAACATGTCCAGCCGCATGTGCTGGCTACTTTACAATGTAAAGTTTACAGTTATTTTTGTACGGCAGTATAATTATATTAAAATTTACAGTATTTCAGGATTTTAGAGTAACATACATAATACAACAAGTTAAATAAGAAACATAATTGTATCCAAATTAAAACGGTTATATGTATATGTCGTAGCCAACTGGTCAAAATAGCCGTTCAATCAAACAGCTAGCCCTTTGACTGAACATCGCCATTCATATACCACACATATAGACCAATATTTGTGATGATAATTAATCCCCAAGATGTATGTACGCTCATCACTTTCCAACAACGGCTGCACTAAACTAGATAAAATTGGAAATTTACTTTTTTGTTGGGTGTAAGTGACGGCTTAGTACTGACTGAGATGATTGTTACTCTTTCACGCTAAAACTACTGAGAATTAATGACAATTTACAATAATATAGCTTACTAGCTTACCGCCGCGGCTCCGCCCGCGTTACCAGATTTTCCCGTGAGAATGAGGCATTTTCCCGCGGTAATAGGTAGCCTATGTTACTTAGGGTGAATGTAGCTTTCTAATGGTGAAAGAATTTTTGAAATCGGTTCAGTAGTTTTTGAATTTATTCATTACAAACACACACACACACACACAAAAATACAAATCTTTCCTCTTTATAATATTACCTAGTATGAAGTATGATAAATACATCAGAATAACACATAGGTGACAAAGGCTACTTTTTACCGCGTGTAAATCCCTTATTTCCACTGGACCTAGCGGAGCGGAAAGATAGTTAGTCATAAATTCGTGTAAAATAACGTACCAGTGTAAGGAACCTTATTCTTCAACTTGATCAGTGCAATATCGTTATGACAATTAGCTTCTATGTAACACTCGTGTGCGTGAATCTTATCTATAGCAATCCTTACTGCTCCGTGGGAGCAAACCTTGGTGTCATTTGGGCACTGATTACAATCTATATCCATCTCAGCCCTTTTATGGTTGCCAAGAACAACCTCAACCCTGAAAAGTAAACAAATAAATATCGACCCCTGTGTCCAATCGGATATTTCAACGTATTCCCATACAAATCGAACTTGTATTATAACCACACTAATATTTTACATACGAATGTTTGTGAGTGTGTGCGTGAGTGTGTCCGTGAGTGTGTGCGTGAGTGTGTATGTTTGTTACTTCTTCACGTCTAAACGGCTGGAGCGATTTTGATAATACTTTGTATGGAGTTAGCTGGCACCCTGGATTAACACATAGGCTGCTACTTTTTACCACGGGACAGTGCCTCATTCCTACAGGAAAACTTTTCGTACGTTATGGTTAGTCTTTCTTTTTATTTGTTTAAGATTTCAAGTTATAAAGAAATAATTTTAATAAATAATTCATAATTAAAATTAAATAGATATATTTTAGTAATATACAGACAGATGTATTTGAAGGTTTGGACAGCCTTAGTCGCCCCGTGCAAAGATTTGTTTGGAATAGCTTTATTTTTACTTTTAACCCGAACTTTTAACAGTTAATAATATACAAACATATACAATATACCCATAACCCATATACCCATATACCCATAACCCGTAATAAAATACCTACAAATATAAATAATTTAATAACACTGGTACTAGCAGGCCGCCCGGCTACGCTCGCGTTGGTTTTCCACTTTTCCCTATAACATTTCTATTTCACTCTACCATTTTTCCTATGAGTATAAAGTTATTTCCCGCGGTAAAAGGTAGCCTTTATCCATGCCCAAAATCTTTTATATCCCTGTACCAAGTTTCATCAAAAAATTCCTCCCGCGCTACTATTTTTCCCGTGAAAATGAGGTATTTTACCGCACTATAAGATAGCCTTAATCCATCCCCAAGATCTATTTTATATCTGTACCAAGTTTCATTGAAAATTTCCGCCCGCGCTACCAATTTTCCCGTAGGAATGAAGTATTTTCCCACAGTATAAGGTAGCCTTTATTCCTCCCTAAAATTTATTATATCTCTGTACCAAGTTTCACCAAAACTTCCCGCGCAACTCGCCCGCGGTAAGAGGTAGTCTACGAGTATATCCTACTCTAAGATCAAATCTATCTCTGTACCAATCTTCATCAAAACTTTCCACCTGTACTACTATTTTTCCGTGGATAAAAGGATTTTCCCGCGGTAAAAGGTAACCTATATACATCCCCAGGTCTATTCTATCATATCCCAAGGTCAGATTGGTAAGATACCAATTTCATCAAGTTTCCGCCCCACGGCTGCGCCCGCGTTTACAGTTTTTCCCGTGGGAATGAGGTATTTTCCCGCAGTAAAAATTGCCTATGTCCGTCCCCAAGGTCTATTCTAACTCCATACCAAGTTTCATCAAAATCGGTTCAGTGGTTTTGGCGTGAAAGCGTAACAGACAGACAGACAGACAGACAGAGTTACTTTCGCATTTATAATATTAAGTAGGGATAAATACATTGATGCTTGCAGTTATGCACACGGAACAGTTGTGAACTATATTTAATTATGAAAGGATAATTATAACCTCTCCTAAGTGTCAGCTTCTTAATTTTGTGGTAACGGTTGCTGTAACAAATATAGCATATCCATTTCCCGATATGCAATGATGTGTACTTTTAAGTCAACCCTCATTCATTTACTATAGCCATTTTTAAACCCTTGATGATGTCAGAAGTCAAAAAATCTTTGCGCAAACTAAACCCGGCTCCAGATATTCACTAAATAAAAGCTTGTAATAAATAAAAATATCTAAACTAGCGCCAAAACCAGAAAAAAATATCTTACGGGTATAGGTCAACGACACAGTGGGCTGCTGTCAACACATACGAGTCGCTGATGAGAGATCCACCACATATTATGCTATTTTCGTTTTTTTTTATTTTTTTTTCTCGATAAATTATTATCAGAGTCATCCACGGGAACTGGTTCGTAAGTGCCGGCTTTCCACCTACAAAATATAAATTACTAGCTTAGAGGCATTTTTCCGCGGTAAAAGGTTCACCCTGAGTAACATAAGCACTCAGGGTGAACGTAGCTTTCTAATGGTGAAAGAATTTTTGAAATCGGTTTAGTAGTTTTTGAGTTTATTCATTACAAACATACACACACACAAAAATACAAATCTTTCCTCTTTATAATATTAAGCATGATTGACTGTAGCCCATAGTACGGGCTCTGCCTAGTTTAAGAGTTTGCGGTTCGTTGTGCTTGTTGAAGATAGCATATTTATTTTAAATTTATTTATAGACATGACAGCATTATCATTCAATCTACGAGTACCAATCTTTCACATCGCACTGGAACCAATTGCAACGGGTAGAATCATAAGGTCATACAGCACAAATAAAAACATCTGCAATGAAATAGATACAATGCAGTATACATACCGACTACGGATAGTGATCCGGGAGCTTCTACACCGCAGCAATCGCCGGGTTCTTCGAGAGGCATTTCTGAGAGCTTACACCCCGATGGATCGACAGTGGAAAGGGCACTCGCATATTCGTCACACACATCAAAGTCGGTGGGGTCATCAGTTGTGATATAATCAGGGGAATAATCAGAAACATCTAAAAAAGAAACAGAAAAATGTAAATGTAAAATTGGATACGTGCGAGTGAGTTCGATATTTAAGTACATTCGAGTGGAGAGGTTCTGCATGTACGAAGTTCTTCATCACCAGCCTCCGTAGCCAGTCAGAGAAAACAGCTTTCGCCTCACATGTTCCGGGTTCGAATACCGGTGGGGCCCTCGTTGAACAAATATCATGTAAGAGTTTCCTCGGTTCGGTTAGAACATATTGTAAGCAAAATCACTTGGTTTTCCGAGGAGAAGGAAGTGTTTCGGTAGGCACGTTACGCTTTTGGTCCCAGCTACTATCTAGGGTGGTGTCGGTATACGAGCCTTTTCAGAAGCTTCAGGCAGTTTGTGAGGTAGGTTAGCATCATCAGCCGAAACAACTGGTAATAGGTACTACCTATAATACATACACGCACCAAATTTTAACTCAATCAGTCCAGTTGTTTCGGCTGATGATGCTTCCTCAGCGTGCGGGTCTAGAATTAGGTAGGTATATGGCTAAGGTTACAATTTCTGTGCCTATGTTTTAACATTAAATGTCAATGTAACTTAATTTAGAAGTAAGCAGCTTGTAGATATTGGCATGAGTGCATTGTTTCGCCAATAAACTGTTAATCAGTTCGGCAAATAGTATTAGCTATGTATGTAATTTGTTCTAATTTAAAATTAAATGTAAAAAAAAATATAAATACGAAACGTTGAAATATTTTGGTATAATATGAGAGCGTTGTGGCCGGAATTGAATGCAAATGAAAAGAGCTTAAACTTACCAAGTTTCGAAGTGGTTTTTGCAAAAGCAAGTCCGAAGACGTATAAAATAATTCCAATTCTATACATCTTCGACGGTGAGTATTGAACTATGGAGTGAACCAAGTCCAAAAAGACTGTTCTCAAAATTATTCTAACTCGCATTTATATACCTCTAGATATGAGCGCCGATAGGGTTTGGGTCGGCGGCGGCGCGCCGAGTTTTTGGACTCGGCGGCGGCGGCGTCGGCGGCGTGACCTTGTTCTTTCTTGACCAAAGAAAATTTAAAAAAATAAAGTTAAAAATAATGTCAATCTTGTTCTTTTCTCACAGTAGGTTGTCGATCCTACGTTATCAACAATAACAATACAATATTTTGAGAATTTTCGCATTGCAGCCGCGGGACATTACTAACAAGTATATATCGGCTGCTTTGAAAGCAAATTAGGCGAAGGAAATCTTAGTTTGTAGCAACAGTAAACAAATCAATTGATAAATATGTTAAAAAATAAGGTAAAAATGCAGTAAATCGATTATTTATAATGAAAATTGTGGTAAAATTTGGATATCGGCGCGCCGATATTTTTTCACGGCGGCGGCGGCGCGAGCTTATAGTCGGCGGCGCGGCGGCGGCGCGCCGGCGCGGCGCTCATGTCTAATACCTACTCATCTGTTGCTGTGCGCCATAAATAATATTTTATTATAATATTTTATGGACCATCCTAAATTTTAATGTGTAAGATATGCCTACATACTACATTAGTTAGCTAATAAATTTTGTTTATTTTTAGCTTTAATTAAGCTGCTATCACACTTTTGCTGTACGTGTAAAGTTACGTTGTTAAGTTGATAATAGTTAATATGTTTAAGAATGAGAATCTAATTACGTTAATAACAATAATATTGACTATGGAAGAAAGAAACATTCAAACTTACAACAAATCTAACTCCCTGTCACTCTCACCACCACCCGTTTCAGTAAAAAGTAAATTGGCCCTATTACACATAAATAAATAGTTACTAACGTAATCGTACGAAACGTAATACTAACTACGCTAGTACAATATGTGGTAATACTGGTAATACATAAACATGCTAGTATTAATTATTTAACATTCCCAAAAGGCCACAAAACCAGGCTCGTTTATTGCCTAATATTCCCTATTTTTCTTTATGCGTCGGAGACATGGACTCTTTGTTAAACCGAATAGAAGAAAATTGACGCTTTGGAGATGTGGTGTTGGAGGCGCATGCTGAAAGTGTCGTGGAGTTCCGTACAAATGCTTCAAGATCTTTCTGAATTTACTGTCTACTTTTCTTTTCTTTTTCTTTATTTATTTATTTTTGTCTTGTATTAATGTGTAATATTTCTTGTGTAATATTTATGAAAATACCTATTATAATAACTATTATGTTTTACTTACACGATATAGACTGTTAATATTTACTTATTCTATGATATCATTTTATTTCTCAAAAAATTCTACCTCGTAATTATAAGTATTTATTGAGTGTGCACCCTACGTCTTTCTGTACCCCCTCCTACTCGTCCAGGGCACGGCAGAATAACAGCGCCCGCCTTTTCTAAGGTTGGCATTATGCTGAGCCGTGCCTTTTCATTGCTGTGACCAACGCCACACATTTATTGATTTTCTTATGTTTTTTAAATTTAAGTCACAGCTTAAGTGAATAAATGTTTTTCTTTCTTTCTTTCTTTCTAGATCTATATAGCCAGCCATAGCCATACTAAAAGAACTTGGCATCAGACAGCGCCGATCAATCACAGTGTAGTCCTCACATTTTGACCTTTTTCGGTCATATCTCTCTTCGTACTAGCGACTCTATAGAGCGTCTCGTAGTGCATGGAAAAGTTGAAGACCTTCGTGCCACGTGGTAGATCACCAATGAGGTCAAAATAAAGGCCGCAACTGCGTGCTCAGTTCACGAGTGTACTCGGGAAGCTTTAGCCCGCGAAGAATGGCGCCATCTTACCAAGATAATTGCTCATCGTGATTCAATATGATGGAACGAACGACCACTCTGGTAGGGACTACTATTTGGTATTCTGTGACTCTGGCAAGAGTGTACCGACTAAGAAGATAATTATTTAGATATGTTGGTACATGGGTTTTTGATAAATGAAGTTTTGATATTCTTTTATTCATATATGTATCATTTAAACAGTTTTCAACTTTGGAAGGGTGCGTATAATTTCTGTGGCCTCTCTTATCAACCCAACAACTGTACTTACCTCATTAATTTGGTATTAAAAACTGCTTTATCATTATAAATAACTACTAATAATGTGCAAAAAATATTTCACTAGAGCTAGTTAGCGATATATTAAATTTGCAGTAAAATCCCACAGAGGCCAATTAAATTTCCTCCGTTTATTTCCAAATATTTTTTCGAAACTACTGGACCGATTGAATTGAATTGTAATATAACGTATGAAAAATAATGAATTTTAAAATACGAGACTGTTTTTTTTCAATTAGACTTCGAAAAAAACATTTTGTAAGCTTTATTGTAAAAACGGTATAGGCCTACCTACCGGTTACCTACCGGTTTACCTGCATATTTGTTTTAAGCAAATAATAGAGTTTACTTTAATAAAATTTAAATTAAGGAATAAATCAAGATTTTTAATATATCGTTTATTTTAAAATGATAAAATATCGACGTCGATCGATAGTAAAACAGTAATTACTTACAGTTTCTACTTAAAATTAATAAATAAATAACGTATTTTAGATAAATTACAGTGATTTTAGCGATTTAACAGATCTCTCAGAGATTTTCAAACATTTCCCTTTAATTATTTTGGTATAACGCTCTTTTAAACCCCATTAGGTAGAAAAGTATATAATTTTTCTTCGAAAATCATCATTTTTTTAGACGTTTTTGTTATTTATTGTGGAATACTTTGTCCAACATTGGGGTCATAAAATTTGGGACATAAAATAACAAATCAAAAGTAGGTGTAAGTACAAAACTCAAAAGTTTGGTATCTTTGAAACTTAAAATATTTTTACTTTATAATTATAATCTAAATAGGTGCACTACTTGTGTATTAGTACTAATTTGTTAGTCCTTATCATGGCACTTTTTGACTTATTTAAATTATCACTAAAGTTACATGCTAAACGTCGCAGGCAAGATGGTGAAATGATAAATTGGTAAGCCAGCTAATGCGTTTGGGGCACTCGGATTATGAAACTCACCCCTACTACTACGGGATAACGGCGCTCTCAAGGTCAAAGTGTCTAGCCGCATGTGTTGGCTACTGTACATATCACGCATTGGATAGATACGGCCCTCACTTGCCCCGATAACATGAAGCAGTATGACAAGAGATTTTCTCACATTTATAACTGTCGAAATGCTGTAAGACAAATATATTCACTGTTTTGAAATTTTCTTGGTTATTTACAGTTTTTTTGTATTACTACATCGTAAAATTTTCTTCAAACGGAACAATGTACATAGACACGACAAAAATATATCTTACTTGTCACGCTTGAAACCTTATGTTACCAGCCTGATCTAAAGTTGGATACGACTTTACGTAAATTGCTATTTTTTTTATTACGTCAAGCAACGTACGGTTGTTTTACCGTTAGTCGCAAAGTTCATTTTTGAAATCAAAGTCATATTCCATAAATAGGATATATACATATAAACAAACCGTTTAACGAACACAGTTAACACAGTTAATTGAATCATCAGGTGATCTGTTAATTATATTCGTTTATATTAATAACTTCGTTAAATGAACGAAAGTACAGTAGCCAGCACATATGGCTGGAAATATTGACTTTGAGAGCACCCGTTTTCCGTAGCGGTAGGGGTGAATTTCGTAGTGTAAATGTCCAACCGCAAGTGCTGGCTTCTGTACATTACATGTATGGACAGACAATGGATGCTAGAACCAAGCACAGCATACACGTGTATAAAAGTTATGCTTATGTACTGTTATTTGTGTACTAAAACTAGACTAGATGTTAAGAATTTTAAGTTTACTAATTTACACCTCTATATTTAGACAGTTTTTATAACATTAGTTTTTACATACATAAAGGAGCTCCTTGACTGAAAGTGGCGCCGGCCGCCGCCGCGCCGTCCGTTAAAAGATAATCGCGGCGACTAAGTAATCTGAATTGCGGATATAAAAAAATTAAAATGGGTGCTAAAAATAATGGGTTGGCGACTAATTATGAGCTATCTTTTTAAATATAAAGTGGCTACTAAATAAATGAATTGCAACCGGTAGTTTTTAAATTAAAACTGGCATCGAGTATTTGTTTAGGCAGCTAAATTTATTTTCAAGCAGAAACATATGGCAGATAAAAAAGACAAAAAGGCATACAAGTATGGCTTCAAAAGTTTTTTATGCGACATTTTAAGAGCTCTAAAGAAAGTTTAAAACAGGATGCACAGTTATTATCTTATCTTTTTAAAGTGTATTTTACGGTTATGTAAAAATCAATGCCCAAACGACCTTTTTTTAGATGGATGCCAACAGTTGACAACTAAAAATGACACCTCACTAATATTATTAGTCGCCAAGTTATTATTTATACTACCTTACCTATATTTTCAGTCGACTTACTTATTATTTTTGCTACCTTATAGTAGCTGCCATTATTTGATTTTTATGATAGCCCCGTTTGAGGCTTATTTATGATAATTAAAGCCAAATAATTTAAATGCTGCCAAATTATTTTTTTAGTTGCTAACAGTCGCCGTTTCAGTTTTTAGTCGCCTCGAAAATAATAAGCCAAAGATAATTACACGGTGGATTGGGATAATAATTACCTACCGGATTTTAGAAAAAAAATGTATATATTTCGAGTAATTATTTTTTAACAGATAGCCGCGCCACTTAGCCTTGGGTAATAGGTAGCCCCTACGCCTACGCGTCGAAGCGTAAGAATGCCGTTTTGAAGCTTACAATACACTTTTATACAATTTATTGACACGTGACTATTAGTACACACATAACGATATGAAACATCAAAATCAACAATCTACGATTAAATTCAAATTTAATTGAAAATATCTTAGAGGTCACATTATAAATTTTAAAACGGTTTTCTTATTTTTCGTTAACTTTAATTGATAAATAATCATAAGCTTATTGGAGCTTTTGCTCCGTAATCTACTCTGTGACTTTACTACTATTATTAGGCCGCGTTTCACAAAGCTACAATACAATTTGATGTCTGTTGCGCACTCTACCTAGCTACCTACACTTATAAGAGCTCCAGCAGACTTCCAATTTCAAGTTGGCCGACTATATAACAACTAAATTGCGAAATTTCATCGGGCAACTTGCAATTGGGCGACAGTGCTATATTTGAATCGGAAGGGGAGTCTCGGTTCTGATACGATTAGTTGGATAAAATGTACGCGCTATCATTAAGTGGTATACTATACAGTGCAATGTAGTTGGCCAACTTGAAATTGCAAATCCGCAGGAGCTCTTATTTTTCAACTAACTGCTTTAAATAAATATAATCAATTTTTCCAATAATCGTAGCTCTACTTTTGGAATGTCAACAAAAATGTTATACAATACAAACATCTATGATTTATGACTTTGGGGTACAATAAACTAGCAGCCTGTTCTAGCAGCTCATTCATTTGTAAAATATTTGTTTCAAATCATACAAATTTTAAACTAAAACTTATGTGATTTGTTTTTCAAATTTAAAAGTTCTATAGTTGAACTTTTATCACTGCCAATTTTCAGCGTTGTGAAGCTGCGGAGAAATTCAAACTGGCACTGGGCCAGCATGGTCTATTGCCCTTTGGCCTAGCTAGAGATTACACTTGGTACTACTATATAATTTTGTAAGTGAATTTCTGTCCTATTTTTATAATAATTGTCGTATAAACCTGATTATTCACCCGAAACGAGAATATTCTACAAAGCTTTATAACTTCTATCTTTATATTAGGCATTCATGCATAACACTACTATTTGGTTTTCTGTGGCATGACATACATACAAATTATAAAAGATTAAGTTTTTTTTTATTCAGTAGAGACGTACGTAAAATTTATTTCGACAAATAGTGATAACGCAAAGTACGTATTTAAAATTCAAATAAAAATAATAATTATTCAAATAAAGAACAAAAAAAGAATTTAGTATCAATGTTCGAAATAAGTTGTAGCTTGGTGCCGCGGCGCGTCACACACACACACACACGTGTCTAAAGCTCGTCGTCGGCGGGGTCATCCGAGTCGGCCAGTTTGACGAGGCCTATGAAGCTCTTGTCTGGCTGCATGAGCGAGTGTCTATCTCCGCCTGTGTTCCTCACGGCGAGCCGGTCGCCAGCTCGGAGTAACAGCGCGGCGGCAGAAAAGCAGGAGTTGGGCTTGTCTGCGCGGTCCACTGAAGGGGCTGATCGCGCGCACTGAAGCAGCGCCTCGCGTCCCTCCGTCGAAGGATTGCTTCGATGCAGCACCCACGAGGTTATGTCGTGCGAATCCAGGTAGTAAATCTGCAACAATACAATACTAAACAAATATGCCCCCGAATAAGCACCCAATTGACGGCCCCGTAGCCTAGTTGGTAGTATATCTGCGCAGGGCAAACATTCGTGTGATGAGCACTTGTGTTTGCCTTGTGTCTGGATGTTGTATATTTATATATGTATGTATATCAGCTGTCTGACACCCATAGTACAGGCTCTGCCTAGTTTGGGGTCAGACGGCCGTGTGTGAGGTGTCCCCACATATTATTTAAAAAAAGCCAAGAAATACTAAAAAATAACACAAGAAATAAAACAATAGGTTACATACAAGCGCGGCCTTATTTCTAAGTGAAGTCAAATTAAAAACGGCCTCGGGACACGTAAAGCGGTCTATCTTATTACAGAATGGCAATTTCAATTTATTTAAAACTTTTAAGTCAACTCAATTAAGGGCGAAAGTAACACAAGCTATTAGATACATCGAAATAAAATATCTCACCAATAACATTTATCTACAGTAAAAAAAATAAGTAAAACGATTCCAGAGAGCCGTCTGGGATATAAGAAATAATATTAAAAAACAAAAGCTACGGAAATATAAAAGTAAAGTAACGTGCAATTAGTCCGGCGTAAGCGGTCGCCAGGGAAAAATTAAATTTATCACGGGGTTATTGGATTTGCTTTTCAACGGATACTGAAGTGTTTATGCATTGTGGGCTTTTGTTTTATTAGATTTATTTTAATTTGTAGATTTCAGTACAGAGAGATTGATATCGTGAACGAACTTCAACGAATGAATAAAAGTATCAGCACCGAATACCGAATGATAGTCCCTATCACTATCACCAGGTATCAGTGCCGACCTACAACCTCCGTGGTCGAGTGGTCACGACGTCACGAAGATGGATTTGAATACCAGTGGGGATCCGTCGAACAAATATCACTTTGTGAGACTTTCCCCGGTTTGGTTAGGACTTTGCAGGCTAAATCACCTGATTGTCCGAAAAGAAAGATGATTCCGTACCTCGGAAGGCACATGAAGCCGTTGGTCCCTACGGATGGACCTAGCCGTTGGCTACTATCTACGGATGTAGTTGTTATAGGAGCCATGTCGGAAGCCTAAGGCGGCTCAACGATTCCGACACCAGTAGGCCTACTATGTAAGTAGCGACAGGCTCGAGAAGCTGTCAAACGCGACATATTGACAGAACTGCTATGGCTCTAATGTCACTATGTCGCGTTTGACACCTTCTCGAGCCTGTCGCTACTTACATAGTAGGCCTACTGGTTTTGTGAGTTAGGTTAACCTCAAAACCCACTTGATAAGAAGACGAAGTACCGACCTGCACGTAGACGAGGTAGACGCCGGTGTGGTGTACGTGCACGTGTCCGCTGCGCGTGAGCGTGGGGCGGGGGTGCGGGGAGGCGGCCGTCCAGCGGGAGGGGTACCACACGTCGTGCGGGTGGTCGTGCGCCACTCGCACCAGCCCGTTGCCTGCAATGCGAACAAATACAATGGTATAAGCACACTAAAACCAGTAAGTAATCTTCATACAAACGTGCCGCTGTCGTCGGTTTGAATATGTGCGTCCGCGCCGCGTGATACACTAGCGATAAATAAGGGAATAAGGGGGCGGCAGTATGGGCTAAATGCAAGCGTGTGCGTGACGGCGCACTCGCATTCGAACCGATGCGGCCAGTTGGTATGGAGATAACTTTATATTCTTAGTCTTTTGTGGTATAACTTTCTGTTATACCACAGAAGTGTTCATATCTGAAAATCTTTCCCCTGGTCATAAACTGCCATGGCCGATCTGAAATCCCTCAACAGACTCCGGACCCAGGTTGGTCGGATTAGGAATAACTTGTACAGGAATTCATAGGAAACTTGGAGTGTAGATGTGGTATGATTCCCCAGAAAATGACCATCTCATTAGCTGCCCTTTTTGTCCTGTCACTTGCACTTGAATTGATGAAGGCTGTCGACGCTATTCGCGTAGCAGATTTTAGGGCCAAAACTATCTGAGTCTTCTGTTGACTCGAAAAGAAGAAGAAGAAGGGCCTGGCCACTGCTTCTGGCGACGCGCAGAGTGAATTGCGCAGCGGCGGGCGTAGCGAACTGCGATGCGGTCCCGCAATCTAAGCGCGATGCCGAATGATCCTACCGCCGCCGCCACAGCACGCCTCTCCCTCCCGCCACCATCGCTATTCGCTCGATGCTCTTCGCTCCGCTGCTGTTCGCACCATACCGTTGGCTGTGGCAAGCTTCATACAATTGCCTACATTTGTTTTCATCGCTCGTCGCTGGTTGCGCCGCAGTTCGCGTCGCCGTGAGATGTGGCCAGGGGTAAGTAAATACTGGCTCCACGAAGAAGAGCTTGCTTACAACTATGAGTAGGTTTACATTTGTTTACCTAGACAAATAATAATCAAACGGTTGCAACCATTGGGCTGCAACATATACTCACCTTTATAATGTTCGTGGGTCTCGACATTGAGATGGGAAGTGTTGCCGTGGAAGTGAGCTGCTATAAACGGTCTTCTATTGCTGTTCTGAAATTAGACAACATTGTTCGTTAACAACTCATACATGTTCCCACCGAGGGGCTCAGGCCTGCCCTGAAATCAGAGTAAATAGGCCTTAGTCGTCCACGCTGGCCAAGAGCGGGTTAGTCAACTTCACACACAACCTTTAAGTTACTTCGCAGCTGTGTGCAATTTTCCTCACGGTATTTTTCTTCATCGTAAGAGCGTTGAATAAACATACATAATTCAATATGGAAATCACAATGAAAACTAATGCTGTTGGTTCCACTACCTAACCTAAGAATGGGCCCATAGGTACCTACTTAAAAATCCAGATGGACCCACTAGTAGTGGAACCAACCGACCGAAACGATTGGTCACTTGCCGAGGTTTGAACCCCTGATCTTCCAAATGGAAGTCAACAAACCTGGCAACCGAAACTCTGTAATAAGTACTTCTCTTTCTAAATAAGACAGGTACCTATTTTACACAACGCCCGACTTCATGAAACTGGACTTCCCGTAAAAGCCCTTAAACTAGAATTGTATTTTCTCAAATGATTACTTCTTCAAGGTTAATAAAAGCGTTGTTTTATGTTGGAGTTACAACAAGCTACGTACCTATTAGTAAAATTTGTTTCACATATTACGCTGGGAACAATCACAGAATAGCGAATATACTAGTCCCTAGTACAATTTAGGCCAAGTCGTATTGTAGGCGAGTGGGAACTAGAAAATACAGTTAGAGAGTTTATTACCTTGTATTAAGACCCATAAATCGTCCTTAAGGGATTGTAGGTCCAGGTCAGACGCTACGTAATGAAGTCGTATAAATAACGGGTCTTACAGGCGTTTAACGACTTTATGAGATTCTGTTGTTGAGTCCTAGTAATTATGGACGTAAAAAGCGAAATCGATTTTTGCACGTATTATATTATATTATAGTACCTTTTCCGCTCCGCCCGATCTAACAGTGATATCCGTGGGAATGAGGTATTTTCCCGCAGTAAAAGGTAGTCTATGTCCTTCCTGAAGGTCTATTTTATCTTTGCACCAAGTTTCATTAAAATCGGTTCAGTAGTTTCGGGGCCTTTTCAATGCAAACAAACAATTAAATCTTTCTTCTTTATGATAATATTAGTATAGATTATATTATACGAATCGTATCAGTTTTTGGAGTTCTGCGTTTATCGTAGAGCGCCTTCAGTAAACATGAATAGCACCTAATATTTACTACTTCTGAATTCATTATATTATTAGTGTTTTCTTAAGTCTATCTAAGCGCATGTAGTGGTAAACATTTTAATGATGAAACAATTCAATTTATAAGAATATTTAAATTATATTACCTCTCCATCACTCCTTACAGTTCTGGTGACTGAATGCAACGTTTTAGGGAACTTGTTCATAGGGTCGTCTGCACTGGGGTCGAACTTCTTGGTTTTACGTCTGCAAACAACATTAAAAAAATTACAGGGTGTAAATGTCAGCAAATACTTAAGATCATGCTCACTTTTCCAAAGCTTCACGGAAACGAAAATATAAGCCGGCAATCCCATTTAAATTATCATATAATCGGAAATTTGTACAGAGATTTTTTATTATCCCTTCCGAGAAAAGTTTCTTTGAGGAAATATAGACCTTATAGACCTCATTTATTTTAAAACCCACACACACAATAAAAGATTCTATCAAAATGTCTACCATATTTCTCGCATGGACTTATTACGATAGTTAACTATGTTACTAAGTCCATGATTTCTCGTCTCCTTTGAACGAACAACTTGGCTCGTTAGCAGTTATTTCAAGAAACCTGAGACTTCCCTACACTTTGGTAGTTAGACAACGCTACACGATAATGATCATGTCAATGTCATGACATGACGTCGCATCGCGTCGTCCTCTCGTCACCTCGGGTTGT
This sequence comes from Teleiodes luculella, assembly GCA_948473455.1. Lineage (NCBI taxonomy): Eukaryota > Metazoa > Arthropoda > Insecta > Lepidoptera > Gelechiidae > Teleiodes > Teleiodes luculella. The sequence continues at coordinate 13,991,253 of OX419583.1, forward strand.
GTTTTGACAACTATCTCTCCTAATGAGACAGGTATATCAAAGCGACTAAACAAGTATTTTCAACGTAATACCTGGGTTATAAATTTTGATACAGTTAAATTAATACTTAGATCTCTACCTTGTCTGTATATTTTGATTTCCGGTAAAAAAGAAATAATAAAAAAAATTAAAATTAATAAATAATTGAGAGACCGCGTATTTTCAAAAAAAGCATCAAAGAACTTAGTTAAGTACATAGTTATCACTACATAGTATAAAATAAAGTCGCTTTCTCTGTCCCTATGTCCCTATGTCCCTTTGTACGCTTAAATCTTTAAAACTACGCAACGGATTTTGATGCGGTTTTTTTTAATAGATAGAGTGATTCAAGAGGAAGGTTTATATGTATAATACATGCATAATATACTGAAGGATAACCCACAATAACCATTTTCCCGTGCGGAGCCGGGGCGGGTCGCTAGTAATATTATAATCTGTACAGCGAACCAAAATCTAATTAATTTAATTACTGGAACACGCGTATTGACCTTCTCCATGCCACACTCTGAAATTCAGTTCCTGTGAGGCGTGTTTTGGGACTTGTTTGAAATGTAGAGTTTTGCTTCGAGCAACACTTGGGTTTATTGCAGAGCTCTTGTTAGTACACGAGCCTTAGGTACAGTCGACACACAAAGTATCTTATATTATTAATTGTAAAATTACTCTATTATAGAGCTCAGAAATCTTAGTCATCGTAGATACCAAAAGATTTGTTGTTATTTTTGGGTTAATCTTCTTCATATTTAAGAGCCGCGCTCTTGTCGGTGGAGTCTACGCCATTCTGTTCTGTCTTCCGTTCTCTGTTTGATCTCCTGGTACGACACGACATTCTTTACGTAAATAATAATATATTTATGTAAGTCTTAGTGCGGTTGACAGTACCTACAGATAATGAGAACAAAAACAACTCCTTTGGATGTCTCATTAAAATATTCTGCTAAAAATAGCTTAATGATATACCTTGAGTATCTACAAAATTGTCCTACTTATTCATTTTAAAGATAAATCCATATTTAAATATTTCAAGACCTACAAAACGAAACAAGGACAATGATATAAAATTACATATCTATTGATATTAGATTACAAGAAAGGTAGATAGATAGATAGATTAAAACCGCATTCGTGTTTAATATTACCATTTTGGTGTGTACAAGTTTGGGTGGTAAGAATTGTTAAATTTTCACGAGTACAATCATGTACCTCTCCGTGCTTCTTTCTCTAGTTATCTTTTTTTTTATTGACCTGTGCTTGAGTCGAAAAAGTACGACGAATCAAGCTTCACCGTACTTGTCTAGTTATCTTTTGGTATGTTCGCCTGTTGTAACGTGACTCGCTACAGTGTAACCACAACTCTCCGGTTACTTACGCTAAACGAACTTGCACGATAGTGTTAGACAGAGAATAATAATACTATATTACTATTAATAAAATCACATCTAACCAGGAGCTTAGCAAATAGTAAAATAATATGCTTAGTCAAGGTTTTCATCAATTTTCCCAAATCAACTTTTCTTGGAAAGGAAAAAAAAATCGGGGCTCCCCTAAACATTATTTTTCATCATAGAGTTTGCATGAAGAAGTCAAATATCCTTCGTTTCTGGAAGAAGTATATTCGTTGAAGCTGATCATCTCATCTATCATTCATCAACATCATCCTTTTGGTTTTTGCAAAGCCGTCACTTACTAGATGCAGTATAGTGAATATACTGTTCTGATCTAAGATAAAATATAAAAGTAGATCCATGCTCTCTCTTTTTTTTTAAATTGACCTTTGCTTGAGTCGAAAAAGTACGACGGATCAAACTTCACCGGACTTGATCCACGCTCTCACACAAAATCAAATGCAAAACACGGCACTGCCGACCGCGTCAACTATCAACTTAAACTATACATGCCTATACAGATCGTACCGTATATAAGCTATGTGCAAATTATGTTACATCATTTACTCTCTCATTTTAATTTATTTACTCTCACTCTAAGATCAACTCAACTTCAGCCAAACTGCGCCTTTGATTAGCGACTGAGACAGAAACAATGCTTTTTTTTTAATTGACCTATGCTTGTGTCGAAAAGGTACGACCAATAAGCTTCACCGGACTTGAAACAGAGAAACAATGCCATGCTTGTTTCTGACATAGTTTTGCCGGTGCCGTTTTTTGAGCAGCGTTCGTATCTATTACTATATTAATCTAAGGTTTTGATAACTCAAGTTTACTAGCTAGCGTTTTCAAAGCTACGAGTAAATTAGCTTGATTAAATATAGTTTTCAATGTTTACCTCTCCTCATCTTTGGTAATGGACTTCGGTACTGCGACCTGATCAGGTTCCTCAGGACTGGAATCGGGAAATACGCTTCGTTTATGTCGATTTTCAACAGATTCCATCGGGTCCTTGAATGTTGGAACACCTGAAAATAATTGTTTATTAGACATAGAAGAGAAGCTACACACTAATTTATGTTTTACTAAATGTTGTATCGTTAACAGCTCATGTATGTCCCCACCGAGGGGCTCGAGCCTACCCTGATACCAGGGTGAATAGGCCTTAGTCGACCACACTGGCCCAGTGTGGGCTGGTCAACTACACACACAACCTTTGAATTTCTTCGCAGGTGTGTGCTGGTTTCCTCACGATGTTTTCATTCACCGTAAGAGCGTCGAATAAACGTACATATGAATTTGAAAATGTATGTTTGTTTGTTACTCTTTCACACTAAAATTACTGAATGTATTATAGTGAAACTTTACAGTAACATAGATTACACATCAGCATTACACATAGGCTACCTTTAACTGCGGGAAAATCCCTCAATCCCACGGGAAAAACTGTAAGCGCGAGGCAGAAAGCTAACAAAAAATATGTTTCCTCTCGAAATTGATGGACTGTAGTATCGTTGCTGGAAGAGGTGCTGGGTTGGTTGCTCGTGAGATGATGATGATGGAGTGAAAATCACTTTTACTTAGCGTGGAAAATACTTTTTAATCAAGGCAAATAATCACACAACAAAATACAAGACGCGTTCGTAGCAAGAGTGAAGTAACAGTTGCCAATAACAAAAAATACTTAATTTTAATACTAGTGTAGGTAGATTGCTCCAAAATAAATATGTTACCAATGTTAGGGTCTTCCGGGTTTGCATTGATCTGCCTGGTCAGCTCCATCAGCTGTGAAGGCTGCGTGTTCTCCAGCTTGACGAACGAGCTGAAGTCGTCAGGTTGCAGCTTCACCATCGACGAAATACCGTCCTGCAACCACAAATCATAAGATACACAAGGTGATATAAGAATCTTATTGCACACTAGAAAAAACAGTACAGTAAAATTCACAGAAAGGATTGAAAGTAGGGTAGGAAGGATAGAAGGAAAGAAAGTCGGCCTTATTGCTGAGTGAGTAGTAATTAATTTACTTTAATTATCAGCTATTTATTTAGAATATAAAAATGAATCGCTGAATGTGTTGCTAAGCGCAAATCTCGAGAACAGCTGAACCGATTTCGCAAATTATATTTTCAGCATATTCCTTGAAGTACGAGAATGGTTCATATAGAGAAAAAAAAAAAAAATTAAAGAATCGACTGTTAGGCGGTATGTAGTTCGCTGGGTCAGCTAGTTTAAAATAAGAAAGTAACTGTCAAATCAGTTGTAATTATAAGTCGTATGAGAAATTTTTCTATTACTCTAAGGTCGTATGTTTTTACATACGGTGTGCACCCCAAATTCGTGCGATCGACGACGCGTTAATTTGATGTGTGACTCTAAACCTAAATTTAATAAACTTCTGTTCTTTTTTCATCTTAAAGGCGAGATAAGGACTTAGTTTTGTGAAATAAAGTTCTATCAAAAATTTGCGCCAATATGCTGCTAAAAATCCTTTACCTACATATTATATACATACAGTCACGCCTATTTCCCGGTAATTTCTTTCTTCACTGTAAGAGACCAGAAGAAACGATTAAATATAACAAAAAAAATGTCTACATTGTTTGGTAAGCTCATACGCCTGTTTAATATTACCACTATGAATACCAATCTAATCAAATAATTATGCAAAGCCATACCTAGGCTATGTGAGATTAATTTAATTAACTCTCACTTCAAACTTCTCAAAGGTAAATATATATGACTTCAGCTTATTAAAACCTTGGAGGATTCTGTGCTCCACCTAATGGGCCTAACTAATGGGACTATTTCTAGGGCTTTTCTAAGGCTGTAGTTTTTGGACCTTATTCCACGGACTCAATGCCTTCCATCGTTCTCTGCACCTTTTCAAATAGCCAAACCAACGCAGTCAATAGACGACCATAATATGCCTTTTTTTTTTAAGATTTGTTGCTAATGGAATTTTAGTTTTTTTTACGATATTTACAATAAGTTTTGCTGAAGTCCCTGAAATAAGATAAAAAAAAAGGTGAATTTTCATTGTTCGTTAGCGCCCGCATGCGAGGGGCGAGAGAATCTGGATACGGTATGGCAAAAAAAATTTGTTTTGCGAGTCCCCGCATGTTTTGTATCGACCAAGTTATCGACTCACTCATTTCATTGGTCCAGCAGTGGACGTTTTTTGCATTCGGGCTAACGACTAACTTATCGACTAACGAAAATGCACCCATTGCACGGGCTAGTTCCTTCCACGACGACGTTGTTCTTAATACTTGACTAAAGAATTACCTACTCAAACAATGTACGACAGTTTACCAAAATTTATGGGGTCGATATGAATTATAATAGCATTTCGGATTAATCGACAACACAATCACACACACACACACACACAATCACAATAACAATTGTGGAGACTCGTCGATCAAATATCACTTTGTGATGACAATTTCCCCAGTTTGGTTAGGACATTGCAGGCCGATTGTCCGATAAGAAAGATGATTCCTTGCTTCGGCAGGAACGTAAAGCCATTGATCTACAGATGTCAGAAACAATGGGCGGCTAAATTATTCTGACACCAGGGTTGGCGAGGTAGGTTAACCTCGAAACCCACAGAACAAGCAGTGTTATTTTGTGTTTTATATCGTACTAGCGACCCGCCCCGGTTCCGCACGGGAAAATGGTTATTGTGGTTTATCCTTAAGTATATTATGCATGTATTATACATAATATAAACCGTCCTCTTGAATCACTCTATCTATTAAAAAAACCGCATCAAAATCCGTTGCGTAGTTTTAAAGATTTAAGCATACATAGGGACATAGGGATATAGGGACATAGGGACAGAGAAAGCGACTTTGTTTTATACTATGTAGTGAACTAGTGATATTACCTCAGTCCTTCTGGTATCATAATTCATGTAATAGTCGCCGCTCTCATCTGCTTCTTCTTCGTCGTACATGTCGTCGTCGATCTCGGTCACGCTCGGTAGTACTTCGGTCAGGTTGTACATTTTAACCAGATCGTCTGGTTTCTTGTATTCCTCATCACCGTCCAGGCTTATTCCGTCTGTGTCATCAGTCAATATTACCTGGAAATAAGGAATTATTTGTCAGCGATATTGTTACTAGCACTCTATGGATTTTTGTTTTTTGGGGTATCGTCCTCTGCTCGGGGGAGCAAGTCCGGTGAAGCTTGCATAAGTTAATTAAAAAAGAAGAAAAAAGAATCTTCTGGTCTGAGAATAAATGTGTTTTTTAAGTTATGTATACTGTGGTATACTGTTACTGTTATACTGTTACTTTGTGTGTGTGTCCGTCCTTTACTGTTACAATCAGAGAAGTATAGATATTCCTAAATCGTAGCGCGGCTTTCCAACCACTCTGGTTACAATATATAATCTTGATAGCGAAAAAAAAGCTTCTCAACAAAAAAGACTTTTTATTTAGTCAGTTATTATGTTGAAATCAAATTATTTTCACGTATCCTAGAAAGTTTATTTGTTAAAGTTGATTAGATCCACTGATTGATTTGTGATCTTAGTTTTTGATGACCAGACACACTGTAGTAAATAGTAGTTTTGCAAGTTTTCCTTAGAGATTTTTTTCTATTTATACTCTAAGTTATGCTCAATAGTTTGAGATGACAATACCTATGTCATGCTGCCTCAAAGGAAAGAAGGCGCGGATTTTGTGAAAATAAAATTAGAATAATAAAATACGTAGGTACTTTTTTATAAATTAATTAATACAAATTGTGAATCCATATTTACATAAATTGCATAAATTAACTTGGTTTAAACAATATCCAATATAAACAAGAAGATAAGCATTCCAAAGGTCGGGACGAGCGAGCAATTATTGGAATTTTACCTAAAATTCAAATTTGAACTTTGGAATGTTCCAATTCAGTATTTTAAATATTACGTGCTTATAACGTTTTTAGAGTTAAGGCAAATAACAAAAAACTAATTATTTTTATTTTTATTTTTTAAACTTGTCAAAAACAAGGCATTTCAGGACTTCGATCCATTTACTTTAGTACGGGTATTTACAAAGTAAATCTATTTTCTGCTTACTGCAAATAGTAGTAACAATATACGTACAGTCAGTTTATTTTGCGTAAGAATCTTAAAAAAGTTGAATGATACGACTAAAGTGCTTTGGAATATTGTAGTGTTTAGTAAGGCTAGAATTTTTATTTAGGTACAAGTTTTTTTGCAGTAACTCACTGCACGAAGCAAACCGAAGCATGCCTTTAAAAAAAAAAAACTATCCATGCTCCAAGTCCTTTCAGCGATGCAATATTATTTATTGCCAGAGCCCACTCAAGAAAATTGTACGTCGTAGCAGTGTTATTGCGACAGCGCTAAAGTATCGATAGTAACGTGATTATAGTGATGTATCGACGACCTTGAAAAATAGTCGATAGAGTAGGTACATATTGCTTGCTTTTAATATTTTCATTTCTTCCCTTTACATTTTAACACAAGACTTTAAATTAAAAATAATATTTTTGGTGTCATATCAAAAATATTATTTTTTTAACAGGGTACCATTTATGCGATCTAGGTAGTCTTCTATGCTTGCGAGTACATAAAATGTTCTCAGTTTGTTTGTACCAAGACTTGGGCAACGAACAACAAACCCATGTTTTCTAAGTAACATGAGATAGATTTAAGTAGCTATATTTGACTGGCCAAGTCTATTCCCGGAATCCCAAAGCCAGCCCACTCGCAGTAATCACGCGAAAGGACACGTGTATCCGCAAGGCAGGTATGTCTCAACCTTTCTCCCAACATCTGAAAATAACCAGATGACGCAAATACTCCCACTATAGCGAATTAAGCTCCGACCCTTTACTAGGAACTTTACCTTTCTTCAAAAAATCTAAATTACAGGGAAAAGAAACTTTAAAAGCTCGGCTATTTTCCGAGGAATAAATTCAATCCTGTTTGAGACAGTTTTTGCTCAGCATAGACTGACACATGACTCTTGTAAGATTGATGCTTACCCTTGAGCTTTACGAAAATATGTGCCATATTAAGACTTCAGTGTCGGTACCAAAATAGAAAGAAAGTACCGATCATGAGGCCTTCGAAGTGCTATAATTTCTTTCTGTGCCGTCGTTGACTTTGCAACCCAAGCCAAATCCAAACAAAAGAAGGATGAATTTACTAAAATAAAATTGCCTACACACAATTTATTTATCTTAAAGGTTGTATACCTTGGTTGCCTGGAATAGATTGCTACTTAAGCAATAAAGCCGCCTATTGAGACCCCTGATTCACTTCCGATAAATTGTTACTGTTCTGTTTTGCTACTAGTGTCAACATATGTAATATTTGTTTTGTATTGTATACCTTCAGAAGGTAAGTATACATCGTTAACGGCTCATATATGTCCCCACCGAGGGGCTCGAGCCTACCCTGATACCAGGGTGAATAGGCCTGAAGTATACATAATTCGTACATATTAAACATTTTCCATATTATGAATAAATGTAACTAATAATCAATGATTTATTACGTTAAAAACAACAGTTTACGTTAAACCTCGCCCTAACAAGCGTGGAAGTCAAGAGATTTATGTTAAAGCTTCTAAGCTTCTAATTAATTCATTTCATTTGAATACGTACTCACTAGAGAACATAATAATGAATTAGATAATATCATGTTGTTACCAGCTCAAGTTTCAGATTTTGCCTTTTGTTTTGATTCATCGCTTTTCTCGCCTTGACTTGACAAACAAAACAGCATATTTTTGAATATAGTTCATGTTATTAGGTTTAAATGAGCTTAATAGCAAATATAAAATATAAAAGCTCATTTAATTTATACTGAACTATTCCTCGCCAAGGCTCCGCCCGCTTTAACAGTTTATGCCGTGGGAATAAGGAATTTTCCCGCGGTAAAAGGTAGCCTATGTCCTTTCCTAAGGTCTCTTCTATATTTGTACCAAGTTTCATGAAAATTGGTTTTGTAGTTTCGGAGCCTAGTCAATGCAAACGAACAAACAATAAATTTTTCTTCTTTATAATATTAGAATATAGATGTTATTCGAGTGCAAGAGCGTGTATGCAGAACAAAACGTCTGGCGCTACTAAATTCGAATCAATTATCGAAACTTCCCACGCCAACAGTATTTGACTGCAATAAAGAAGGCAAAAAGCCCATTGGGATTTATGTCTGCCATTAATTGAGCTTCTAAATTGGTTTTGACAGCCACACAGGGCTTCTTGCTAAATATAGAGCGAGGAATTTGAATCATAATAACGCGTAACACAGCGTAACGTATAATCTGAACAGTCTCCGTGGTCGAGTGGTAAAACTCTAGCCTCACATTACGGAAGTTCCGGGTTCGAATCTGGTGGGGCACTTGTCGAACAAATATCACTTTGTGAGACTTTCGGCAGTTTGGTTAGGATATATCACCGGATCGTTAGAAAAGAAAGATGATTTCGGACTTCCGAAAGCACGAAGGCACTATTCATTTAAGGTGACGTTTGGGGATGTAAAAGTGGACTACTTTCGGCTGAGATAATGATAATGAGTTTTTTAAATACTTTAAGAGATAAGGAGCTGGGCGCTGGGCTGGCGCTGGCTGGGAGCTGGGTTTGGGGCTGGAAACCAAAATGGAATAATTTTGAGCAAATGTACAAAATAATAACTTGTCACAGTTTATTTTACGGAAACGTAAATAGTAACGTTTTCTGGAATATTCCACGCAGATTCAAGAGTAGATTTGCGAGCTGGCATCGAATCAAGCGCGCAGGTTAATTCATTGATTTAGTTTGTTTTTCTAGAACACGTGGTTGAAAATAACGTTCGTTGAACTTAATGCGAATGAATGTGGAAAAGATGTGTCCTTTCCGTAAAGAAAGCTACAAGTAGAAGTAATACATAGTTACATACAGTCTCGCCTCTTTCCCGGAGGGGTAGGTAGAACCACTTCCTTCCACTTGCTACGATCCAGACACACTTCTTTTGCTTTATCCACATTCATTAATCTCCGCATGGATGTTCGTCGGTAGAAGTAATAAGTGATTTGGATTTGGAATGCGGTTATGCTATGTTGTATATTGTAAGTTTCAAAATTATAAGCATTTATAATAGTCATAATTATTTTTAGTTCAGCCTAACAAAGTCCACTGCTGGACAAAGGCCTCACATAAAGATTTCCACCACGATTGGTTCTACACTGTTCACATGCAATTACTTTCCGCGACCCTCACCAGATCATCAGTCCACCTGTGGGGCCTGCCCACGCTATGTCCCTACGTCCGTCGTCGATTAAATCTTGCAAGTTAAATTCCGATTGAGCTGAAATTTTGCATGCATGTATTTCTGTGTAATTTACGAGACAGTCTCGGCCCTCGGCCCAATATGTTGGTTCGGAGAAAAACGTAAAGAACATACCTAGTTGTATTTGACGCATCATCGACCGGATAGAATCAATCGCAATAAAGACAAGAAATAGATACAGTGCGGTTCGCGCCTCATGTTTTGATGGGCCGCGGAGGAAATGGCTCCTCGCCAGCTGAACTATTTCTGATATTTATTTCCCACCTATCGCTTATACTTGTTTCACGTGTAGATTCAAGACGCAAAACATTTATCACTTTAAATAAAATTTGTAATTTCTAAATCTATCTTAATAAATAGATGCGGATCCTTGAATTGTTTGTATGCGCATCACTTCAGAACACCTGCTGCACCAAATTCGATAAATAAATCCTTCTATCGTTGTAATTCATTACAGTCAAGATAAAAAAAATGCAGAAGAAGTCGCAAAAACTGAAACTACAACTACTTGTTTGTGTTTACGTCTAATTTGACAGCCACACTCTTATTTTACAATATCCAAGGGTGTTGTAGTGAACCGTGTAGCGTGTAGTAAATATAACATCCTTGTGAGTACTAACATAATATATAAGTAATCTCAAGGATGTACAAGTAAACATGAAAAAAGTAGACATTTCTCCAGAATTATGCAGGCCTACTGTGTCTACTGTGGCATTGGTGATGCCATCTCTTTTGCCTTTGGTACTGGCCGCGTTGTTCTAAATTTGAATTATTTAAAAATTAAACTGATTTTGATAGATTCAGTCAGTTCAATCGCGATTCTGGCCTGGAGCTGATAAAAAAGGCTCCAGGAAGCCCTATCCTCGAAGTTTTGCATGGTTTAAGTGTTTTATATGGTGTGGTGAAGTTATGTTGTTGATTTAATATAATTATTGAGTTCAAATCAACTTCCTGGTGTTATTATTTAGTATTATCATAGCATCGGCATAGGTCGATGTTATATTGGTGGACTGCCGTTCGTTCGATTTTCCGTTAACAGTACCTTCGCCGTAAAGTGAGTTACTCTACCATATAGTAAAGTGATTTTGGAAAATAGTGAAAAATCCATTGATCAAAATGTCAGATTCTGACATAAAATTTAATGGCGCAGGCCAAGACATAGATGTTTTTTTAAAAAAATTCAAGAAAATATGTATCTTGAAGAAGATAACAGACGAAGAGAAATTTGTGCTGTTAGAAAATTACCTCGCAGGTCCAGCATTAATATTCTACAACACAATCGAAAGTACAGTATCCAAATATGAAGATTTGGAAAAGCTATTGAAAGAAGAATTTCCCAATACAATCAATTACCAACAGTTTTTCTACATGGCGAAACAAGGCAAATCAGAAGATATTTTAACATATTATTATCGCTTAAATGAATTAGCGGCAAAAGCTAAAAAAGACTATCTTCATCAGGCAGTTCTTAATGTCATGCTATGGCTTCATTAAGCATAAGCTGTCAGCATCAGTATTCGATAGTAAACTAAATCTCAAAAAAGCTATCATTCAGTTAATGGATATTTACAATGTAAACGAAGAACGCAACATCGTGCCTGCAAGGATGCCATGCAGCCTCGAAACGTTTGCTCATCCTTCAACATATTCTGGCTGTGATATACATCAGCAGCCCGTTATGGATACTAGGCGTCAGACGCCTTGGATGACTCCTAGAGCAGTCTTCGCTTCGCCTGTTCCTGGGAATTCAGGAGGGGTACGCCCAGCGGGTACCCCTCAGGTTAGTGAACCGTCCATGGGTACCGGTGACCGCCCAACACCACAATCTAACCGCTATGGTCTGAGCTGAGACCAAGGCCGGGTCAGTCGGTACAGGATCAACGTCAGCAACAACAGTCGGGAAAACTTCAGGCGGTTGCCTTGAACGCCACGCAGATGGTAACCGAGGATGATGTGGCAGTGAGAACTTCATCCACACAGACTGAACAATTTGTTCCCTTTTTCCCTAATTGTAATGATAATGTTATTAGTAGGAAGCAAAAACCTTTTATTAATGTTGAATGTAAGGGATTTATTTTTCCGACCCTTATTGATACAGGCGCGAGCGTATCCTGTATAGATTACGCTTTATTGGAAAAAATTAAATTGTCCCTAGATGTCGACAAAAATTTTTTTTTAAAGGGCGTGAATGGCCAAAAGTTATCAACTGTAGGCGCGACAACGTGTAATTTAAATATAGGTAGTGTTATTTTTGCTTGCGAGTTGGTTGTTATTCAGAATTTAGCTTGTCCTATAATTCTTGGTCAAGATTTTCTTAGTCGGTACAACGGAATTATCGATTTTGGCTCAGCAAAATTGATGTTGGGTAGCAACCGTATTGATTTTTTATCTGACGTATCCACTTTTGTTTTATCTTCGAACAATCGTCAAGTTGACTTTTGCACCTCCTTTTTCAAAGATGACGTTTGCTCGGAACAAATAAAGGTCGATGCACACTCTCCGATTTTACGACATGAAGATAATGTCTATTTTTTAGGTTTAGATAATGTTTGTGAATTTGCGATTGAACAGGATCAGGAATTTGTTTTGGGTTCTGATCTGTCGGTCACGCATAGAGAAAAATTAATGTCTTTATTGTTACATAATAAGGATAGATTTGCGTTTGAAGCTTCTCAATTAGGTCGGTGCGATATTGTGGATGTAGATATCGAGACTTTGGATGAAAAGCCGATTTCTTCTCGACCTTATAGGGTCTCTCCAGCGCAGAAAGAGGTCATAGATAAGCAGGTGGAGGAGATGCTCCGCTTGGGGGTGATTGAGGAATCTAATAGTTCCTATGCTTCTCCAGTTGTTTTGGTGAAGAAACCTGATGGTTCTTGGAGGTTTTGTATTGATTATAGGCGTTTGAATAAGGTGATTATTTCGGATAGTTATCCTATTCCCGCTATTGATGAAGTTACTGAATTTAATTTCGTTATGAGGGATTAGGTTTGTATTTAGGTAGTTTTAGCTATTCGCGTGTTAGGTTTAATGGATGTGGGCTTTGTTGTAAGCGGTTTTTTTCAACGGGGGTTTTTCCCTTGCAAAAGCAAATAGGATATTATTCCTAATTGCTAGACTTTAGAAGTTCTGAGTCCCTATCTATTCTTTTTTATTTAATTCTCTGTTTTGATACTTGTCCCCCTTAGGTAGGTTGTTAGATTATTGATGGGGATGTTTTAAAAAAATATTTTGGTTGTTACTGACCAAAATATTTTTTTTTGAAGAGGGAGAGGGATGATGTGGCATTGGTGATGCCATCTCTTTTGCCTTTGGTACTGGCCGCGTTGTTCTAAATTTGAATTATTTAAAAATTAAACTGATTTTGATAGATTCGCGATTCTGGCCTGGAGCTGATAAAAAAGGCTCCAGGAAGCCCTATCCTCGAAGTTTTGCATGGTTTAAGTGTTTTATATGGTGTGGTGAAGTTATGTTGTTGATTTAATATAATTATTGAGTTCAAATCAACTTCCTGGTGTTATTATTTAGTATTATCATAGTATCGGCATAAGTCGATGCTATACTACTGTGTCTTTGTGTTTTTTACTTTATACAATAAATTGATAAATAAATCTACTCTTTCTGGTAAGACCCTATATGTTGTCATAATAAACCTATCAAATAAAAAAAAATTGTGATTCAGTGTGAAACAAGCTTATTCAGCTGAATTAAGTCTCATAAAGTGTCAATTAATTAATCATACAGCGGAAAGTCACTGTTCGATGCGATTATGGTTATTGGTTTACATTAATGGTTTCCTTCCTCGTGATGTGACTTCAATGAGAAAACTAATGGATACCTAGTTAGTAATTTCGAAAAAGAGTAGGTTCTCAAAATCATAACGTAACATCTGATCCACCTTATAAACGTACTGTCCGGTTAAAACAATTTAGATTTTTTTGTCGTTGAGAATAGTGTCTTTTGGAAATATTGCGTTGACTGAGCATGTCCATTCAGTAATTACTGAGCTGCTACTTACAACGTGTAGAACTAGACTTTAGGTATTCAGTATAGGTATACAATTGAAGCCATTGTCATAAACTCATTGATACAAATAACAAAGTCAAAGGTCAATGAATCATTCCCCACAAACACTCATCTTTAAACAAACAATATTTTTGCCTAGCTGCGATAATTAAATTACTCATTTTCGAACAAAAGAACCCACAAATAGGATAGGCACTATTTATTGCATGTCTCATTTATTCCAGCGAAACAAATAATAATACATTTTATATATTAGTATGATTTAAAACTGTGGTTTTTGTTTTGGTGTCAGTACATATTTTAAGTATAAAATTGTCCGCCGTAATCGAATGGGTTTCCACTGAAAATCAGCGTCACAACCCAGGTTGTGATACTATGCTGCTTCATACAATGTTCTTTTGGAATATAGGTTAGCTTAAGTATGTAATGCTATGTAAATTGAAGCCGAATAAATGCATCATTCATTACTTCACTCATATTTACATCCAGGATCAGAAAACCGCTGGGTTGAACTTCCAGGTTCAAGGAGAGGCACGAGGTGAGACGGTCTTGGGTTTAAGACAAGCTTATTAACTTCTAAAATTACGTCATTAAATGTTCTAAGGGAGCCTAGAATGAATATAATAATTTGGAATTTAGAATCGTAGCAAGTGAAAGGAAGTGGTCTCTGCCTACCCCTCCGGGAAAGAGGCGTGACTGTATATATGTATGCGTATCTGACACCCATAGTATAGGCTCTGCCTAGTTTAGGGTCAGTACCCCTACCATGAGTTGCTAACCAAAATAAACGCGCTCGATATCGACAACGTAAACGTGCATTTAGTATGGAAAAATTTTACTTCAGCTAACTGTCAATAGATGGCGTAGTTTCAATTCCATACAAAATCGCGTTTACGCTCTCGATATCGAGCGCGTTTATTTTGGTTAACAAACAACTCATGGTAGGGGTACTGATCGCCGTGTGTGAGATGTCCCACATATTTATTTATTTATCTATGTATGTATGCAATTTGGCAAGAATGCACAAAGAGCGTGTAAAGATCATAAAATAATATAATTTGGCACCAACCAACGACCATTACTGATTTGCTTTTAGAAACACGTCATGATGCCGTATAAATGTACAAGTATATATTTGTTGCAATGTATTTCGACCATTACTGATTTGCTTTTAGAAACACGTGATGATGCCGTATAAATCTACAAGTATATATTTACGTATGCACTTTGCAATGTATTTTACTGTAAGCGCCGCGCGGTGACGTAACAGCGCGAAATGTGTTAACCCACATTCGCTCCTGAAATAGCCCGCAGAGCAGGCGTATTCCTGAACACGCATTATTGCACGCGCGCCTGCGGAATGCGATTATTAAAGCCTTATTGGTATTTCATACTAGCTGTCCGCCCACGGCTACGCCCGCGTTGTTATTTTTTATTTATTTCCCATGGTAAAAAAAGTATTTAAGATGTTGACCGGGGATATAAGGTACTACCATGCAAAATTTCATTTGATCGGTCCAATGGTTCCAGAGATTAGCGTGTACAAACAGACAGCCAGACGGACATTTATTTCAACACTTGTATTTTTATGTTTAGCTACACTCCCTTTATCACCTACAGTCGGTTTTGTGAAAAACAAATCAATGTACAGACACGCCGATTCTTCAGATCGATTTATTTATGATCTATTCCCATCCAATCCCACAAACTAATACCATTTGGTATTAGTTTATTTCCGAATGTTTTTTCTATTCCTAACGAGTACCACATAAAAAAACCAATCCCAAAACAAGTTTTAAGGAATTAGGTACAGTCAGGTTCAGTAAAATTAAAATGCTTTGAGTTGTGATTTTAGTAATGTTTTATAAGATTAGGGTTTGATATATATAAAACACATATATATTTTTAAATATCACGGACTATTGACTTATATGATTTTGGTTGATATAATTGCGTATAATAATAATAAATCAAGTAAAAATTTGGCAAAAAACGAATATGAATAATAGTACAAAAAATCTAACGAAATTATAAAATATTACAAATAATCAAATTTTAATATAAAAATATTTTTGGAAAAAACTTCAAAAATTGAGAATTTACTTACAATGTACATTGTACGTACAAAATATCACAGACAATCAACTTTTAATGTAACAATTTGCGTATCTTGATGATAAATCACATAAAAATGTACATAAATCTAACGAAATTATAAAGTATCACAGATAATCAACTTCAAAGTAAGTAACAATGATTTTGGCAAAAACATCAAAAATGGATAATTTACCTACAATCTAACAATAGTTATAAAATATCACAATCAACTTTTATATATAATTATGTACTTCAAGTAGTGATAAGTTAGTAATCATAAATCATTATTTTTTGGCAAAACCATGAAATATAAGTAATTTGCCATTTAAAAATTATAAAATATTTTTTGGTAGTTAAGAAATAATCAGCTTAATTTTAAAATATCGCCAAATAGGTTAAATTAGACCCTTAATTTTTCTAAACAATGACCAACGCTAATTTTCTTTTCGCGGAGTTGGTCAGTAGTCAGTAACGTATGTGATCCACCGATTTTTTGCAATCGTTTCTGTTGTACGTCGTTTTGCGTCGGGCACATTGGTCATGTATTGATTTACAACCCCTGATTGCAAATCTGCGCCTTCTTTCAGAGCTTTTAAAAGCTGATACAAATTCGCGTTTTGGGCACAGTGGCGTTTATTGATTCATTTCAACAATGAATTAGTTATTTTTTTTTATAATTTAAATTTATTTATAATTGGATTTAATTAATGATTTGTTTCTAAAAATCGTGGCACGTAGTTAGTTTGGAAAGTTTTAGACTTTTAACATTCAATTACGATAGTATGTAAATGTCAGATAACAAAATAAAACTTTGTGTAGCTGAGTGTACAAAAAGTAACGTTTTGGTATTCGTTGGGAATAGATTTTTTAATTTGAAATAACGTGGTACTCGTTAGGAATAGAAAATAAACTCGGAAATAAACTAATACCAAGTGGTATTAGTTCGTGGGATTGGATGGGAATAGATAAGATATGATCGTAGATATCTAGCGCGCTCCATAGGTATGTAGGTACCTACCTTTACACTTTACCCTTTACTACAGCAAAATAATTAAGGGTACGGAATTTGGGTTATGGATATAGGTGCTTATATTACGTCAATGAATTGTCCGAAAAGAAAGATGATTTCGTGCTTCAGATCAGAAGGCACGTGAAGCCGTTGGTTCCGGTTGGTTCCGGTTACTATCTACGGATCCACACGAGCCATGTCAAAAGCCGGTGGATTAGTAACTCTGAAACCACGGTTTGAGAGGTAGGTTAACGTCGTAACCCACACGATAAGCAAGTAAACAAACCATGATTGACTAAGTCACAGATAATATAATACTAGTTACACTACTAGTCTAAGTATATTAATAGGTACCCTGAAACATTGTACGATATTTAATTCAACCAAGAATGGCACGTGTAAATCATTTGCCTTCTTTTGTAATTAGAAAACTCGCTTGCAACAATGGATACCCCTTTTACAGACTTTTACTTGAGTTTTATACATCTATTCAAACTTAGTAGAATTGACGGCATCATAATGGAAAACCGATACTACGCAAAAGTAGTATGTATTTATTGTGGTGTAAAATTATCTATATTAATAACTTGTTAGGAACAAGAGTTGGAAGCTCATCTAGAACATATTCTAGGAATGTCGTATTGTAACTTGCGGCGTCTGTTCGGTCAGTTGATTGAAGTTGCTTCGATACGGAGTATGATACGGAGTATCGAAGCGCAATCTTGTGTCTAATTATTCTTAGACGAAGATGAAACTATTCTGAGAAAGTAGCGCCACACTTTATTATCTATATAAAAAAAATTAAAGCGACTTAGAAAGAAAGGTAGAAAGAAATCTTTCTTTTTTCATTATCTTACAAACGTAGATTACAATACATATAGGTCTACTTTCAAAAAATAGTCTCCACTTAGCATTTAGCTACTTATAGACATATAAAGAGAGATTACTACATGCAGCGCTGGTCTTCTCTAGAACCAGTGATTAAAGTACATATGAATACATACACCAATACACTTCTGTCTACTTAGATACTTTAAGAAAAAATTGTAGCTCGCAAATAACACGAAAACCTCTTAATAAAATAAGTACTGGTAGTTAAATGTTTTTGTTCTGACTTCATCAAGTTTGAGACATAAGAAATATTATTCAAATCAAAAATAAAACATCTCAATTGACAAACTTCCTTTTTTACTCTCCGCTCGCGTCAACAAATTTTCCCGTGGGAATGAGGCATTTTCCCGCGGTAAAGGTAGCCTATGTTACTCAAGGTGAATGTAGCTTTCTAATGGTGAAAGAATTTTTGAAATCGGTTGAGTAGTTTTTGAATTTATTCATTACTCGCGACCCGCCCCGGCTCCGCACGGGAAAATGATTATTGTGGGTTATCCTTCAGTATATTATGCATGTATTATACATATAAACCTTCCTCTTGAATCACTCTATCTATTAAAAAAAACCGCATCAAAATCCGTTGCGTAGTTTTAAAGATTTAAGCGTACAAAGGGAGGGACATAAGGACAGAGAAAGCGACTTTATTTTATACTATGTAGTGATAAACATACACACACACACACACACACACACAAATACAAATATTTCCTCTTTATAATATTAGTATGACTAGGGGCTACGATATTCTGTGGTATGACTTGAAAACTAGAATGCACTTTGATTAAACACCATTCCGATCAATCATACCCTATTCATATTTCCTTGATACTAATAATTCTAAACAAGGCAATCACTGTGTTGTCTAGTATCAACTGCAATCTAGATTCTAGTCTTAACAAGGAACAATTGCAGTGGCAGACAGGAATTAAGTGCGACGACGGACGATGCATCTCTACTACTATGCCCTATATAACGATTCATATACCAAATGAGCAGTTAGAAATTCAATACTTAGGCATAAATTACTTTACATACACAGCCCCATTTGATATCAGTAGTGGATTTTTTCGTTCCATTTGTGTTCTTAGAAAGTAAGCTTCATATTTTACGATCTTAATTCCATTCACAAAATATTAATCGTATCTAAATTCTAAAACGGCTGGAATGGCTAATCCACTCAGGATATAATAGACAGGAAGAATTTATTATGCGTGGAAGCACAGAAAAAATATTGGCTTGGGAACAATAAGAACATTCGAGAGTGCGGAATTACCAGTGTCGAAGAGTATGTTCAAAACCAATCGTGGTCGGCAGATATAAAACAGCTGATTTATTCCTGCCATTTAATACGCACCTGTGGAGTTTCTTCGGCGAGCTATTCTCCACAGAAGACAGCCAAGTTTTTGAACTCGCCAGAAATAACTATGTGACGTAACATCCAAAAGTAAAAAAATAAATTCTTTGAACTCTTTGAACTCTTGAAAGCATTTCACGAAGGCGTGGACGACCATCGAATTCTTTTGAATCTTGAACCAACTCGTAACATTTTTAATTTGTTATTACAATAATGCGGCGTTGGTCCTTAACCAAATATTGATGAAATGAAATTGTCGATAAATGAAACAATTTTATCATATTAATAATGAAAAGCGTTAAATCCTAAATTAGCCTAGCTGTGATAGCATAGCTAGGCTAGGCTGTCTGTGACAGATAAATAGTTATTTGTGGGAGTCTTTTGTCTGAAGTGAAAAAAGATTGATAGTGCAATTTTATTCCAAAAACTTGAATTGTTTTCCTCAAAGATTGCCTCAAAGTAATATAATCTATTATTATTATAAAATATAATTTTCAGCTCTTTGGCTAGCAGTTCCAAGAAATCTTTGGTTACTGAGTATTATGTATTTCATGCGTTATATCATATTCGTCAGTCCCATGAAACATCTCAGCAATACCACCTAGTTCATACGTTCCTACTGAATGACGTAATATCTGGATTATTCCTTATCGGCCCTGTCCAGTGTAGCGTTGACATATCGAGTCCACAGCCAATAGGCTCAATTCTGCCGTGGCCGCTAAAACCTCTTAATTTAAGTTGTTGGTCTCTTTCATTCATATGGGATGGGAATCGAAAAGGATGGGAGATGAATGAATTTAAATTTGAATGAATGATATTTAAAATATTTTGCAATAAGCAGCGCAGCTTTCAAATTCAGCTTAATTTAGTCGGGATGTTTTTAAATGCCTGCTATATTACGCGTAAAATCGATGTTTGACGTCTCTAAATGTAGGTAGGCAATCACCTGTTTTCGTTCTTAAGAACGTGAAAGGGATATAATAATATGGTATTTAAATTTAAGTTAGAGCGTAATATGTAGAATCGGGACCAATGTATATGATATACGACGTGAAATAAAATGAGAAACATTTTCTCTTTGAAGTCAATTTTCCTTTGAGTTATCTTTTCACGATGTTAACAACTTTAAGTCGTGATACGATTATTTTTAAAGGTTAATTTCATGATTAAAGAACAAGGATTAATCCTTTACATTATTTTTCGAGTAGGTACTCATAGAGTATTGCTTTCGTTTGTGTCGGTTCTATAATAATTTATTAGTTAGATGCTTATATATGTTTGTAGTTTCTTTGCGAGTTTTTCATCACAGAAAATAATATGCCAAAATCTTTTTAATAAGTGTATCTATTTCGTTATCGCCCAGACATTTTTTTTGGTTGCAAATTTTCTGCAACCGCAGTAGTTTAAACTTTAGGTTTTATCTTCATTGTGGGTGATTTTCTTTGTCTATACGTACGGAAGCCAGCACATACGGTTGGAATTGTGAACTCGCCTCGACGAAAAGTGATATGTAAAAACTTTGCCTTTTGACTTTTGGACATTCGCACTACGAAATGCACCTCTGCCGCTACGGAATACGGGCGCTCTCAAGGACAAAATGTCCGGCCGCATGTGCTGGCCACTGTACTTTTGTTTCATTAAACAACATATATTTATTTGACGCTATTTGTGAAGCATGTGTAAAGTTGGAAGCGATAGTATTGCATTACAACAATCGTCAATCATAACAAAGTAATTTAATAAAAATAATGTTTTTATTTTATTTTTAGAAAGATGACAACATCGATGTCTGTTTTGTATGATTGTACGGCTCATTCATATGTTGTTTTTGATATCCTGATAAATACGGAGCTCAGAGTTTAGTAATTTTTGTATATAAAATTTAGCATTGAATAATACACACTTATTCATACAGGAAACCACATGAAAAATACCCAAACGTAACATTCAATAAGGTACGGGCGCCAATGAAGGCCCACTTAAATTCAAACCCTTGTAAAATTTTGCAGTTAAATAAAGTAAAGAAAAAACATAACGGAAATTATAATATATTTATTTGGGAAACAAGATATCTAAAAAAGTAGTGCATATTTTGGCATTTTAACACAAAGATAAACAGTTTTTATAAACTTGGTATTGGGCTATCTTGGGAACCTGGTCGCTGAAGATGGCCCGAAAAATATTAATGGAAATATATGCATTATAAACATTTTAATACTTTTATCATAAAATATCTAAATAAAACACAATCTTCTCATAACATTATTTACAAAAAGTAAAATAATTAACCAAAGATTCAAATGTGGGCCATCTTAAATCTATCAAAATATAAATCAACTATAAAATAAAAACAAACAACTAAATAAAATTATATTTTACTTCTAGATTAACTTTGAAAGTAACTTATCGAAAATATAAAGAAATCAATTCTTTTTTCTAAAACATTTTTGATTTAGTAGGTGGGCTATCTAAGGGATACTGATAATTAACTTTGAAATCAATCAAAATAAGTGTACTTATTAGTAAAAACAAATAAGACGCTAATGTCTTTAATTATGTGCATGTATTCTTAACAAAAAAATTATAATATCGGAAAATAATCTGAAAAGCGAATGGGGCTATGTTGGGGATTATACTATGGGCCATGATAGGAAATTACCCCCAGTTTAAGCATAATCTCGTAAAAATACAAAAAAGGTAATAAAATAATAAAACTCATCTGTAATTCGTTGATTAATAAATTAAATATGAATTTTCACAGTTTAAAGCAAAGAGATTTGCTTTTAATTTGCTAATTTTCAAAAGAATTGAGATCGTGGAGTTTATAAAACGTGTATCGTCCTGACATGACCAAGAAAACTGTCGTCTGTCTTCAAAATGGCGATGCACCGGTAATGAAACACACTTGCACTATTGTCTATGATACTTGTAGCATAAACCTGCGTAATTTCAAATGTTTCCAATAATCATAACTGTATTTTTATTAAAGTGGGCTATCTTAGGAGCCGGGCCATCTTCGGCGACACTACCTTATATGACGGCACAGCTCCAGCTTAAATAGCCTGTTATTTAGTTTTAGTTACCTAATAACGTATTAATTATGTTTGTAGAGAAATACTCTTACCTACACCTACAACGAATTTCTGGAATAACATGAGTAATTTCCATGAAGGAAGAAAAAATTTTACGCGCCCAAATGGGCGTGGATTTTTTTTTTCCTTCATGGTAATTTCAATGTGCTTAAACAACAATTATAATTGTCGACGTTATAAATGAGTAATAAAATATTGGTCATCATAATCATCATTTCAGCCGAAAGACGTCCACTGCTGGACAAAGGCCAACCCCAAAGATTTCCACAATAATCGTTCCTGCGCTGCCCGCATTCAGCGGCTTCCCGCGACCCCCCATAGAAAATATTGGTAGTTAAATTTAAAACTACGAAACTGCAATATATGGACACAGAAATATAATACACAACAGAATATAATGTACACTTTCTATACTTTTTGTGAATTTTACTGTAGGTACTGTTTTTTTCTAGTGGGCAATAAAGTTTACTGTATGTATTGTATTGTATAATAGTACTACCCGACTCTGCAAATCAATAGGGATTGAATGTCTCATTGTCATGTTTCTTTAGGAGATACCTTTATCATGTAGTAGGCTGTACGTACTACTCTACTTCTACTGAAAATATGAGAAAAAATAATACAACTTTATTATGATGGTCAATACAATTCACCATATTGCACTGTATCTGCGTGGACGGCGTACTTAACATAAGTTTTTTTAGAGTTTCGTACCTAAAGAACAAATACCGGAACCCTTGTAGGATAACTCGTCTCTCCGGAACCCTCTTCATGTGAGTTCAACGTGCACTTGACCGGTTTTATTTTATAGCAGTGACCAAACTATTATGGTCACTGAATCACTGGATAAACTGGGCTAATAACGAGTGGTAATTAGGTGATTCAGGATTCGTTGACCCCCGCCTACGATTACGTGAATGCAGTTAGATTAGATACAGGGTTTTTTATGTCATGTCATATATTATGTCATTGTTAAATATCAAATACGACCAAGGAATCATCATCCTTGAATACGACAAAAAAAAAACAATTTTCATAACTTAAGTATACATTCCTAGCCAAAATAATTGATCTTGATTTTCAACAGGAAAATAATCACTTTAACATTTTGGGGTTTGTCCACAATTATAATCTGAACTACTTTAAACGCATGTTGAATGCGTGTCTAAGAATCTTATATGAAAAATATTTTTAGACAAGCGTGTGTTTTATTTACGTTTGTGATCACAACCTTACACTTTTTCACAAATCGGTGAAGTCGGGCTATTTTATTCTACTGTCTGGGTTTATAATTAAGAAATAACAGAATCCCTTCCTTATTTAACCTACCGTACAATTCCTAAGTCAGGCTAGTTCATGGTCTAAGAAAACAAGGTCTAACCATTAGACCACGTGACTGACACGAGACTACGTCATTTCTACGTCATTTTGCCTATTCATCACTGTCGAATGCGTGTAATAGACAAGGATGAACAGCGCAAAATGACGTAGGCTTGTGCCAGTCACGTGGTCTAAACTCTAACGGTCAGACCTTGTTTTCTTGGACTATGGGCTAGTTCATTCCAGTGTCTAATTACTACAGGAGCTGTCTCAATCTATACACAATAGCCCTGTATACATACAACTCAAAAGCTATTTTTCACGTGTAATTTTTTATCTAATTATTATATGTATATCAGGATCTGATTTCTAATTAATATTTTCATAAAAAGATAATTAAAAATCTTATAAAACCTCCATCATAAATCCTTTTCTACAGATTTCAACGATGAAAGATACAAAATAAAGTACAAATCTTGCTTAAAGCATAGCAATTTAATATGGCTATTAATATTACTTATTTCAATAAGTAGTAACATAATAAACATGTGTTAGTATGTTTAGCCAGGTACACTCAATTTTAAACTCGAACTTCTACATACTACGAGCCTTTCAACTTTACGCAATTTGCGAATATGCGAGTAGAACGAAGTGTAGCTCCAAATGAGACGGATGACCTTCACCGCGATGATGCCAAAATATGGATTTTGGCTAAACCCAACTTGCGACGATATGGCGTTGCACGAAGAATTTCCCGCGTTCGCAATATGCGAATATGCAGATCACAGCGGTCCTTGTGTTGCAGAATGCAGCAAATACTCACTTGCTCATAGCACAAGCTTGTATTGTAACGACCATGCCACGTTACGAAAATGGCATGTCATCGAATTCTCACTAAAACACTTGTGGTCATCGCTCAGTTAACAACTACACATACTAACACTGGTTACATTAGAAAAAAGCGACGAAGGACCACTTTATGTTTAATAAAACATAAGAAATGATTTTAAATGTGATTTATTGTGCACATAGGTGCAAAAGTAAAAAAGGTTAATGGCGGAAGGACAGTATTGCCAGTATAAAATACTACATTACTACTAACTAATGTTACTATTTAATAATAATATAAACAACTATTATGTTTGTCTCAAACAAGTGAAGTAAGCGGAAATTCACTCGATTTGCGTTTCACATTTGTGTGCTAAATTACGCAGGTAGAAAAGCTTGTCTAAACACCATTATACCTACAGTATTTTTACCAGGTTGTGCGGCAGAAATTCATTCATCACTGTTGTAGAGACTTTCTCTAGTAGGTCTCACCTAGCTATTAATTAGTTATGGTTGTGAGTCATGGTATGGACGAGCTCAACGATTTCTGTCCCTTAAATCCCAACGTCTGCAGAAGAGCAACAGATCGTTGCACTTCTTGGGTTCTCTAATCATACTAATATTATAAAGAGGAACGATTTGTATTTTTGTGTGTGTGTGTGTATGTATGTTTGTAATGAATAAACTCAAAAACTACTGAACCGATTTCAAAAATTATTTCACCATTAGAAAGCTACATTCACCCTGAATAACATAGGCTACCTTTTACTGCGGTAAAATGACTCATCCCCACGGGAAAAACTGTTAACGCGGGCGGAGCCGCGGCGAAAAGCTAGTAATGAATAAACTCAAAAACTCCTGAACCGATTTCAAAAAATCTTTCACCATTAGAAAGCTACCATCACCCTGAGTAACATAGGCTACCATTTACCGCGGGAAAATGCCTTATTTCCACGGGAATAATCGTTAACGCGGGTGAGGCGGAAAGCTTTATAATAATAATAATATCCTTGTCTTTATTAGGGATTCTGTATCCGAACCTATTTTCCTAGGAAAATTAAAAACTTGGCTTATAAAGAAAGCATTCTGTTCGCTGCAGGAGTTCTTGGATGTTGATAATAATATTTTATAATAATTTTATTTTAATTTATTTACGAGTACATTTGGATTAATTAATTTAATGATTCCGTTTGACATTATTAAAGCATAAGATCTATTATAACTTACTCGTATAAATGTAATCTACTGTTAAAATGTTGTGCCTGTATAGGTATTGACATTGTATATTTAATACAAAATAAAGAATTATAAATATGAATGAATACACATATTTGTAAAATATGCATTAAAACCACAACATATATGATAAGGTTCTACATAACTAATTAATTACTCTTTCCGTACCAATTCTTTTATTGACATCAGGAAAAATATACTGAATAAATCTATTACCTAACTAAAATATGTAGTCAGTGCGAGGGTATATAAATTCAGCAATTATTAAATTACATACAGACCTTATTTTCATTCGACTGCTTATGTACACAGTTGAAAATGTATAAAATTGGAATTATTTTATGTATTTTCGTGGGACTTACATTAGCGAATATAACTGGTAAGTAATATAAACCCTTATTTAAATTGTAGACATTATTGAACTGAAATTTTGTTAAACTTGTACTTCCATGTTTATTTAAATGTCAGAAAGGGACAGAATATTATTTAACTTTTATATATAAGGGGGTGTTTTCTTAATACGCTTCTTTTCACATAAAGCGATATTATTTTCAAAAAAATAACCTTACGTTCTGTTACATAATGTATGAATAAATTTGACATAATGTCAATGATTTTTTTAATTTTTTTTTTTTTTTAATTATTTTGAATAACTGTATCATTGACATATTTGCATTTTTAGTCAAGGTTGCGATTTATCTTAAATTTTATGAAAAGATGATGAGTGAAAATGATGAATGATGTGTTTGTGCGTGTGTGTTGTGTGCTTGTATTCTGGAAAATACAAACCCATTAGAATTTGCGTTTGAATTTGTTTCAGATAACGAGGTGGAAGAGGATGATGTCGATTCATATCCCGACTACGGTAATGATAGTGATGAGAATCCTCTACTCGGGACGACTTGTGAGCTAACACATATACCTCCAACACCTGACTCCAAATGCTGCGGCATCGATGTCTCCGCTGCTCCAAAGATAAAAGGTATTAGTGTGAAAACACACTATACCGAAATTACGCAACCGAAATTCGGCGGCTGAATTTACGTACGGCTTTACGCTATCTATTACGCAACGTAATTTCGGCCCTGTCGTCGGTAATTCAAATAGCATTGCGGACGGAATCACGCCGAACTTACTTCGGTCGCGTAAATTCGGCCATAGAATGTTTAGACACTTCGGGTGAGGATGTAAAGAAACAGGATCCCGGTACAGATAAACTGGTACGGATAGGTACCGAATACCGATGTGTACAGATAAAATATTTCAATGTTATGGAATATGTGTTTGTAAAAATGCAAAATAATGTATAGTGATTTTATATACTACATTGTTTGCAATCATTGATTTTTTTTTAGGTGGGTCTCCAACACTTTTAGACCAGTACCCGTGGCTGGCGCTGATAGAGTACGAGAATTCATTTGGGATTACCTGGTCAGGATGCGGGGGCTCGCTCATCAGCGGGCTCTATGTGCTAACAGCAGCCCACTGTGCCTCTATACCAAACGCTGAACCGTAAGTATTGCTGGTAATTCTTCCAAGTCACACTCTTCTTATCTTAATTTAATTAGCACTGCTGGGCAAAGGCCTCTCTCCGCTCTCCCCATAACTCCTTTTCCTGAGCCTTTTCCTGCCTTGTTTTGCTCTTACGACTATGGCGAGACGAGCTAAGCGCCTTCAGCAAGCAATGGCTTGACATGGAATGGCATATTTAAATTTGGATCAAGCGATCTCATAGCGTAAAAGAAAGCTCTTTTTACCCGACTACGAAAGATTTGGAGAAAAAAGAACGGTTGGTTATGATTTTGACCGCTATGCACGTATGTATGTTATGTTCTTTTGTTTACTCGTATTTCCGACACTAATTAGCGTAGTTTAACAAACTACCTTTCTGCCCGCGCTAACAAATTTTCCTGTGGGAATGAGGCATTTTTCCGCTGTAAAAGGTAGCCAATGTGTTAAGCTATATTATTGCAAAGTTTGATTAAAATCCATTCAGAAGTTTTTGCGTGAAAAATTAACAAACATCCATCTATCCATCCATTATGACAAACTTTCGCGTTTTTTAATATTAGTAGGATAGTGTAGTTTGAAGCTTCTCAATTATCCGCTTGTTATGGCTTCTTCATTTCCTTATTTTTTTTCTAAATAAATACCAATAAATTTCGGGAAATCTCACACACGGCCACCTGACCCCTCCCCTAACTAGGCAGACTATTATTTTCTTCTGTGCCTGTACTATGATGGGTGTCAGACAGCTTATATACATGCATCGATATATCCAGACACAAGGCAAAGTGCTCATCACACCAATGTTCTGGGTGGGATTCGAACCCGCGACCCTGTGCTTCGAGAACAGGCGTACTACTAGACTATGGGGCCGTCCATATCATACTAATATCATAAAGAGGAAAGATTTGTATTTTCGTGTGTGTGTTTGTGTATGTTTGTTTGTAATAAATAAACTCAAAAACTACATTTACTTACGATTTCAAAAATTCTTTCACCATTAGAAAGCTACATTCACCCTGAGTAACATAGGCTGCCTTTTAACGCGGGAAAAATCAATCATCATCATCAACATTCCCACGGGAAAAACTGTTATCGCGGGCGGAGCCGCGGCAAAAAGGTAGTGTTCATATAAAATTAAATTTCAGGCGGAACGTTATTCTTGGTGATTACAATAATACCCACAAAGGTCCTGATTGTATACAAGACAAGTATGGCAAAGAGCTTTGTTCGGAAGGAGAAGTGAGAATTAGCATCGCTCAGTTCATTCCACACCAGTTCTATATGGAAGGAGTAGATAGCTTGAGTGATACTGCGTGGAGTCATAGCGATATTGCACTGATCAGGCTGAAGGAAAAGGCTCCTTTTACGGGTGGGTTTAAAAACTGTTTAAATCATTACGAAAATTTACGAATGCCGCACATTGTTGCCCCGGTGTAAATAAGCCTTAAGTTTATTTCAATTGTTGCTCTAAATTAAAAACGATTTCGAGATTAATAAAGGTACTATTTTTAACAATAATTGCCTATAATAGTTTCGGATCATACGAGTAAAAATCAAAATATTTCGATTATTCCACTGTTTTCAATTAAGTTAATTTGATCTAGAAATGACCTGTTTTGACGGTCTGGTTGATTCATTTATTATTATTATTATCTATGAGTACTAATGGTATTGAATGAATAAAAAAGAGGATATGTATGAACGTTAGGCAACTATGGTCAACTGTCGGAATACAAAAAATTAACGAAGTAAATAAAGCCAAAATAACGAAAATATCGTGAAATGGGCGAAACATTTAGAGAAACGCATTAATTTGACACTGACACCAAAAAAATTAAACATACCCAATTGTTACATAATTTATTATTAATTGATTTAAAAACAGGTGTAACTAACTACTCTAGTAAATTAATGTTTATGTTTTCTAGATTCCATTCGTCCAATTTGCCTGCCAACTTTTGATATTACCAACTTGGACGACAAATATGCATATGAAAAGCTTAGTCTTGCTGCAGCCGGATGGGGCGTCTACATGGACATAAAGATGAAAGAAAACTATTTGAGAATACCAAGTCATGTCAAAAGGCATGTAAGATTGCCTTACGTGCCCGTTAAGGTAAATCAAAATTTTAATAATGTTTCCATTAGAACATTAAAGATTCAAAAAAGAAACGGCAAGTTCGTAGGACAAGCTCCGCCCGCGATATATCGCGTCGTGTATTTTTTGCCTTACTTACTATTCGTAAATTTATGTTTTCAGACTTGCAAGCGTAGATGGAACCATGTGACAGGCTATCAAGTGTGCGCCGGCGGCGAGAAAGGGAAAGACACGTGTAAAGGAGACTCAGGAGGTCCCCTGATGTTCAACAAAGCGGGACAGTACGAACTGACCGGGGTCACTAGCTACGGTGAAAACAACCCTTGCGCTGACGGAAGTCCCGGAGTTTACGCCAACGTGTATAGATACAAACGGTGGATTATGGATGTCATCAAGTACGGAGGTACTGAATAGGAGAGGAAGATAGTACAAGTTTGAACATTGTAGAGTTTCTTTGGCCGTTCTCCTCCACAATAGCCACTTCGGACACTCCATGCAGCAAACGCGTTTTGACAACCTATTTCTTTTTAAATCACAACCGAATATTACCTACGAGTCAAACACTGACACGCAAGACTGTCTCTAATAAATATTGTACTTAGGTACTTAAACAAAACAAATGACGTCACACATGTCTAGGAAATCGTTTGATATTGGAGAGAAAAAACTCGTTGTATCTTGTATATACTTATTGCGGAGTTGCCTAGACCTATTTTTAAATTTCCCTAAAAAAATGCCCAAGAACAATAACTTATTAGACAGAGTCTATGTGAAACACCCCAGAACACCCCAGATAGAGTCCCGCGACTCCTGAGAGGTGCGGAGCGTGGGGGGCTATCGGGCGGGGTACTCATTATAGTGCTGGGCGGTGAGTGTCCTTACTTTCTGTACGGGTTAGTACTATACTATTATATACTTCTCTGACAATAGTATAGATGAGTGTAAGTGACGGGAAAAAATTCTTTGGAAAAATTGCTCCAATCCGTTTACCGAGCGCGTCCTTTCAGTGTTTGCTGAGCTGTCATTTAACACACTGATACTTTTTGTTTCTTTATGTGAACGTGCCGTATTTTCATGTAAAATATTACGATTAGTGTTTGTTAACCCATCTTTTCTTATACTTAATTTTATATCGATCACTGGTATTTTATTAATAATTTTCGTAAAAAATAATTAATTGTCTGTCTAGTTTCTGAGGTTTCCTCGAAGTTTACGCGACAGTTTTTTGTGGATTGTATTTGATTGATTACTGTATTTTTTATATGAGCAATAAAGTTTACTCCGTATCTACTAATAATTGTATTATTTAGAGAAACGTATACTTTTCTCTAGTAGAAGTTATCTCTATCCAATGGTTTAAATACTTACATAAATAAAAGTGGTAGTATTAAATTGAACAAGTTGAAATGTGGTTGAAATCTCAAAATTAAAATTGAACTTGTCATAAAAAGTGTAGGTACAGTCACGTGACTAAAGTTTATGTTAAAAAAAGTTGAGTTCGATTGAACTGATTGAGTAATACCATTTTTATTTTTTACTTTTCCGTGCAGTTTCCCGTAGGAATGAGGTATTTTCCCGAGGTAAAAACCATGTAAGATGTTGACCGGGGATATAAGGTACCACCATGCAAAATTTCATTCAACACGGTTCAACTATTTTGTTGATGAGCCAGTACAAACAAACAGATAAACAGAAAAACAAAAAAATTGAGAAAATCTGGATATTATACGAGTACTTCTTACTCGGTTTTTTAATTTTTTTTTTCTTTGTATGTTTAGCTATCTAGCTTTATTATATGGATCACATCTATACGGAAAGCTTTCCAATTAAAAGTCATTTTATCTGCAGCTGGAATTCCAACATTTTAATGAACAAATAAATAGATAAATGTTTCTTCAAAGTTTTATATCTGTAGCCAATTCTCACACGGAGTTGCTGAAAACGCAGACAAAACATATTGTCATATCCCAATTATTTCTCGTAGTGACAAAATTAAACTAGGATTGCCAATAGTTTAGAACCGCGTAACTAATAACACCTAATAACTACCCGCGTACCGTCGACACGACTAGTTACTTACTAACTTACTATTCGGTGTTTGTAAAACAAATTTTATAAACGTAGAACGAGCACAGAGGGCAGTGCTCAAGGTCATACTTAAGAAACCATATAGATATCCCACTAGGCAAGTGTATCGTGATTCTGGTGTGTTGACAGTCAGACAACTGTTTATACACATATCTGTTTTACGACAGCATTCCCACCTCCCTCCAAAACCAAAGCAAGCATCTCCCCCCAGACGACGCCAAAAACCGGTTTTTGAGACTGTTACTTGCAAAACTGAATTCGCTAAAAGACAAGTATATTCCTCTGGTATCAGAATCTATAACAAGGTAAATAAAACTATACAAATAGATAACTTAAACAAATATGAAGCTAAACACAAGGTTAAATCATGGTTACAAAAACTTGACTATTATGAGACAGAAGAAGTAATATTGTGAAATACAATATGAACAATTAAATAAAAGTAATATTATCATTTACTCACTACTTATATTATTAGACCACTTCACAAAATATGTATTTATTTCTATGTAATTATATTTTTATTTATATAATACATACTATATGAACTTATACACACTACATACACATCCTAGTACTCACCCTCCCACACACCAAACACTCACCACATCACACATTCACTCTACTCATTCACTCATACGCATCCTCATATTTTCTCACTTGACACTGCCTTACAGACTTCATTCCTTGTCAAACACTAATAATTTGATGATGTTAATATAATTTTAGATAAGGTATCTATAGAATAAATCTGCTGTTATTGTTCTAGCACCGAACCACTGACTTTTATAACACAGGTGTTTACCTAGCATAAAAGTCAGGGAACATTTTGAATTGTATTTCCTTAACAAGCCGTCTTATATACCTATCTCTACTTATGCTTTTATGTTAAATGCTTTTTTGTAAGGCTTTTGAATAAATAAATTATTATTATTATTATTATATTAAAAAATTGGAAACATTAAATTGGCACGCGCCGAGGCTCGATCCCGTGAACTTCCGAAAGAAATCAACGTAGCTACTTGGCCACCTACGCTCGAACCCACAGGCAGCTTGAATTTACTTTGCGATGCGTTTGACACCTTTTCGAGCTTCTTCTTTCCGAGAAGGGGGCTAGCATGACGCGTGACAGACATATCTGGTAGAACATACTTCTGGAGGATATTCCAATAAGGCGAGTTTCTCGCAGCTTTTTGACACATCAATGTGAGATAATCTTTTGTCATCGTGCGTCATGCTAAGCTTACTACTATAACTCTTATGTCACTATATCACGTGTGACGCCTTCTCGAGCTTTGCGCGCGTTACGTAGTGACCCAGCCAGCTGTTCTATTTCAGTAGCCCGATGAGAGTAGATGCTTACAAGTCATAAAAATTAACGATACTTCATTTTATAGCTTGTTTAGCTCCTCGTGGAGTGTTAACGGGTGTTATTAGATTTTACTACATCTTAATTGACTTAAGCTGCTACTGTTTTGGTCGAGAGTTTTAAATATTGTGTAGAAGATTATTCATTTTAATGTTAATTTGAATATTGTAGGAATTATAATGAAAGCTGGAGTAAATTATATTATAACTAGCGACCCGCCCCGGCTCCGCACGGGAAAATGGTTATTGTGGGTTATCCTTAAGTATATTATGCATATATTATACATATAAACCTTCCTCTTGAATCACTCTATCTATTAAAAAAAACCGTATCAAAATCCGTTGCGTAGTTTTAAAGATTTTAGCATACATAGGGACATAGGGACAGAGAAAGCGACTTTGTTTTATACTATGTAGTGATAATCATATCCAAAATGTAACTTCTGCTTAAAATATAGGTACTTTATTTACCAATGAATCATAGCTACAGTGCGTAAGTATTCATAGGTACTTGAAAAGTACAGGAAAAAAAATCTATCCCATGTCGCACATGGTATAATCTCGTAACTATTGACGTAATGTAAAAGGAAAATATAATATGCACCTAAAACTGATAGACTATATAAACTCGGTATGGATTAAATCTTGACCCAGTCTAAATCTATATTGCAAATGGCGAATTCGCTTTTTAAAATGTATTTTCAAATTATTTTATATCTTTTCATCGGACATGTATTTGCGAGGACGACCGGTAAGTTTTAAATAATTCGAATTGTATTTCGTTTGTTTTTTCCAATAACCCTTAGTAAAAAACACGTACCTAACAAATTTTTTTTTGCTTCTTGCACTAGAAAACTGAGTACCAGTGTCGAGTTAAGATTTTTTAACTTATTTTATACAAAAGGTAAGAGAACTTATAGTGAACAAAATGGAGAAAATAATATTAAGGAAGGTAAGGATTACTTAAATCTAAATCTAACGTAATAATTATTTTTATTTGCAGATATTCACAAACATCTCCCGAAGAGAGCCCTAATCGAAAATCCTAACGGACTGGGTTCCATAATGGACAACAAGATGTACGTCGAATCAAATTCCGAAAGAGAAGTAGACGAATATGATGATGAAGATGGAGAAGAAGAACAATCTGAAGAATATGAGCCAGCGTGTCAGCTCTCGGAGGAGCCTCCAGCTCCTGACTCCAACTGCTGCGGCATCGATGTCTCCGCAGCTCCTCAGATAGCCGGTAAGCCCTTACAAGCTCTGACCATTAGCTCTTGTAGACCTCTTAGTGGCATACAGGTGCTAAAAGTGGCACCCCCACCCTTTGAAAAATAATAATTCGAAAAATAATCAATATTTCAATAATCTAAAACGGCGAGGAACTAGCTAGACGGTGTTTTGTAGGATATATAGAATCCATTAACTTTATTTATTATATCTCGCTAGTAGTTAAAGATGGAACAATTGCGGAAAACATAGAATGCGGGCGCGATCTGTGTTCATCATCATCTCAGCCGAAAGACGTCCACTGCTGGACAAAGGCCTCCCCCAAGGATCTCCACAATGATCAGTTCTGCGCTGCCCGCATCCAGCGGTTTCCCGCGACCCTCACCAGATCGTCGGTACACCTCGTGGGGGCCCGCCCACACTACGTCTTCCAGCGCGCGGCCGCCATTCAAGAACCTTTCTGCCCCAACGGCCGTCTGTTCTACGCGCATTGCCACTTAAGTTTAGCTATTCTTCAGGCTATGTCGGTGACTCTGGTTTACCTGCGGATTTCATCATTCCTGATTCGATCACGCAAGGAAACTCCCAGCATGGCCCTCTCCATAGCTTTACCTACCTACCTTTGGGTGACTTTGAGCCTTCTTATTAGGCCCATCGTAACCGACCACGTCTCTCGCGATCTGTGTTACGGGCTGCATATTAACTCGAATACCTCAATTGAAATTAACCGGTTTATTTAGGTGGAGGTCCAACACTTCTGGATCAGTACCCGTGGCTGGTTTCAATAGAATATAGGAATACAAATGATGGGGATACTGCCATCATGTGTGGAGGCTCACTCATCAGTGGCTTCTACGTATTGACCGCAGCTCATTGTGACTCTGAAGATGGTTACGAACCGTAAGTCTTAATCCTTTTTCCTACTAATATTGTAAATGCGAAAGTAACCTGTGTCTGTCTGTCTATTTGTTACCGTAACAATGTTACGCTTTCACGCCGAAACCACTCAACCACTGAAACTTAGTGCAGAGATAGAATAGACCTTGCGGTTTTCCCTTTACATAGGCGACATCCCTTTTACCCTGGAAAATAATTTATTCCCAAAGGAAAACTATTAATGCGGGCGCAGTTTAGTATAGGGTGGATAGATGCCGCTATAATGCAAAACTGACTTTTTTTTTTATTTGTTTAAAACACCATTTTCCTATTAGAATCGTAGGTACTGTCAGACAGATGCGCCTTTTTTGACGGCGCGGCGGTACAAGTACAAATTTTAATGATGAATTTAAATAAATACCACCAACTAAGGTACGAGGTTTGTTTTCTGTCACGAATATATGGTGTTATAAGTAAAAGTGGCGAGCTTGGATTTCATTTGGGCATTAATCTGCAGTCGGGATCCAATAAAGTTTAGTTCTTTCTTCACGAGTCTGTTTAATATTTCCACTGTCCTAGGGTGTAAAAAACACTGGACAAATTTAAAGAACTTTGCATTTATAGTTAGCAAGGTAAAGATAATCACTGTTAATTTTTCTGATATTTTTTATTTCATTAGACTTTTTTCTGTCTTTCTAAGAATCTGTCCTTGTGCGGACAAAGGTTTATATTATTTAGGCTTACCAACAGAAAGTACGAATTCAAGTATACGCATTAGACGTCAGCCGTTTTTGTATTCAACTGAAA
The DNA here is from genome assembly GCA_948473455.1 of Teleiodes luculella. Taxonomy (NCBI): domain Eukaryota; kingdom Metazoa; phylum Arthropoda; class Insecta; order Lepidoptera; family Gelechiidae; genus Teleiodes; species Teleiodes luculella. The sequence continues at coordinate 14,026,808 of OX419583.1, forward strand.
ATGCACATGTAGGTATGTTTATTTATATTTATATAACGTTTATTTATATTCGCCGCTCTACGATGAAGGAAAACAGCGTGAGGAAACCTACACAGATACACACCTGCGAAGTCATTCAAAGGTTGTGTGTGAAGTTGACCAACCCGCACAAGGAATATTCACCCTGATTTCAGGGTAGGCTCGAGCCCCTCGTTAGGGACATAATATACAACGTGTTAATGAAATAACGTAAAACCTTTCGGCTGATAACTTAAAGTGCGGTGAAGCTTGATTCGACAAAATCATAGGTCAATTAAAAGAAAGGGTGATTACTCAGCTCATGAAACTGAACAACTTTTCTTCTGCAAGTTTTCTGAAATCGTAATTATATTTTATTTACTTTTCATACAAATTGATCAGCTGACCAAGTCAGTTGTTATGAAAAGTAAAAAATATATTTCATTAACACGTTGTATAATAATTACAGTCATCTGGTTAATTTAGCCAGCTAATTGGACGCCTAGGCCGTTTATTAGACGCCGGCTCTTTTTTTTTATTGACCTATGCTTGAGTCGAAAAAGACCGACGGATCAAGCTTCACCGGACTTGTTGACGCCGGCGCGGCATCATTATAATTACTGCTAACGAAAAATGCTCAAGTAACCTACCTTTTTTTAGGTGGAACGTGATCCTTGGTGACTACAATAAAACTCACGACGGTCCAGATTGTGTTCAAGACAAGCATGGCAATAAGCTTTGTTCGCAAGGAGAAGTCACAATTCGCGTCGCTAAGTTCATTCCACACCAGTTCTATATAGTTGGCGAGGACAAGTTGAGTAATGTTTGGTGGAATCATAACGACATCGCACTGATCAAGCTCAAGGAAAAGGCTCCTTTTACTGGTGGGTTATTTTGTAAAGATTTTTGCTTACAATACCTAATTTTTATTTATCGTGAAGCTTTAACTGGTTGTTTATCTGCAACGTAGTGGTAGTACCCAGGTTGAAATCTCAAAAATAATTTTCAACTTTGCATATAAACTTCAGTCACGTGACCGGCCACTTTGTATTACAAGTTGAATTTTAGATTTCGACCTATGTTCCTCAGGAAAAGTAGTTCAGTTTCATATCCCGCTTTAAATCTAGTTATTAAAGAAAGATGATTCCGTGCTTTGGAAGGCACATTAAGCCGTAGGTCCCGGCCACTGTCTTTGGAACGGATGTAGTCGTCAATCGAGCCATGTCTTGTGCCTTCGGAAGTTAACCTCGAAACACGCACGATAAGCAAACAAGCATTAATATACTATTTCTCTTTTCTAGATTCAATTCGTCCCATTTGCCTGCCAACTTTCGACCTAACCACCACCTCGATCAGCAGACGGAAACTTAAAAATCTCAGGCTCACAGCCGCCGGGTATATCAGGAAAAAGATAGTGAAGTCAAAAGGCATATAAAACTTCCCTACGTACCCTATAAGGTATGGCTATTATTATTTACTGACAGGATTAACAATATCAATATCCCATCCTAACATGTGTTCCTAAGAGGAAACATGGATATCCTTCATCTACAACCAAAATAGCAAAGCATTATTTTGTGTGGCGAAGACAATTTGTAATCATCCTCGCTATCCTGCCTGCGTCCAAATGAGATTTATCCTATTATATGTATAACGAATGAGTCTGGGGCGTCGACGATCAAAGGGCTAGCCTAGCCTAGCCTTGACTTCCATTCAGAAGTTCACGGGTTCAAGCTACCAATGTGTTTCGATTTTCGAATTCATAAGCATCTACGTTTATTTGACGCCCTTACGTTGAAGGAAAACATCGTGAGTAAACCTGCACACACCTGCGAAGTAATTCAAAGGTTGTGTGTGAAGTTGACCAACCCGCAGTGGACCAGCGTGGTCGATCTATTCACCCTGATATCAGGGTAGGCTCGAGCCCCTCGGTAGGGACATTATATATGAGCCTATGAACGCTGTGAATTGCTCAAAGTTTGTTGATGTTTTCAGACTTGCAAGCAAACCTATAAGCACGTGACATATCACCAAGTGTGCGCCGGCGGCGAGCGGGGAAAGGATGCGTGTAGTGGCGACTCAGGTGGCCCCCTGATGATGTACCAGGATGGGAGATACAAGTTGACAGGGATCGTTAGTTACGGCTCAGCCGATCCTTGCGGTAACGGCAGCCCTGGGGTCTACGTTAATGTCTATAGATTGGATGTCATCGAGTACGGAGATACTGAATAGGCGTAGAGATTGGCTCAATTTTTGTAAATTGTAGAGTTTATGAGTTCTTCTCGACAACATTTCTTTTTTTTCGTAAGCTTGCCGTAAATAATAACGTTCTGTTATTTTTATAAATTACTAGCGACCCGCCCCGGCTCCGCACGGGAAAATGGTTATTGTGACTTATTCTTAAGTATATTATGCATGTATTATTCATATAAACCTTCCTCTTTAATCCCTCTATCTATTTAAAAAAACCGCATCAAAATCCGTTGCGTAGTTTTAAAGATTTAAGCGTACAAAGGGACATAGGGACATAGGGACAGAGAAAGCGACTTTGTTTTATACTATGTAATAAAATGAAGATATATTTTTTAATTATTGTAATTGCTATTTATGTAAGTGTGGTTTTTGTTTGATTTACCGGTTTTTAACGATATTTCACTTTGATTTATTATCTACAAGAATTCTTATTGCTATTTTTGGTACACGGCTATTATGTTAATATCACATTATTTAAATAATATCACATTGAGTAATTCGCAATCTGTCATTAAACTAAACGATTAATTATATTTAATATATTTATTTGTTTGTTGTTTTTTTTATACTAGACTAAACTTCGATAAGGCCAATATCCTTCCGTTGATATTATTAAAATCATGTCAAATCAATCAATAAGAGAACAAAAATAAGAACAGAGAGTTTGTTTTCTCATATATAATAGCTTTGCTTCCGCCATAGTGACAAGGTCAAATCGGGCTCTGAAAGATAGGCAGAACCTAATCAGTTTTAAGAATGCCTGAAGCTTAGAGTACAAATAAAAAAGAATGTGGTCTGAAGGTTAGTGCAAACAAATGTCCCCTAAATACGTCAGATACACATCATAATCAATTCGATTAGTGCAAACGGGTGAATGAATATGTCTTAGATGGTGTCTTAAGTAACGTCTAAACCTAAACCAACAAGTCTTTCAACCTGATGCGTCTGCGCCGGTGGGTCGGTGGGGGGAGGGGGGCGATCGTGTTTGTTTACACTTGCAACTTGTTTCCACCAAAACTGGTTCGTTGGTTTGTTCTGATACCATGCCACACACAGTTGCAATAACCCGGCTAGCTTCACCTTGACTCTCATTAGCGAATGTTTGATCAAAAGAAAAAGACTAATGAAAAATATGTTTAAATATAACATTATAATACATACGTCCTTCGGGATTATTACTATGGGAACTAAACGCGGGTTGGGTTGTGGGAAAACTGCCAGTATTCAATTGCCTCCAATGAAATTATGGCTTTACTATTAGCAAATAAAAAATATCACATTATTGTCTTCGGAAAAACCAGTAATTAAGTAATTACTCTACAGATAATAGGTTAGGTTAGGAGATCCCAATCTTTGTCTGATATTATTTATTTATTCATTATTATGACCAAAGAACGAGTATGTACAGAAGCCAGCATGAGGTTGGACACTCGCACTGCGAATTTCACGCTTACCGCTGCGGAATACAGACGCTCTTGGGATCAACATATCCAGCCGCATGTGATTGGCTACTGTACTTACTTCTCTTAGTTTTATTATAGACTAGCGACCCGCCCCGGCTCCGCACGGGAAAATGGTTATTGTGGGTTATCCTTAAGCATATTATGCATGTATTATACATATAAACCTTCCTCTTGAATCACTCTATCTATTAAAAAAAACCGCATCAAAATCCGTTGCGTAGTTTTAAAGATTTAAGCGTACAAAGGGACATAGGGACATAGGGACAGAAAAAGCGACTTTGTTTTATACTATGTAGTGATAGTGAAGTGATATTCGTATGTTCATTCAGAAAATCCCTCATCTAGAGAAAGATTTTGAACAAATTCGCAAATGCATATCGTGGTAGTTCCACCGGATTCTCAACTATGTAAAATATGTTTATTAAAATTCCTGGAACTCTTGGACGAGTAGGTATTCTAAGAACGACTTAGGCGCTTAGCACCCATTCATTTGAATTCACAATAAAGTCGATATGCGAGCTCGCTCACCTTGCAAATAATAGTCTGGCTGGAGACATTTTCTAAAATATGAGAAATAGCTAACAATATGAATAACAACTTTTATCCGAAAATGTGGATCTTATGATTATGTAGATCAACACTATTCGATTTATATAAGAAAACAATATTTATAAAGATAACATGCAAATTGTTATTTTAACTCCTGATCTAAATGCATCATTAATCAAATGCAAACTATGTGATACATTCTGTTTCTAAATAAAAATATTCTAATTAAATACCTATACTTAAAGTTGGGTTCTTCACATGACAGAAAACGGTATTTTTTCTGCCATGTGAAGAAGTGTTAGTGTGTCTGTCTGGCTGTTTCATCGTATATTACGTAATATGTTTATCTAATAGCATTACATATATAACCTGGGGTACCAACTGAAAACCGTCGGTTCGAGCAAAACAGGACCCTCCCTAGTTAGAAAATCATCGTTGCTCAAAGTAAAATCTTTTAAAGAATAACGCGGTAATGATTATGTTGTACACAACCGAATAGATTGTTCTGTTTGTACTCAATGACGTCTTTAGGTCAATTGGTCTCATTCATAATAGCACAAGTTTATTGAAGGTCTTGGACACTGTTATCTAACATCTATCACTTAGCTAATGGTACCGGCTTTTCTTAGATTCCATTCAAACATAACATAAAATTAAGAAACCTTACACACGGATATACGAATTCAAATTCTATTTCAAAAAGTTCTTATTTGCAAACGCAAATATTTTGACGTCAACGTTAATAAACACGTCTTAGACCGTGTCTGTGATGGGCCAGTTTTCGACTTCACACACAACATGTAAGAACACCCAGAACAGACAAAAGCGTCGGTGGCCAAGTGGCTAGGGCAGTTGACTTCCATTCGGAAGTCCGCGGGTTCGATTCGAACCTCGGCACGTACCAATCTGTGTTCGATTTTTGAATTCATATGCACGATTATTCAACGCTCTTACGATGAAGGAAAACGTCGTGAGGAAACCTGCACACACCTGCGTAGTAATTAAAGGGTTGTGTGAAGTTGACCAAAGCGCACTGGGCCAGCGTGGTCGAGTGAGGCCTATTCACTCTGATTTTAGGTTAGGCTCGAGGTTCTCGTCTGGGACATATATGATCTGTCAATTTTTTTTTGCGGGTTCGGTAACTTTCAAAACATGAGTAATCTAATTAGTGAAATGGTTAGATTTTCCGTTATTTTACTAACATGACTATGTTTGTTGTATAGGGCTCTATCAAGTAAAGTTGGAAAAAAGTGCGTAATTATTATTTTGTATGTGTAAGCTGAAGAGATGTGAAATAACATTGAAATAACTAAACTTGCTACACGTATAAAACATTTGTAATTATCATACCTACCAGTTATGTCATACAAGTTCGTTTTAATTACTAAAATATTAGGTTTGTTCTTGCAAAATAAGACATTATTTTGGTTCTTCTTCTACTTATTAATTATTATAAAATTCTTTATCATAGTAATAGTTTACCCAAATAATATATAAAATAGAGTATAGAAACAGTGCAATCTCAAAGTTATCTGTCCAATATTTTACGAAAGAATAAATAACTGATAAACGAGTCGTCTGTATAACCGAATTCCCAAGTGGGTCTGCTCTGACGATGCACACAAACAAACAAACTGATGTGAGCCAATTAAAACGTTTTGCCTCTGTCGGTACATACATCCGACAACGTAACCCCAACATTCGGCGGCTTAAATTCACCTCGCAGCCATTACCAGCAGCTGATTCAACAAAAATAACAATTGAATCGTTTGAGTCGAAAACGACTTCCAGTTCAGCCACCTTTCGACATTCCATTGTGATGTAAACATCTTTCAATTTCGATTATGTTTAATTCAGTTGGCACCATATAGGCACAGAATACCAAATAGTAGTCCCTAATATAGGTACGGTGAGGGGAGTCCTGTGGGTTGAAAGGTCACCAATCAATGTCAGTTAAACACGTTAATAATAATCCTGGTTAAGCCTATTGTCAGGCTCAGGATTATAGAGCCGCCTCAAAGTTTTGAAATTACACGACGACATCACATGTCCTTTAAAATGAGCCGGGATCAAAACACGGGTTATTTTTTTTACATAATTAATAATATACGGTTACGATGACGTTTACTAAATAAATTTAAGTAAGCAACTTACCGCGTCGCCTTTGAAAACGTCAATGGAGCACCTCTGGACAGCTACTTCGAGAGCCATCACATTAATCGTGAGCTGGTCGATCTCGTTAGTCAGGCGACCAATCTGCACCTGCTGGACTACTGTCAGGATCAGCAGCCAGAAGGCCAGTGCTGCGATGAAGACTCCCACCAACGTGATCGCGCCGCGCCACCGACCCGGCTTCTCCATCAGCCCAGCTCGATACTGCTTCTCAAAGTCCCCACTCACTAAGTTCTTGGACAAGTCTTTCGCGTCGATCGTCGCTTGGGTTTGTGTGTACATCGCGGTAGGATCGGGAATGAGCGCGTGTTTCTCAGCCATCACAGTGACACTTCACTCGCGGCGGAATGGGACGATCAATTAGTTTAGCCGTTATCGGGTCATTATCCGGGTTCGCGGAAGCCGGGGCTAGAGGAGTGCGGTCTGCGGGAGCGGGACGAGCGCTCTCCGGGACGATCTCGAGACGAGTGCACGCGCGTTCGCACTGACAGCTGCGCGCGCGCAAACAAACGTGTCGCTGCAACTGCTTACTCCCAAGTCCCAATGTCATCCAATTTATTAATGTCGGAATTTGTGAATCAAGTTTTCAATACCTATACCTATCATTGTAATATAATAATCGTTCCATTAACGAATAGGTACTTTACACTATTATACAACAGCGAGAGAGATACCTAAACTTTTTTACGTCTTATTTACTTAACAATCAAATGACGACGTCGTCGTCGCGTCGACGCATTCATTAAGGAGATCATTAGAGCTGATAAGAGCGTTGTGAATAAAACACACAAGTAATAAATAAATATATTCTACTGTCTTACTCTACAAGACGCTAGCCTAGCCTAGCTAGGTACAGTCAAGAGCACGTTAAGTTGAAGAATTTGGACTTAGTACAGAAGTCCAATAAATAAGGGAAAAAGTCGAGATGTACGTGTTCAGCTTACCGTTCAATTTACAAACAACTACTTATTTACTGTACTTATCAAATTCATGCACTATAATTTATGATAGAGTTTTTTTGAAGGATTTTAATTGCCTATTTTTATTTACATAAATCCAGCACGAATGTTTATTATAGATTGTTGTTGTTGTTGTTTTTCAATTTTTTTCAAAGGTAAAGGCGATGGTACTGAACCGTACAGCCTTTTCACTGACGTAATTTGTCGGACCGTTGACTGTTTAATAAAAGTATATTAGCGATAAATGCATGACATTGACATGATTCTACTAATTGAATACAGTAGTAGATATGTATGTACTTAGATAGAGACACTGCATGATGCAATGCAAGCACTCGATGATGGTAAAAGCGCGCTCCAATTGATTTCTAGCACAGATGTGCAAGCACAAGTAATAGGATGAGCTTGTGATTAACGATCTATAGTTCTAACAATAAATATAATAATACTCGTACCTTTTCGCTATTTCACCCCACCCAGAGTTTCAGTCGTTACGCTCACTGAAAGGAAAAACTGAAACTATAATATTCGTAATAATCGATACATTCCGATAAATTAATGCATAATTTCCATAAATCAATCACAAGTGGCTGAATTTATCTTTTTTTTATCTGTGGGTGGGTGCCGTAATTACTTTTTTGTGTTTTTGTTTTATTGCTCTACATTATTTTATTGTATTTTTTATTAGTTCAAACTGATTTATAAATAAACTTCCTTCCGCAGTCGGGTAATAACCTTAAATTTATATTAATACTAGCGACCCGCCCCGGCTTCGCACGGGAAAATTGTTATTGTGGGTTATCTTTAAGCATATTATGCATGTATTATACATATAAACCTTCCTCTTGAATCACTCTATCTATTAAAAAAAACCGCATCAAAATCCGTTGCGTAGTTTTAAAGATTTAAGCGTACAAAGGGAGGGACATAGGGAGGGACATAGGGACAGAAAAAGCGACTTTGTTTTATACTATGTAGTGATTATAAAGAGGACATATTTGATTCTTTGTTTCTGAAAATCTGTAAACGTGGGCGGAGCCGCGAGGCGGAAAGCTAGTCTAGTATGCCATATATTTGTCGTAATAAATAATAATACTGTGCTTGGCCTGCCCACCTAACATGAGTGCTATGACAAAAGTTTGTCGCACATTTAACTGTCAAAAAGTTACGAGAAACCCGCCATATTGAAATATCCTCCAATAGGATAAGAGAATACGCACGACAAAATTATGTCTGTCACGCGTGGACCGGGCATGTTAAAGGGCCTCCCTCTCACATGCCTGGCAAAATAAGGTACCTATTAGTAAAACAAACCTACAAAAAAACTTATCGCGTATAAAAAAGAAACGCAAAAATCGTGAAAATAACTGAACTACCACATTTTTTTATATTAGCACAGAATAAATAACAGTGTGTGAGATATTTTTTTAAACGAGAAGTAAAGTATTTGATAATGTTTCTATCAGAGTACAGTTATTGTGGTTAAAGGTCATATTGATCGGCCAACAAATAACCCGCATCGCAGTACATTACACCATTTTAGATGAATTGACGTAATTTATGAATGAACGAACACATTTAGCACTCAACAAGGTGTAATTTATTCTGTTCTGTGAATTTATTCTGTTCTGTGACAGTAGTACAATACAGTACTATTATTTTCTTCTGTGACCGTAGGTAGAGTCCGCAGGTCCGCACCACCGCTCATGGCATGCGGAAAAACGTGAGAACTAAAATGACAAATCCGCTATGTTGAAGGTGATAAGTGTTAATTTTCGGTGCGTTATGCGATTCCAACGCCGCGGCTATCCACCATGAGTGGTAGTGCGGACTCTATCTCTTTAGGTACGGTTCCAGTAAATCTTTTGTTTGTGCAGGTGTAACTCAATGACCCAACCTTATATTGATAAATAGGAAAAACTACACAGTTTTCACTCAAGTAAAAGCACAGAGTAGAGGACGTAAAATTGTACTGTAAAATTACACCGTGATAGGTGATGTAATTTGGATTATGAAACTTAGTAGTAGTGTATATAGTGAATATATTATATACTTAAATCGATACATTATTAAACAAGGCACGACAATAATAAATGCACAATAAATACATAAATACAGCAAAATGATGTATTGAACGAAACTGCTTCTTTTATTAATAGACATTTCTTCATCAACCCTATCCCAACCCAACCTATCCCCCAATCCCAATCCAATCCCCAACCACAAACCCCCAACAAATACCCTATGCTATCCTCATCCTATCAACCTTATCCTCTCATCTTAAAATTACTTTTCCAAGTTCCTATCAAGATGGTAATGGTAACCTGTGAAAAAGATCTGTTTTCTTTTTTAAATTAAAACAGTATTGTGGCGTAGAATAATTGTAGAACATTATAAATGTTTATCCTGAGCCACAGAATACCGAATATAGTGGTGCTTGAGAGTAACGGATTGATTAAGTCAAATTGATAAAGCGGGTAATGTCCCTGGAAATCCCTACTCGTAAGTATCCGTCATAAAGTTGTTTGTTTATAAAACTTTAGATAAGTAAAATCATCAGTGCTAAATGTAGCTGGGGAAACAGATGAGTTGTGTTGTTATGTTGGTGGTGGGTTTCGAACAAGGGGGAGAAACGGGATGAGAAAAACACTTACGGCTGGTACTCGTAGTGGGCGGCGTTAAAGATGGTGGTCAACGGCCTTTGTACAAAATCCTGTTTCTTTCTTGTGATGCCCAAATCCAACGCGCAGGTGATATGAAGACCGGCGCGACGCGTACGCGTATTAATCACGACGGTTAAGAAAAACGCTGATTCGCTATGTCTCGATGTGGAACGTGAAGACCACGTTGACCAACGGACGGTCGGCGAGCGAATAGACCGAGGTTAGCTCCGGTCAGATTGACGTATGGTGGGTTTGGTTCTACCCTCATTTTTGCGTGTTTTTCTCGAGGAAGTGAGGAAAGGAAGGGTAGCAACATCATCATGAACCTACGTCACGAATCCCAAAAATAAATAATGAAAAGATGTACTTTATACGTAACAGTTGGTCATCTAGCTTGCACCAACATCAACAAATCCCAAATTCGAGACTTTACTTGACCTATGATGTTGTTATCTCATCAGCATTCGCTAATGTCATACTAATATTATAAATAATAATAATAATAATAATAATAATAATAATAATAATAATAATTTTCTTTATTCAGGCAAAACACCCATGGTACAATAGTACATAAATAATTAATAATAAAATAAATATAAATAAAATTAAAAGTAAAAATTGCAAACTAAAACTATTAGCTTTTGTTCGCGTCCCTATGCATTGCAATCCAATGCTTTACCATAGGACTAGATAGGTCCTGTGTCAACGCATTTATAATGCTATTGTCCGAGCTACGCAATCTCTCCCAAAAAGAAGCTATACGAGCCCTGACAATCGCAAAAAAGTCAGGCATTGCCGCCCCGGCGAACATGGCCGACGCGCTGCAGTATCTGGGCAACTTCATAAGGATGCGATATGTGTCATTATATTGCACCCTTATGCTACTAAAGGACACCCTCTTGTATCGGCACCAAAGCTGGCACGTGTACAAACACTGGCAGTAGGCCCTGAAGAGAGTATCCTTCACTTCTTTACTGCACTTGGCAAATCTGCGTGCAATCATGTTTCACCGGACCGACAACGCCCGCCTTTCTCGCTCCATATCCAGATCATCTCGTCGATCATCTGTTACAATATGTCCGAGGTATCTGAATTGCTTCACAACCCGAACTGCCGAACCATTCAAGCATACATTCGGAACTCGCTCCGGACCCCTCCCCGCCCTAAAAATTACCATCTCCGTCTTACTAGCATTATATTTCAATCCATGAGAATTCGCATAATTCTCACAGACTGATAGTAGCTTGCGTAGCCCACTGATCGATGGGCTGAGGAGCACCATATCATCCGCGTAACTGAGGTTATTGACGCAAACTCCATTGATATGGCACCCGACTCCAGTGCTCCTCAGCTCACCGATCAGGTCGTTAATATACACATTGAAGAGGTCAGGAGAAGTTAACCCACCTTGGCGAACCACGCCTAAAGAGGAAAGGTTTTTGTGTCTGTGTATGTGTGTGTATGTTTATAATGAATAAACTCAAAAACTACTGAAACTATAGGGGCTCAAAGTGATATAACTAAATATCACTTTGAGCCCCTTTTCCTAGATTGGTTAGGACGTTGCAAGCTGAATCACCTGAGAAGAAAGACGATTCCGTGCTTCGGAAAGCACGAATAACTTTTGATCGCGGCTAATACTTACGGATGCAGTTGTTACATGAGCCATGTCAGAAGTCATAGTTCTATAATCCTAAAAAGAGGGTTTGTGAGGTAGGTTAACTTCGAAACCACAACGATATTTGAGCTAGCAAGCAAACTCTGTCATCAGAAATCCAAAAAAACTGTATTATTTCTGAACCCGCCGGCTAAATTGTGGAGAGCAATACATTTTATCGAAGAGACCCGTTTTATTTTCTTGGTTACTAAAAAAGCCTAATCCGATACTAAATAGGCTCATAATAGGGAGGTGTTACTATTATCCTTTGCTTGGCAGGCGGGATGGGAATCGCATTTGTTGTTGACAGATGACGCTGCTGCCCTGTCGTATGCTGTGGTCGTATGACACCCAGAGGAAAATTTAGATTCCTTTGGTTGTGGTACTAAAAAAGCGGGTAAAATAACACGTTAACAGACGTCATTGTTCAAAGAGTAATATAATAAACCACACGGGTATTCTGTGGTTCTATTGTAGCAAACCTTTGCTGTTCCATTACGATATAATTTCATCATTAACAGCTCATACATGTCCCCACCGAGGGGCTCGAGCCTACCCTGAAACCAGGGTGAATAGGCCTTAGTCGACCACGCTGGCCCAATGCGGGTTGGTCAACTTCACACACAACCCTTGAATTACTTCGCAGGTGTGTGCAGGTTTCCTCACGATGTTTTCCTTCACCGTAAGAGCGTCGAATAAACGTACATATGAATTCGAAAATCGAAAACACATTGGTACGTGCCGAGGTTCGAACCCGCGAACTTCTGAATGGAAGTCAACGGCCCTAGCCACTAGGCCACCGACGCGATATAATTTACCTACAACTAAAACAACAAAATTTCCTTGTGCTAACGTAGGTAGTAGGTACTAGGTATTTCTGCATATCTTTTTAAGTTTATATTGGTATATTTAAACAACTAGCTTTCCTGCCCGCGATTCCACCCGCGTTAACAGGTTATCCCGTGGGAAAGAAGTATTTTCCCGCGGTAAAATGTTACCTATGTGTTATTATATTCTGATGTATAAGCTATATTATTGTAAAGATTCATTTAAATCCATCCAGTAGTTCCAGAGATTAGCGTGTACAAATAGACAGACAGATAGACCGACAGACAGACAAACAGACGGATATTTATTTCAAAACTTTTATTTTTGTGTTCAGCTACACTCCCTTTATCACCTACAATCAGTTTTTTGAAAAACAAATCAATGTACAGACACGCGGATACTTCAGTTTTATTATAGTAATAGAAGAAGATATAAACTTAAAGTGCTATGCTCAAACGCCTGATAGTTAATGAAGAGCAACGATTTGCGAGTGAACCGTAAACGCCTGCTGCTTATTTCATAGCACATGAAATTCTGGTAAAAAGTGCATTTTTATACAGGGGTTCTAAAATTTATTACAAATAGAAGTACCTACTTACATATCAAATACTAGCTTTTCGCTCTGCGTCCACACCGCATTGCTATTTGTGACAGAAAAGAATTCATAAAAATCTTATCCAACTAGATTTCAGAGGATTTTCCTAAAATTGATGTCGTTTCTCATTCAGTAAGTAAGGACTGGGTGGCGTGAACCATTTACCCAGAGCAGATTAAAATGTACCGCCTAATGGATCTAAGGAGCCGCTTCTCGTAACGCAACCATTATCTAATCATTTATTAACGTAGCTAACCTTCATACCCTAATGCCATTTGCCTAAGCTACGTAAAGTAGGCGGGTTTATTTAACAGCAGTTTGTTCAACCTGGCCCTATTCAATAATTTAAGAAACCCGCAAGTACAAACCGACTTAAACATATAAATATACATATATACATGTATTGAATGTCACCCTGTGTTCATTGTAATATTTGCAGCCAAAGATATACCTACTATACAGGGTGGAATTTTCAAAGCGCTCCTCCAGGGCAAGTACCATAAATAATGAAGTTAGCTAATTTTACTCAAAGGAAACATTCGATTATTTTTAAAATAAAGGAAAACTGCATTCAAAGATTTTTGAAAATATGCCTACAACATCCGGGAATCGAACCGGTTAAAATCCGAAAAAATAACACCCTGTATTTTTATGGCATTAATCGATAGGTTTAATCGTGAGGACCAAATTTGTCTAACAAACATACTAAATTAAATGAAAGGATAAAAAGAAAAACCATATTTTGATGAAGTTATTTTTATTGTCTAATGATAAATGTATGGAAAAGAAGGGAACACTAACTTGTTGTTGTCCTAATCCCCTTTTCCATTTTTAAATCACCCACGGCTCACAAAAAAAAAAAATTCTGCATTGCAATTTTGCGGCCAATATTATTGCAAATTAGATAGGATTAGTTCTTCATAATCACAATTAAATACGTAACAGCGTCTTTTCTTGCATTTCCTTTAATTTGACTAAGTATGTTTGTTAGACAAATTTGGTCCTCACGATTGACCCTATCGATTGATGCTATAAAAATACAGGGTGTTATTTTTTCGGAGTTTAACCGGTTCGATTCCCGGATGTTGTAGGCATATTTTCAAAAATCTTTGAATGCAGTTTTTCTTTATTTTAAAAATAATTGAATGTTTCCTTTGAGTAAAATTTGCTAACTTCATTATTTAGGGTACTTCCCCTGGAGGAGCGCTCTGAAAATTCCACCCTGTATACTTTACTATATAGTTTCCCGCCCTGCGGCTTTGCCGGAGCTAACAATTTTTCCCGAGATAATGAGGGATTTTCCCACGGTAAAATTAGCCTTTGTCCTTCCCAATGCTCTAATCTATCTTTGTACTAAGTTTCATTGAACTTCGGTCACACCGGTCACTTAGTATGACAAGTTGAATTGTAATTTTGAGATTTCCATTATTTTTATTCTTTTTTTGTTCCATAGGGAAAGTTATTCAGCATCATGAGTACTTTCACGATGTTTTTTTTTTTTTTTAATTGACCTATGCTTGTGTCGAAAAGGTACGACAAATCAAGCTTCACCGGACTTGCGGGGGATTGGAAGACTCTACCCCAAAAAAAAGTCATATACCAACGCGTCTAGGGGCGACTCGAGGGAGCCTCGGACCACGGCCTAGCGCGTTGATACTGAAAAATATCGTGAAGGAGACGACGCGACGCCTGAGGGGCTCCGTCTCTGATTTTCAATTTTGATTTTGGTTCTGGCCGCGCCCCCGCCGGCGGGTGCTTTCACTATGTTGTGGATAAACAACCAGTTTAATTTCACGGAGTGAACAATTTGATTTTACGAATAGTAAAAAAAAATATTTATATTATTATAATCGATTCCAGTTAAAAAAATGTAAGATAGATATATAAAGAAAGTAATTATACCTAAAATAATAAACTGCCCAATAATCATGTATCAGCTCTATGTAAACTGTAAAGTAATATGCACAATTAAAAATACAAGCATGTTTTTTTATATTTTGCTGACAAACCAACAACAACATCTAATTTCTGAACAATTGTACATTGATGAAGCGATCCTGTTACATTATTAATATGACATTGCAAATTGATACACTTACAAATTAATTGAGAGTAGATCAATGTCAATAGCCTAGATTTTTGTTATTATTGTTACCTTGAACCAATTCAGGCTGGAAGCCGGCCTTCATACGGCCTGAAATGGGAGTAGGTATGCGTACGAATAATAATGAATCTACACTAATATTATAAAGAGGAAAGATTTGTATTTTAGTGTGTAAGTTTGTAATGAATTAACTCAAAAACTACTGAATTGATCTTATGAATGAATGAATGAAATGAATGAAATTATTTTATTCTCAGACGACAACGGTCCATACAGAGTTGTTAGTTATAAAAGACTTAGGTACTACCTACCTATGTTAGTAAAATTTTAAATGCTCATTCGAGCGATAGTGGATCCCCATCCAATGAGTGATCTTGATGGAACTTGTTACAAAGATAGAGTAAACCTTAGGGAGTAACATACGCTACCTTTTACCTTTATTTTTATTATTAACTGGTATAATAATTCCGCGAGTAATAAGCTGCGCCTGTTCTGTCAATCTTTTAAATGTTTTTTTTTCTATGTTGTTTGCTAAAATAAGTACCATCCACATTCTCTTCAGAAGACACTCTACCAATTCTGCGACTCTACGAAAGGAAACCCCGTATTTTTAGCCTGAAACCACGCAGCGTAGAACGTGCCGCTAGGTTATTTAGTATAATAAAGGGAGATTTCAGAAGTTATTTATTTTTCAGTTAAATTGGCAGATGTTCAATATGCCCTTCAGCCGAATTCTAGCGCCGCCGCTTAGATGCCGATGATCTCATCCTAAAAATCGAGTTGCACCACAGAGCACTGAAACCTAGCAGCGCTCACTTAACTTCCAATACAAACAGCTTAACACGCTCCATCTATTTATAGAATGTCAGCTTGAAACAATGTCTTATAGATGTAGCAAATTTACATCGCGCGTATAAAAAAAATAATGTAATATCTCAATGTCATAAAAAAATTACGATGATTCACTGTTTTATTCTTAACGATCTCAAAATATAAAGCACCTAATTTGTTTTACCAGTACGCAGATTTTGGTTTTAAAAATTATTTAATTTTAACATTATTTCGCAATTTCCGTTACCTAGTTTCATTTTAAAGTCGAGCTAATTATCTATTTTTGAATTACTTTATATTAATTTAATAGGAATTCATACTTCATGGCGCAAAAGGGCGTAATACCATTTCTTTTAAACAAAACTCCAAGAGAAAAATTCGTAACAAACTGATATCGAAAATCAACAATGTTATCGCCACTCGCTGGGTGCAAAACGGGGAGTAGGGACAGACGAATCGATCGCAGCGCCCGCCGTGGCTAAAAAAGGAACTCGCGGCGGATGTCATCCTTGCGTATACATAGTGGAGTGTTGTTGTTTATTGTATTTCGTTAAAAATAAAGAAATATGGGTCACGATACCTGCTGTGTTGATAACTGTAAAAACACTGGCGTAAACAGTGCTTGTAAATTCTACAAATTTCCACAAGCACGTTGGAAACAAGAACAACGAATGAAATGGATAACAGCCGTCAAGAAGAAAAAGTAAGTTAACCTATAAAATAACACTTTTATTGTTTAAATATCCATGTAGTATGAGAATGTTAAGTGACTATAATTTATTTGTTGGTTTATTTCAGTGCTGATGGATCGCCGTGGTACCCAAAGCCCCATGACAAAATTTGCAGTGCACACTTCACTGGAGGCAAAAAAGCTGAAGAACAGGGCAGTCCTAGTTACGTCCCAAGAATATTTCAGACTACATCCACCTCCGCGAGGGTTAAGGCAAATTTAGCCATGTCAAGGTATAACCGATACATGGAACGCAGAAACAAAAAAGAAAAAGAATTGTTGAGCAGAGCAGAAGAACCTAATATTCCTTACGAATCAAGAATTGAAATCATGGAAAATTCTGCAAAAAAAATTGATAAAGGATGCCTAATATAAATATTTTCGAGTGTTGAAAATGAAGGAAAAACATTAAACATTTAACATTATTTTTATTACATTTCGTTTCTTTTACATCTTGCACATGTTGAGCCAAAACTAATTGTTTGCCTTTTGATGTTGTTTGGGGTTGGAAATTGATTTCGTGTGTTACTGCTGCAAATCCAGTTTGTATTATTAATTTGGCCATGTTTAACAAACAATCAGCAATAGGTCCGTGTGTACTACATAGAATTGGTTGAATTGTGCCAGTTTACACGGCAAATAAAAAAGGCCAATGTTACTATAGACGCTATACATTTACATGTTTTTAGTTTTACAATAAACGATTTTAAATACGACGTTTCATTGAAAATATTTCATTGTTTATTTTACTATTCGTAATGACAACTCGCCATTTGACACTTCAGAGTCCGCCTAAAGTTCATCCGCTAGTTGGCGCTGCCGTCGCGCACCCAGCGAATAGTAAGAGCCACAAGAGCACTTAAGTTTTTTTTGCTTCTGTCAAGCTTCCGTAGCTTGTAGGGGGCCGAGCGCGATTATTTTTCAGTGCTCTATGGATTGTTCATATTGTGTTTGTCTTATTTTGATCTAAATACAGCTGCAGACGCCTCGTCCGAGTTCCTTGGCTAACTATAGCGGAGACATCTAACTTTGTTGCTGTCTTATTGCTATTATTTAGATGAAAGAGAAGCTCATCTAAAAATATCTAGCTAAGGATTTCAATTGTAAATGGGTACTGAGAATCAGTTTTTAAACGAGATTACAGTCTATAAAACCCATCATCATCATTTCAGCCGAAAGACGTCCAACGCTGGAATAAAAAAAAAAAAAAAATTTTACCTATTAAGGTGACTGAAATTTAAGTCTACATAATAAGAGCTAACCATATTTTTTTGTTGATTCCATTTGTCTATATAATTGGCTCGTTTTTCAAATAAAGACAAAATCCAATTAATTTGTTAGAAACGGGAAATCTCTGGAAAAGGTCAAGACTGTCCTCCTAATTAAGTTCGAAGTTCTTAAAATTGAGTAAGTAAACTGAAAACATGAATTTAATATACAACGCAGTGATAGAATAGTGTATGTTTCATAATTTATTTATTAAAAAAACTTTTGCTATAGATATAAAAAATTATAAACGTAATTTGTGAGCAATTTTTCAAAGTGTTCGTCTTTGATTTCGGAGTTGAGGACTTTTTAAATTTATTTTACCTGATTTAACAAAAAATTCTATGATACTTTTCTTTAGCGCCGGACTTACCTACAGTATTAATGTTCCCACCTATTTAAACGGTAAAAATAGTCAAAATAATGGGAATTCATAGTTTAATACTGTAGGTAGACTGCAAAAGTCTACTCTTACTACCTTTAACAAAAACAAAAGCCCTTCACTTAACTGTTTCTTTCTATACGTTTTCTGTCACCTACAGGATTAGTTAGCTGTCAGCTGCCAATTATTAGTTTTTACGCTCCGTTGAGGTTATCAGAGCACGTGTAGGCACGTGTAGATTACACTCTGTTTACCTGAATTTATAGTATTTTATTATGATATTGGCTGTTTTATTTGAATGTATTATTTTTTTTACTTATCTTATTCGAGCTTTCTTACAAAATTTCGCGTCAATCGGCTGAGAAATGCGATCTATAGATCTTCTATAGAAGAGAATAGATGGACATGTTATTTTGTCCATCTATTCACTTCTAGAGTGACAAAGTGACCTACCAAAAATTTTTGCCTAAGCCGAACGTAGACGATGCGCTTGGTCAATAAGTGCTAGGATCTTAAGGGCCCAAAATTTCTAAAGCCGGAAGTCCTGTGTTGATCACTGTTTTGAAACGAATAGAAGTTGGTTTGTTCCAAAAATACTAAATATAAGCGCGCTTTCTTCATGTCCGTTGATGGTGTTAGAACATTCGTTCGTTTCTAAATATTTTATCGGACCGTATGTTGTGCAATTGCAGGTATCGAATTATGTACACATAGGAGTCATCTCGTTCTGTAACGAGCTTTTGTAATTGTAAGTAGCAGTAATTGCTTTGTTCACTTTCCACGTACTGTTTACCAGCACTCTTCTGTTTTCTGAATGTTTCCCAACGTCACTGGCGGGTAGACAGCGAGGCACCGACTCTACGCTTCGACTCGGATGTTTTGTAAACTTCTCTTGTGATTCGCTGAAGAAAATACTACACGAACTTTAGAATTTTCCATATTAATCACGTACACTTTCATGATTTTGTGAAGTCAACAGGGTCATCGTTTCGTCTACCGATTGAATATTTTACATATTTCATAGAATGCTGCGTACACGCATCGAATGAAGTACTAAACTGGTGGCGTGACATGAGTCACATAGTAAACATGTCAATTTTAGCGTCGCGTTACGAATTCTTTGGTGCAATGAATTGGTACACGTGGTGGTAATGGACATATACTTTTTCTGGAAACGAACCCGCATAGCATGGTTCTAATAACCGATACATCGATATTGGCATCGGTACAACTGAATCTGTTGAAAACAAGTACAAAGTGCGCACGTGCTTTTATTTTTTTGAGCCCGATGCGTACCGGACGCCAAAAACAGTGATTTTTTATTGCTTGCTTGCTTTTAGTCTGCCTTTCGAGACTAACCTAGCTAACATACCAGCCCCCGTAACATGAAGTGCTATGACAAAAGTTTGTCGCACAATTAACTGTCAAAAAGTTGCGAGAAACCCACACGACAAAATTATGTCTGTCAGTCATGCATGAACGGGCATTTTAGATGGTGGTGTCAGAATTATTTAGTCACATAATGGGCTTAATTCTGCCGTGGTTGCTAAAATCTCTAAATTTAAGTTATTGGTCTCTTTCATTCATATGGGAATCGAAAAGGATGGGGAGGTGAATGAATTTAATTTTGAATGCATGATATTATGTAAAATAAGCAGTGCAGCTGTCAAACTCAGCTTAATTTAGTCGGTATGTTTTTAAATTCCTGCTAAATTACGCGTCAAATCGATGTTTGACGTGTCTAAATGTAGGTTGGCAACCATATGGTTCTTAAATGTATAACTTAAATTTAGCTTAATATGTAGAATCGAGCCCTATGCTTCCCACATGGCTCGTATAACGACTACATCCGTAAGACAGTAGCCGGGACAGTGGCCTTACGTGACGTCCGAAGCACGGAAACATAATACCTCACTTTTATCGTTGTAGACTGTATGTCTTGTCATTCCTGGTGAGCAATAAAGTATTTTCTATTCTATTCACAATAGTATTTCTTTTATCGAATGATCAAGTGATTCAGGCTTAGTGTCCTAACCAAACTCGAAAAAGTCTCACAAAGCCTCTGGAATAATACAAATACTTCATTGCACGCAAATAAGATACAGTACCTAGTTAAGCCTAGGCAAGCTTCAACTACCATCCGTTAATATGCAAACTATACTAACTGTATGAGGAATTCTGCAAATTAACTAGTTAACGTGCAAATTAACTAGTTAGTGTGCAAATTAACTAGATAATGTGCACATTAAAGTATTTCAAAATAATATATATTGTACTAACTGAACAAATAACTGCCGTATTACGAGAAAAACAGCATTTGAGGTGCTTTAAAACGTGAGCTTTTACAGAACGGGAACTTTTTCGGAACTTTCCCTTAACAAATAAGTACGCTTTTTGAAACTCATTCGTGGAATATCGTTAATGTGACTCTTTTGGAACTTGTGTAATTATTAGTACTTTTATTTTTAAGAAAGCCTTAGATAGAGCTGGGGCTCTACTTTTGACATCAATATCTATATCCCGATTTCAACCCAATGCAATACCAAAGTCAATTTTAGACCGCTACTCTTGAAAATCTTCCCGCCAAGAGTTGACAAATGCCAGATTTCTTTAAGTTCACTCGATTTCCGCCCAATATGAAACCAAGGTTGCGTTAGTGTAGCATTCGTTAGTACGAAACGCCCGATCTCAATGTCGACGGATCGGAATCGCCGCGCCGCCGTCAAGAGTAGTCCCTCTGGTCGATATCGAAACAAATACCTAAAAAAGTTACCCGTCGTCGTCTACGTCCATTTTTAACCCCCGACGAAAAAGAGGGGTTGTTATAAGTTTGACGTGTGTGTCTGTCTGTCTGTCTGTGGCATCGTAGCTCCAAAACGGATGCGCCGATTTTGATCTAGGTTTTTTTGTTTGCAAGGAATAGAATAGAATATACTTTATTGCACACCAGAATAAAACAGAACAGTTAAATTCACAAAAAAATAATAAAGAAAGTGTACATGTAGGCGGCCTTATTGTTAAGTAGCAATTTCTTCCAGGCAACCTTAGTGTGACAATCAAGAGTTTTCTTAGCTATGATCCAAGAAAATATCTTTAGCCTTTTGAGATTATCAGCTCTTTTCTAGTTGTTGAAAGGATCAAGTAACGGTTTTGTGTCGGGGGTTATTAAAATTTTTAATTTAGTGTCGTCTTTTGAATGCTGAGTACATTCAACTTTTCACAGCATCTGCACAGTTTATTGAATAGTAGACCTGCATATACGAGGAATAATCCTACTAATATTATAATCGCGAAAGTTTGTGAGAACGGATGTTTGGATGTCAGTTACTCTTTCATAAACTACGAATGGATTTTAATGAAACTTTCTAATAATATATATAAATTCATTTATTTCAGGCAATATTTACATAAAGATGTTAAATATGCAAACAGAGGCCCATATCATAAATACCTTACAGACATCGCATCTTATGGCATCGTAGCTCCTAAACGGATGCGCCGATTTTGATCCAGTTTTTTAAGTTTCGACGTCGAAAAGTGATTTGTAAAATCTTACTTCGAATAAAACATTTTTCATTTTCATTTTCATTTTCATAAGCTATTGTATAGCTTTTAGTTTGCAATGTGTCACAATCGAGAGTGTTCTCAGCTATGATCCAAGAAAATAACTTCAGCGATTTGAAGATTATCAGCTCTTTTTTAGTTGTTGAAAGGATCAAGTAACGGTTTAATATCGGTGGTTATTAATTTGTTTTATTTAGTTTTATTATATATATAAATACGTATGTAATATATTATCAGCTAACGAGTACAGGCTAATGTTGGAGTCAGCAGCGGGCCGTGTATGAAATGTTCAGGATAAATGTCCTACATATTTACTACCGTTATTATGTTTGAATTAGACATAAAATAAATTATGGCACATCTATTTACCTACTCCCATAATTTTGAATTACAAGAAAAAAAAACAGATATATGTAATAAATTACAACTGTAAAAAAACTATGGACTGAGACGTGTGTATGTATGTATGATAACTAGAGATAGGGACTACTATTTGGTATTCTGTGCTAGAGATGACGTTTTTAATACTATTTAATAAATAGCTTGTTTTAAACCTTAAAGTACGTTATACTTAGCGTCAATATTAAAATTACACAATATACTTACGTACGCTATTTACAAGACTACAATACAGGTAGGTAGTTACCTATAGGTAGGTAGGTACTTACAGAAAGAAAACGTCAAGTGCATCTAGATATAAGATCACACTATTTTCAAAACTAAGCAACATTTCTATTATAAACAAAGTATCGATTTTCTCTCGAATTACACTAGATCATAATATAAAACTACAGTTCGCGCGCGAGTTAAATGCAGAGAACGTTTAAGTTTATAGCTATGCTATCGTTTTCTAAATAAAACTGACTATACTCACTGTTAGAAGTGGTGCTTTTGTAACAGAGAGTATAATCAGTTTTATT
This sequence comes from Teleiodes luculella, assembly GCA_948473455.1. Lineage (NCBI taxonomy): Eukaryota > Metazoa > Arthropoda > Insecta > Lepidoptera > Gelechiidae > Teleiodes > Teleiodes luculella. The sequence goes on from OX419583.1 coordinate 14,049,744, forward strand.
CAAAAAACTATAGTATGGCTATAAACTTAAAATGAAGTGAAACGCCCTCTGCTATCAACTCGCGCGCGAACTGTACTTGATAAGTAAATACCATTAATTACGTAAGCTCTTGTAGGAAATGTTCTACATTATAACTACGTAATTTGTGTAACTAGTAAAATATAGAAAACATTATGAAATTATTTGTTTATGTCAGTTTTCTGTTTTTAGCAATTTTAGCATTATTCCATAAAATAGGTGACCGTGCTGCGTATTTAGCTAACAGGTCCGTACCATTTTGTTAACTTTTTATGTACAGTTTTTTTTCACGTGATGATCTAATTAAGAACACGTTTTTCGTCTACAATATACTCTTTGTTGAGGCTTTTATGTGTTTATATCTAATACCTATTTAACTTATTTTTTATACAGATGCCAATGTATAGGTAACGTAAACTAATAATAAAAAGTATGAAATCTGCGCCTATGTATTGTGGGATATAATTCTCGCGGAATAAATAGGCTTCCGTCAAGAAAATTTATATAGAAAGTAGCTTATAAATTTAAACCAAGTGGTATAGTGCAAGTTGATATACTCTTAACTAAAGGCTGAGATTCTTTAAAAATTATTTTGCCACTATGTTCCGTAAATCCTCATTTACATCGAGGCAACAATATGCAACAGTGTCGCACCAAAAATGTCGCACGGAATCCATCGTATTCGGATACAAGCTGCGGCAGCTTGCCACATGCCGTTCTTACCACAATGTGCTGCATATTTTATTTTTACAGCATGCGATTTTGTGGAATAATGCCGTAATGCCACATAATGTTACCCCAGCGTAAATTATAGTGCCGCGCATATACAAAGAGATTTGAAGAGCCGCTTCAGGCTCTTCAAAACTCTTTGCGCATATACCTCTATTTGAAGTTTTGTTTTTTTTAAATTGACCTATACTTGAGTCAAAAAAGTATGACGGATCAAGCTTCACCAGACTTGGGGGGGAGCGGAAGACTCTACCCCAAAAAAAGTCATATACCAACGCGGGGCGGCTCGAGGGAGCCTCGGACCTAGGCCTAGCGCGTTATTACTGAAAAACATCGTGAAGGAGACGACGCCTGAGGAGCTCCGTCACAGCAGCACACACATTGCGCGAACCTGTCATTTCTGTTCAAACTAATATCGCATCGCCTCTTGACATTTTTAAGAGTTTCTTCTTTATTAGTGCGAGACGAGAGCCAGCCACGGTTTGAGCAAAACTTAATAACCTCATTAGGTGAAGGTGGTTAAAAGGTGTATTGGCCTGTAAGTATTTCATTTGTAATCGTAGATATAGTTGTGTTTTAAACGATTATAGTCTGTAAATTGCTCTTCAGAAATAATAAAGAATTTTGAAAAACAAAAACAATAACTTCATTAAAATTTGACGTCGAAATGTGATAAAATCCTTTTGACTTTGATTCTACTTGAGGTTAACACATACGGACCTGGACAATACACACTCACTATCACACTTTTTCGGTCGATTACGGATACCGTATTTGATTCCACAGACCTATCGACGGACTCTAAGTGCTCGACAAAATGTCTTATATAAAATAAGTGTTATGTATGGTAGTAACCTCACGCTAAGTTTTAAATCACATAAGAACTATAAAGTTCACTCTACTGCCTATGCTTCGACAAGAAGTTTAAAGTTCCACCTTCTGTCTTACTTATCTAAATAAAAATAAATTTTGCAGTGATGAATTTAAAAAAATACGTTAGGCTCGCTCTCCTTTCATTAAAACATTTTGTTATTTTCTACAAACTCAATTCGATACGAACAACAATCACAATACTGCTTCGTTTATTTCTGCGTGACATTCTCAAGAGAATAAAAACTAGAACAATCTATCAATTGATTGCTTTACTGCGTTACGGGTCACGAGTTGAATAATTCCTCTTTGATTGGAAATCGTGTGGGCGGTTGAGGGCATAGCGTATTTACACTGGTATTAAAAGTCGCAGCAGTTGTTGTGTACTTCATACATAATAAATAAATATACGTATTGATTGATGACAACTAGCTGACCACCCGCAATGTTTTTTTTTCTGAAATAATACCGGCCGCGGCACCGGAAGCCGCTGGATGCCGGCAGTGCAGGACCGATCATTGTGGAGATCCTTGGGGGAGACCTTTGTCCAGCAGTGGAATTCTTTCAGCTGAGATGATGATGATGACTTAAATGTTTTAAAAAGCCATATCCGTCAAAAAGTTGCAAAACATTTTTGATCTAAACCTAAAACATACTTCATAATTTCATGAAAACCGTAATAAATAATTCATGAAATCTACCTACCAAAAACATTTATACATTGACATATCGAGAAAAGAAAATGTTTATCACAATTGCAAACACACACACTTAGGGTCGAGGTAAGTAAGTTTGATTGTTTATGGATTATTTTTCTAATAACATGAGAATAGGTCGCTTTAAGTGATGTAACATCCAAAAGTTAAAAAATAAATTCTTAATTTAAATAAGTGAAACAAGTACAAGTGTTTTTCAAAAAACTATCAAAAATAAATTCTTTGAACTCTTGAACTCTTAGGATATGGATGGACCGGGTAGCCAAGGGAGACCCTGTCCAAGGTATCGAGCTTAAAATCATCGGATTTTAATTTTTCGCTCGTATAGATAGTAAATGAATCTAGCGTTTCAAACGGCCAGTGTAAAATCACTGCCAATGCACAGCGAAGAGAGCGTGGGCGTCACAACTCAGACGTCACATTTTCAGCTTACAGGCACTTAGTTTCCTTGGTTTCTTGTTACAGGCAGCTTGGCTTTCAATCACGCGCACGGCCGTATGTAATCGACAACCTTCTTTGAGTAGTAATGTGTATATGTGTGTGTGTAGTATTACGTAAGCAATAATAATGTTTAAATATGAGAATAAATCAAGGAATATACATGTATATTATTATTATGTAGCAACTGAAAAGCTGGCTGACAATATCACGAACCGAAAGAGAGGCTATAAGTAAAATAATATGTACCTATGATACTTTCGTTTAAGTTTATATTTTAATAATCAATTAGTTTCGTTTAAGTTAAGGACAGAGTTCATATTGTCTGTTTTATGCATTTTGCACTAGTATTTCCAGTTTTTACGTATCAAAATAAATATGTACATACATATTTGTGACGTTTCACGTACCTTATGGTCGGTATTGAGTTACGCATATCCCTGTAATCAGCAACTAATATAAGCTATTCAAATCCAAAAAGTTTATCTTTACACTGCCATAAGGTACCTTTGCACATGGAACGTCACATTTAATCCTTTGACTTGAATCCTCATTATAAAACAGTTTATGAGCTCCTTTCATACGCGCTTTCGGAAACAGCATTCACTTTCTCTAGCAGTTGCGAGATGGTGTCGCTAACGGATGACCTGCTTATTGCAGGATACCTAACTGTAAGCGCGTACAGAAAAGAACTCGGTAAACGACCTCCCAATTTTAGTACCGTTACTCTTGTTCTTGTTCTCAATTTGAAATTAACGTCTAAACTTTTATTTCCAGCCTGACCCATTTTTATCTTTGTCTGATGCTAATTATGTATTCTGTGGTCTAGTGAAATTGTTTGTTACGTTTTTAAAGTCCTATGTGCCTAGCATTGTAATTTGTAACTATGTTTCTAATTCCATGGTGCCTAGAGGCAACTGATATGATTTACTTTATTTAGTAACTAGCTTCCGGCCGCGGCTCCGCTCGCATTAATAGTTTTTCTCGGAGGAATGACAGGACAGGGTAGCAATACTAGTTATTAATGTTGTTACAATATTTTTTTCGCCAATATTACATCATAAGGTAAAGAACTGTGTACCTGTATACTGTCATGAATCATTTAATTTCCTCGTGCTAACTAAAAGGTTCAATCAACTGCTCACTACAATGCATGATTCATTTTAAAAAATCTAGTGATACTTGTTCAACGGACCTATATATTACACATATTTTGCAATATTAACTTTATTAACATCTGTATCTTTGATGCTTGACAACAACTTGACATATTTTTTTAGTATTAAGTACTATTATATTTTTTTGTGACTAATGCCGTTTTACACTAAACTTAGAATCGCCTAAATTGATGCCTAACGTACTTAGCAACTCTTAGTAAAAATTTTGTTTGCACAAACTTTAAGCCATTCTTAAACCTGCTTGGGAGATGCCTACGAGTATAAGAGCCCGATTTGACAGCGCCTAGAACTTAGGGAACGTCTAGAAACGCCAATTCATACCTATGTTGTTTTTAATTTTCCTTTTCTCACATGCTTAACCGTATCTAAAACAAATATAACCATATGTAGGTAAGGGACGTTTAATGAGGGAAATAAATGTATTTCCATTTTTTTGTAGAGTATAGTGCAAGATCGTACGAGTAATATCATTTTTTATGCTCCATTGTTTGAAGCACAATTTTCTCTTTACGCAACACGTAATAATTATCTAGATAAGTACTTAAAGGTATCTATTTCTGATATGCATACTTACTCACTATTAGTCACTTTGGCATTACTTAGAATAGAAACCTTTGTTGAGTTATCTAATAAAAATGTGGACTAACAAAATCGCTGAGCTAGGCACTGAAAAAAATCAAAAACAAATTTAAACATTATGACTAAATTGCTATACGATAGTTAATCCTTTGTACTTTTACATACGTGCGTGAATCGGAATGGCCACTAAATGATTTTTGCAACACAATTTTTTTTCTTTGTTTAAAAAGTGCTGGCTGATCAAAATTTCATAAGTGAATAGCGCTTCAACATATTTCCACGAAAAGCCTATAGCGGCATCCCTAGCATGACATTTACACGTGACTATAAAATCCCAAACTTTCTAGCACCCCTCTTATGACTGAGAGGCAAACAGGAGATAATGACAATTAATTTTAACCCTGTGTAATTATTGTATCATTCGAATGTATAGACAAATGCTTATCTATTCTATAAGTAGCGATTAGCATTATCTAATCTGTGGTTTAGCTAACTCTATCTAGCTAGACCTTTCGAAAATCCTTCAAGCTCTACAGGCTAGTTCGCACTGCTTTAGTAATTTAGTCGAGTGGCGGGAATTTAGTAGCTAAACTAATCGCTACTGCCCAGAAATCGTTCGCACTGCGGTCGAGTACAGTACACAAGTAAATGGTGTTTTGCAAGATGTACGGGCTGCAACGCAGTAAAGTGAATAAACTGATTAAGCAAATCGTAACGTGGATGAGGAAATTTCTGTGATAATTAATAAAAAGAAGCTATGGGTACGAAAATGGATCAATAGAAGAGATGAACTAGGAAAATTGTCTTCTTTTTTTATTTTATTTTGTTTTAATATTTAATTTGATTTTTTTTTATTAATTAATTTGGAATTGGAAACAAATTTTAAAGTTGTGTCTTCGCTCCAACGAAACGACATTTTTGCAGCAACTAATGAACTCGACTAATTCGACAGGTTCGCACTTGTTTAGCCGGTGAACCAGTGAGCACGGACGCGTGGTGGGAGGTGCTACTCGCCCGATGAAATACAATAAAATGGATTGACTTGACTAAATTACTTACTAACTTACTCGACTAAATTTTTGGTGTTCAGACACGTTTAGCTACTAAATTACTCGCAACTCGACTAAATTACTAGCCTAGTCCGAACTAGCCTTACCTGATCCAAATTTAAAATTTAGGCGCGTAAGATTTGACGGCCTCGTAGCCTAGTTGGTAGTAGTTCTGCCTTCGAAGCACAGGGTCGCGAGTTGAATCCCGCCAAGAGTTAACATTCGTATGATGAACATTTGTGTTTGGCTTTTATCTGGATGTTGTATATTTATTATATTTATTATTTATTTATGTTTGTCAGACAGCTGACAAACACAGTACAGGCTCTGCCTAGTTTGGGGTCAGATGGCCGTGTGTGAGATGTCCTACATAGTATTATTTATTATTAAATACTATCTTTCCGCCGCGGCTCCGCCTGCGTTAACAGTTTTTCCCGTGGGAACGAGGGATTTCCCGCGGTAAAAGGTAGCCTATGTTACTCAGGGTGAATGTAGCTTTCTAAAGGTGAAAGAATTTTTGAAATAGGTTCAGTAGTTTTTTAGTTTATTCATTACAAACATACACAAAAATACAAATCTTTCCTCTTTTTAATATTAGTATGATGAAAGGATTAAATCCAACAGACCTTTTAAATTAAGGCACCGACAGAATCTAGTACTCGAGGCTTAGATATATTTTTACCCTTTATGCTTTATCTAAAGCCCGCTTATTAGGCTTAATTAAAATTCCTTTGTTGAATAATCCCTTCAATCGTGGTCTATTTTTGACTTTCGGCAACCGGTTCGCAGGTATTTTTAATTTAATAAGAATTTGCTTGGGTCCATCTGCCTAAACCCTTTGTTTTAGGCGCCATATCTCCCAAAATAAAAATCCTGCAGTATAAGAACGCATTCACATGGGCAAAATAGCCAACATTACTTCTAAATATTAAAACAACCTGCCGCAAGCACTTTTTTTTTAATAACTGACCTAGAAAGAAACATTTCAACAGATAGAATAAAAATACTTAAAACCTTTGGCAAAACAACTTTACAAAATGCATTCGTTTTCGACTTTATGTTGAAAGCATAAGGTTAATATTAAGGTGGCAATATAGTGGCCACTACCTTGGATTTAATGAAATATAACAAAACACATGAGACCTGTCGATGACGCTCGAAAGACGCTAGTGTGAAGGGGCACTAAATTTGACAGGAAAGTATCAGGTTTTAAAAGAATGAGTATTCAGTAGAAAAAAAATGGCAACAAATTAAATAATGCGTAGTGTAGTAAAGGATTGAAAAGCAGCATGTACAATGTTTTTCGGTAGTCTTAAACCAAAGATATGAAACTGCTTGCGTTGATGTCTTTTGTATGAAAACACTCGTTTTATTCCGGAATAATTTTGTTTGTTGGTCGACGACCTTAAAAACCGCATAGTAAGATTTTTTTAATGTGAACTAAAATATAGTTGGTGTATAAAAAATATCTACCTCTATCATTTTATTATTATAAAGAGGAAAGATTTGAATTTTTGTGTGTGTGTGTGTGTGTGTGTGTGTGTGTTTGTAATGAATAAACTCCAAAACTATGAACCGATTTCAAAAATTCTTTCAATGTTAGAAAGCTACATTCACCCTGAGTAACATAGGCTACCTTTTACCGCGGGAAAATGCCTCATTCCCAAGGGAAAAACAAACAAACTGCCGCGAAAAACTGTCAACTAGCAGAGAGCTAAAGGGTATATAAATAACATGTTCGTTGTAGACACAGCCTAATGTGACGCCCTATGGCCTTGGATGCTACCGAACTTTGTTTAATAATTTTACTAAGCTAACTTCAAAGTGGATTTTTAATCCCCGACGAAATAGAGGGGTGTTATATATAAGTTAGATGTTTGTGTCTGTCTGTCTGTCTATCTGTGGCATTGTAGCTCCGATTTAATTCTAGTTTTTTTTTTACAAAGTGTCTATTTTTTTTTATTGAGATATTCTTGTGTTGAAAAGGTACGACCAATCAAGCTTCACAGGACTTGTGCAAGGTGTCATAATCGAGAGTTTTCTTAGCTATGAAGAGAATTATCTTCAGCCATTTGAAGATTATCAGTTTCGGAGATTAGCCTGTACAAACAGACAAACAGAGATTCAAAAAAATTGAAAAATATTTGGATATGTTCTATAATGTCACTTCTCACATCCCGCTGACTTGATTTTTAGCATTTTTTTCTATGTAGAGATTTTCGACCTCTACAGTTTTATTATATAGAATATTATGAAATAAACTAAACTCTGATTATCATTGCGTTTTAGTTATAAGCTATTTTATTACGGCAATCATGCCTTATTTCTAGCCGTCATATATTTGATTTTATCTTTGCTCTTTATCAAGAGTATCAGATATCTTAACAGCTTTACAATCTATATACTATTGGTACAGTAACCAGCACATGCGGTTCGATATTCGCACTATGAAATTCACCCCTACCGCTACGGAATAAGGGTGCTCTCAAGGTCAACATGTCCAGCCGCATATACTGACTACTGTACAAACTGAATGATCTAATACACAATATCATGGAATCGTTATCAATATGTAATGCAAAGTCTAGCATTTCTTATAAAGGTAAATATTATGACAAATTCTGCTGAATCTGTGCTAAATAAAGTCGGCAAATGACCGAAAAGGGTAAACATTGATGTACCGTTTACATATTATGCACGCGCAGTATTCATAATTTTAGCTACATAGAGTATTTTCTTCTAAATACACGGAGTTATTTACGCAGAAAAACTTCAATGAATCTTATATCGTGGTACAATTTACTACGTGACTTAAAAAAATAGAGCAAAAATATTAATATATATATGTTACGGCTAAAGATAGATGTGAACATAAACTTAAGATTAGCCGGCTAAACTTAGGTTTATCTTGGAGGAGCGGCTAATGTTAGTTTCTTCTATCTTTAGCCGGCTAAACTTGAGTTTAGCCGCCGCCCTTCGGCTAAATATGAATAAGCAAATGAAAAAATGATAGATAATGTTTTCTTTAAGCCACAATTTTTCTTATTAAAACAATTAGTCTCATTGTTCATTAGAAATACCTATTTAGGCATATAAAAATACAAAAATTAAAACAAAATAAATCTTCTTCGTTATTAATTAGGAACAAAATATTTCAAAATTGAAATTATCACTGCAATTTGCATTACAACCATCAACAATTTGTTTCAATGATACCTACTAAGGTATAAAAAAAAACAATCAGCCTCATTATAAATATAAAAATTAAAAACAAACACATATTGCGCATCATCGTCCCCCCTCCGACCACTTCACCCCCTCTTTGCCCGCGCGCGTCCATAGAATACATTTTTAGCCGCTTCGGGTCGGATAATGTGCAGTTTATACGGCTAAAGATGAAATAACTCGACGCAATTTATATTTTATCGAACATTAGCCGCTCCTCAAAGATAAACCTAAGTTTAGCCGGCTAATCTTAAGTTTATGTTTACACCTGTCTTTAGCCGTAACATATATATATAGTAAGAAGGTAAAATCTGCAAAATAAATAAAACAGAGTTCTTAGATGCAAAATTGAACTATTTATATTAAAATAAAATTATATCCTTTGAAAGGAAGACTGATATGATAATTGATAACACTATGTATGACTAAACAATACAAATATCGCAACATATTTGTATTAATTTCTAAAAAACAATAAAGCATACATATATAGAGAGTTAAAGTAGAATAAATTACTACATAGTATAAAACAAAGTCGCTTCCCGTCTGTCTGTCCGTTTTAAAATTAATTTTGGTCAACCCACAATAATCATATTCCCGTGCGAAGTCGGGGCGGGTCGCTAGTATTCAATATAACATAACGTAAAACCCTGGGGAGCTCGAAACCCAGAGACAGATGACACAAGAGACAGCTGGGCAGAGAAACTTGCAAAGTTTGGAAAACTTAGGTAGGTACGTGTAGGTATCCCAACTAGCACACAAGCGCTATAAGAAGCGGTACAGTAGCCGGATAGAGGATTTCAGTTACGGTATGGGCTTCTTAGTAAGAAATATAGTAGATCTATAAGCTACTAAAGATCTCTTGTAGCGCGAAATAGGCCACAAATTATACAACTATAAGTTCTGCAATAGATCTAAAGTGGCCGCTAATGTAAGTTAGAATGGCGCTACAAAAGCTGCTTCAAGGCGCTGTAATGTGCCCTAAACGTTCAAAGTTTCTTGTGCAGTGCTTTTGTGCCACCTTCACTCTATTTCGGAGCTCGTGTATTTTCGAATTAACTTTCATCGCTTTAAAGTAGGTTTACTGTTGATTTACTATTTAATTTTTTAATAAATTATGGATGTAAATGCGTGCGTTCTGTGTGCAGTGAAAAGAACATAACTAATATGAAGGATTATCAGTAAGGTAAGTAATATGGTGTTGTATTTCTTTATGTGCATGTAATTGCAGTGCGATTACCAGTTTGTTGTCAATATATATATGAATTATTGTCAAAATTTTCACGCGCCCTCCGAATGTTACGTTTTAATGCAAAAAACAATATCGATAACTATGGTGAGGAATTATGTTTCAACATAAATAGTCGTTTTTAGCTTACAAAAAGTTTCATTTGGGTTATACGTACAGAAATGAGGCTTAATTTACATTTAAAGTTACGAGTTTGTGTCTTCAAAATATGGTAATAACCTTAAAAACATCCTTTTTGAAAACAGTATAATGGCGGCTCGATAAAAGCAGCTTCCAGTGTTGATTACATCTATTTTATCTGCTTGAACCTTATAAAGGCTCTAGTATTTGTTGCTGTAGATGTTTAGGTTTCACGGTTGTGCTACTAGTGCGCTACCCAACTGTCGTGCATGTACATCAGCGTTTTACAGTTACTATTTAGAGCCCAAGATGGTTTAATGCTATTTGACATTATGCAGTAAAAATAATCCTTAGGGATCCGTCATTAAGTTCGGCAGTTTTATTTTCCTTTTATTCAATACCTACCTAACTAGATTCAGTAATATGGACAATTTCAAGTGCATAGGCACCTATCTACTTTTATTTTTAATTTAGTATAAATAATAATTGACCTGAGATTATTATTGTATAATAACGGTGTAAAACTATCAGTAGTGTGACTTACTGGTATTCCAGTTTATGTTTCTAATTATCATACTTTATGTTTTTCAGCTTCTGCCCGTGACAAATACCTACTTGTGAACCAGAGCTAAACCAGGAATCATTATCTCAAGAAACCTTCAAGAAACATACTTCGTAGTTCAGAATAATGAAAATGAAAATAATGTTCAGATTGAAAGAGCATTTTTAAAAATTTTAGGTTCTGTAGGAGGGAATGGTCAATGTTAGCCTATTTTCTTAAAATTGTAAAAAAAATACATATTTGAGATCCTTACAACAAGCCCTTTCATTTAATATGTCACATATATTAGTAAAAATATGTTATTTATTTAAAGTATGGTATAGTTAGTGAAACTTTTTGTTCTCAAAGTCTAAGCGTTTTTACGGAACCCTCCAGGCGAGTGCAACTCGCTCTTGACCGGTATCTTATTAATATAAACAGCTGAAATACGACTTTAAGTTATATCACAGCGCTATTAACGTTTATTTTCCGTCATAGGCTGAATAAAATAAAATGTTTAATTTATTATACAGCTATGCGTTACATTTTTAGCACACCAGTTGCTAATATGGCGCTGTTAGCTCTAGTATGAAGTCATGTCCCTTCCCTGTAAATGTACAGTTACAAGAACTCTAGTGAACACCATTAAAATACTATAGGTGCTATAACACTGTTTTATAAATCCTACGGCTGTATAAAATATTTCATACTAGCGACCCGCCCCGGCTCCGCACGGGAAAATGATTATTGTGGGTTATTCTTAAGTATATTATGCATGTATTATACATATAAACCTTCCTCTTGAATCCCTCTATCTATTAAAAAAAACCGCATCAAAATCCGTTGCGTAGTTTTAAAGATTTAAGCGTACAAAGGGAGGGACATAGGGACATAGGGACAGCGAAAGCGACTTTGTTTTATACTATGTAGTGATGATTTCTTAGACAGCTAGTAACCGTATAGTTTCTATATAATTCTCATATATAGCGCTAAAGACGCTATTTCAAAGTTACACAACTCTGCTATAGATATAGTGTTACAACATAATTAATAAAATATGTTAAAGAGCGTAAGGCTTTACGAAAACCCTCTATATGGACTTGAGTGCTATAGAGGCAAGTTAAAACCCTTTACAAACTGCCTTGCCTACTAAAGTACTCTTTTACATCTGAGAGTGGTATAAAAAACTCCATTAACTCCATTTTATGTCCTATAGCGGTTTAGTGAAGCTAGTATTTGTTTTTGTATTACCATAAGACATTTTTTTGCCACTAAACATGTCCTGTAACACCTAGCTGTTAAAGGGTATGAAAGTATGCTACTGTTCAACTTTAGGAAAATTGTACAGCAATTTAACAGCTGCTATACCACACTCAGGCTGTATAAGGCCTGTTTAAGCTGCTTGTGTGCTAGTTGGGATGTAAGCTAGAGGAGTTGTATGTATGTAAGTTGTAAATGTGTCGATTAGTCCCAGCTGGTTACATCGTAGGTACTCATAATACCTATTTACTTGTGTAACAACTAGGTAGTGTTAAGTTGTAACTAACGTTTGTCACAAAAAAACAAAAAGATATAGCAAAACCAGTAAAGCATCTTGGCTGACACGGTATTTGGATTTTAACACTATTTCATTCATAATCGTAAGCATACAAGTAGGTACGATTTTACATAGCCGTGTGTTCCGGGTTTAGAATGAGACCAATTCTATGTGGGTGTCGTAAGGGACGACTAAGGATTAGGTACCCAGGGGTTGGGCAGCAGCTGCTACAGTTTTGTTTAATCAAGAACCACTGCGATTACCAACCCGTCGTCAGCCAAATGGAGATTATGGCAACACCATCCTTTACCTCGTAGACTGCAGTAGAGTAAGATTTTTTAAAACCACTTTTAACTGTCCAAGGTCTAAAGCTGTCTAGTATCTATGTTTGGCATTTTTACTTCACTACCAAGGCGAAAATATTTAACTTTATTTATTGCCTTCAAATAAAACATACTCGAAGTACATACATAACTATATTCAAAACCAGAAGGCAATGTTTGAATCTGTACCTCAACGAGGAAAACGGTGTCCTAAATCTCAGAGCGTTGAACTTCGGTTAACCTCTTCCAAATCTAGTGCAGTAAGGTTTCAGGAATCAAAGTAAAAGACCCTGGGAACTCACTTGATTTTTGATATTGTGCGTAATATTTACAGTACATCAGTGTTTACCCTTTTCGGTCATTTGTCGACTTTATTTAGCACAGATATTTACTTTATACGGATACATTTCTAGATTTTAATCGATAAATTACGATAAGACAGCCAGTAATATTGCCTCTAAAGACCTTGCCTTAGTCGACCACGCTGGTTCAGTTCAGGTTGGACGACTCACACACAGCTTTTCAATTTCGTCGCAGGTTTTTTCAATATGTTTTTCTTCTCCGTAAGAGCGTCCAATTACCATGCATACGTATAAATAAAAAAATCGAAACACACTGGTACGATCGGAAGCTATCGTACTGACGCACTTATAGGAATTAACATGCCCTAGGGTATGGTCAGCAAGCAGCGTTCACTATGTATGTAACCAACACAACTGCGGTCTATAAATTGCTTGTCAAGAGAGCGTGGTAGGGATGATGATTACGACAACACTTTCAGTTCCCGTAGCATAAAGTACTGTGTCAAAAGATTATCTCACATTTAGATAACTCTCTAAAAAAACTATCATCGTTTATAATGAAATGATTGTGCCTTAATATAAACTAATTAGTTACTTGTAGTATCATACATAAGGCTTTGTTTAATTCATCATGTAATGAAACAAAGAGGTGACAAAGTTTAATATTAGCCAGAGCGCATGTGCAAAGATTGCACGAGTATTATACACGGTGTTTTCAAATAATTACAGTGTGATTCAGTTTGCATAGCCCAAATACACTCGAGTACCTACAATAAAAAAGATAACGTTCAATTATCGCTGAGATAATTAAATAGAATTTTCTGAAGTGGTTTCTTCTATTCGCGCATTGTTAACAGCGATCTAGTCACTCGTACTCAATTATTATTGTAAAGGAAGTTCATATGTAAATAATTTATGTGTGTAGTTTAAATAAAAACCACATCTGCTGCGCATTAACTAAAACTCATTTGTTTGGTTTAAGATTCAGTAAACATCTGAACGCCGATATCTTGGATAGATAATACATATTATGTAGGATATGTAATAATATATTATCACATCCAACTGGGTTCATGGGCGAAGAAGAAAATAGGCAAAAGGCATGGTGGCGGCGTGGGCTACTCGTAAATTACTATTTTCTAGAATATCAGTCTTTCCACGCTTAGATATCTAGGTTAGTTTGGTCCGTACACATACATACATACCTAACTCTGAGCTCCTTACTTCTTATGTTCTGTTCTTCTCGTGTGTGTACCTAATAAGAATAAGGTCGCTGACCTTATTAACCCACAGATATATAGAGCCTCCTAATTCTGAGCTAATTTCAAATTAATACACAGACCTAGTGAACGCATTTATTTTTCACACCATGCAAGCATTTTTTGTACCTATTAGGTACATAGATTTACGTTTTAGGTATTAGCGTAGCCACGTTACTCTTATATACCTATACCTGTCCACCAGACTTTTTTATTCATCAGCAAGAAAAAAATGAGGTGACTATTCCGAGTGAGTCATGTCATGATGCTCAAATTACTTCACGCGGACTTCAGCCAGCGTCACCAAGGTTCCGGGTACCGTAGTCAAACGTGAGAAGTGACATGGATGTGACACACTTTCTCCAAAGCGGCCGAGAAAGGATGGAAGGTTAAGTTTGTTTAATGTAACATGATCCTAAGATGATGATTCGTTTCGTCAGAAAGAATGTTCGAACTTTAAACAAAGCGTGAATCTTCTATTTTATTTAAAGGTCCGTATCCTTTTTTTTAATTACGAGGTAGGGTCGAGCCCCTTGATGGGGACTTTTAAGAGCTGTTAATGATGATGATGCTTTTTCTAACTGATTTAAGCGATACCACAGTCAAAGATAATATAATACTAGTATGCCACAGTGGTTTGGTTTGTAATACTTTTGTAACTCAAGTACATCTCGGAAAACCTGTATGTATACTAGTAAACGACACGGTCCCGTAGCCTAGCTGGTAGTACGTCTGCCTTTGAAGAATAGGTTGTGGGCTCGAATCCCGCCCAGCGGTGCCCAGGGCAAACATTTTTGTGACGAACACTTGTTTGCCTTGTATCTGGATGTTATATATTTTCATATAATATAATAATAATAAATCTTTAATAATAATAAATCTTTATTTCTCCTCTTAACATGGTAGAAGGTACTTAACTATATTAACATAACAATTTAAACAATTTAAAAATATGTATGTATATCAGCTATCTGACACCCATAGTAGTACAGGCTCTGCCTAGTTTGGGGTCAGACGCCCGTGTGTGAGATATCCCACATATTTATTTATTTATTTATAAATACAAGCCTTTTGAGTAGTAGTTTGTTAGGTTTTAAATGTTTAAATAAATACAAATTTACAATGTATCATCCATCACCCTATATTGTTTTTTGTCAGAAGAAGGTGGTCTGGAAGAGATCACTCATAAGGCCGCCTTTGCATAAACTCGCGTTTTTATAAATATTTTTATTTGTGTTGTTTCCAATATACTTTCATTGATATAATTATTGAGTGTTTTCAACTTCTGCACCTGCTAAACTTTGCTTTTTTTAATATCCTGAAACAAATAGAATATTGCTCGTCTGGATGTTTTCTTTGCAAATTCTGTCATTTTGTCATAAATAAACTCTGGAAACATTTAGTTTAATAGACGGAACGTGTTAATCGAATAACACAAAACCTCTCTGGTAATAATGATACTCAGCTCATGAAACTGAACAAGTTTTATTCTACAATTTTTCTGAAATTATATAAAAAAATTTTTTACTTTTCATACAAATTGACTTGATTGAATTGACTTGATCAGCTGTCAACTTTTCTATGAAAAGTAAAATAAAAATGCGATTATTTAACCAGAATACTACGTCATCAGCATCACATGAACATTGGTACGGTACGGCAACTAAACTAGATATACTGAAATATAACTGAAAAACGCTGAAGTTGCTGTAGATCAATTTCACGCGGCTTGGAAGCAAACTATCGTAGGTATGTGTTTGACCCGAGTAAACAAATTGTAGTAGTTAGTACCTTAATAATATAAAGTAGATGAGTCAAATACCTATCCAAAAAGAGAATAAGATAAAATATAACCATAGATACGTATTTCAACTTTTTACAGTCAATCGTTAAAATCTGCATGTGGTATTATTTTCATTTAAACGCCTCAATATTTTTTTATTATCAGCCCTTATTCATACAGCGGGGAATTACCAACGGTCACACTTTTATTGTTGCTATTCTTAGGTTGAAACTACACTATACCACGCTAGTACTATTATATATTCTGTGACAAATACTCGTATATGTGCGAACGCTCTATCCCTTCAGGTAACAACGCCCGCACCCGCCGGCGGGGGCGCGACCAGAACCAAAATCAAAATTGAAAAACAGAGACGGAGCCCCTCAGGCGTCGTCCTTTACGATGTTTTACAATATCAACGCGTTAGGCCGTGGGGTAGAGTCTTCCGCTCAGCACAAGCATAGGTCAATTCAAAAAAAAAAAAGAACGCTCTATTTCTAAAGCAATTTTACAACGTATTTAATAAAAAGTTATACCAGCCAAAGGGGTTTTCACCATTTCATCTTGTAGAGGTCTCGTCTTCGTACAGTCTATTACTACTAAGGTCTCCAAGAATCTCTTGTACGGCCGCTCTAGTGCTGCCTGCCCTGCAATCAGTGGCTTCTAAACCATTGGTCTACCATGTATGGGACCTGCCCATGTTGTCTTCGTGTATTGCTCGCCACTAGGAGAGAACCTTTCTGTTCCAGAGACTGTCGGTTCTACTACCTTGGTCGGTTTTATTTGCGCCTAAATTAAAGAATAAAAGGTTCAAAATAGCTCTTGCAAAAAAATTTAGCTTAGCTTAATATCACTTCATTGTGTTTTGATTGGGTTATATAACTGAAAAGCATACTTGGTAAAATGTTATTATTGTTTTTAGAGTTAAGAAAGAGGCATCCATTGCTAGCACTCGCATACTCTAGTAACTACTCGTTACATGGGAAACGGGGGAGTTAAGGAATTTGAACGCAAATAGACTTGCTAATTTCGTCTTGCAGATAACTTGAGCTGTATACAGCTGGTGCTGCACTGCATTCCACGTACACCGTGAAATTTAACTGGTTGTTTAGGGTCTATATTAAAACCCATAATTGAAAATGTATATATTGAAAATCCATAATCATTGAAATTGAAATTGAAATTGAAATTGAAATTGTTTTTATTGTGGAGCATAGGTAATGATGGTGTACAAAATTCTTAAAATTAATTTCCTCTATGTCCCGCCTCATAGGCATACAATATTTAAATGTCACGATATAAAATAGTTAAAATGTCATAATATAAAATTGTAGACATTCATAAAAAACTAAAAAAATATAAACTCATTTGTCCATTAACTTATCATCTAAATATTCATGCAAACTATAGTAACATTTATTAACTAGAAAATTATACAATCTATTCTTAAATACTTGTAGACTGTCACATTCACGTATTGATTTAGGCAGCTTATTATAAATGTGGGGAATACGGCAAAATATACTTTTGTGCATCAATGCTGTGTTATATTCGGCTATCACTAATCTATCCTTAAGTCTTTCTCTAGGATTAAATTGAAACAGACTAACATTGGATTTCACAAAAACGGAACATTCGTAAATGTACATACATATTACAGTTAAAATGTTCATTTGTTCAAAATGAGGCTTACATGACTCAGTCCCTTTTAAGTTACAAATCGATCTAATACATCGTTTTTGCGATCTAAGTACACATTGTATATCTGTCGAATTTCCCCAAAATATCAAGCCATACCGAAGAATTGAAGCAACATAGCCATGGTATGCCGTTATAACGCTTTTTTTATCAACAATTTTACTCAGTCTACGCAGGGCATATGAAGATTGGTTAATTCTCTTACACACGTTTTCAATATGTATTTTCCATGTCATTTTGCTGTCTATATGAAGACCGAGAAATTTGGTTGTGGTTATTTCGTCAATGGTTGTTCCTAAATAATTAATGTCCAATGTCATAATACTGTTATGTCTTTGTTTAAAATTCATCACTTTTGTTTTGTCAAGATTTATTCTAAGATTATTATTATCTAGCCATTTTATTATGTATGTCAAAGACTGATTTATGTCAGAAATTAATTTATTACGATCTCTACCTACAAACAAAACCGTGCTATCATCGGCAAATAATGTCATCTGATGTTCTGTGACAATAGGCAAGTCATTTATATACGTCAGAAAAAGCAATGGGCCCAAGACGCTGCCTTGTGGGACTCCGACTTTGAGGAGCTTAGGGCAAGACTTATATACCATTTCATTTTTTGTCACTGGGCAAACTTGTGTTACCTCTGTGACGTGTTTGCGATCTGTTAAATACGACTCTAGTAAGTTGTAAGCAGTGCCTCTTACACCGTAAGCGTGTAATTTTTGTAGCAGGATTGAGTGATCAACGCAGTCAAATGCTTTAGTCATGTCCATAAATAGAGCTATCGTAACCAATCTTTTATCCATACTAGACACGACTGTTTTTAAAAAATCATATAGAGCAAGATTAATATTTTTGTTTTGTCTAAATCCATACTGTTTAGGAGTTAAAATTTCCTTCACTTCAAAAAAATTATATAGTGGTGTATAGTCTAGTATAGATAACTTTTTCAAATATTTTAGCGAAAACGGGAGGAAGTGCGACCGGTCGATAGCAGTTCATGTCTGTTTTTTCCCCTTGTTTAAAAGTGGGTTTTATAATGGAAAGTTTTAATGCTTTCGGAAATTTTCCCTGTTCTATACATAAATTAATTATGTGGCAGAGTATAGGCGAAATTATTTCAGAAGCATCCTTAACTATTGTCGTAGCAATTTCGTCATAACCAGTGCTGTTAGAGTTCTTCAGGGATTTAATAATCCTATTTATTTCTTGTGGCGATGTCGGAGCCAAGAATAAGGAACTGCATTGGCGATTCTTCACGAATGCTTTTCTGTGTGAAGTATTATTGGAACTATGACTATTGTTAAAGAATATATTAAAATTTTCAGCAATCGCCTTTGGATCTTTTAATAGAGTTCCATTAACTTTAATCTGGTTTAAGCCTTCCTTAGGAAAGTTTGTTTTAGAATTGTTAATTATTTGCCATGTCGCCTTTGATTTATTTTTGGACATATTAATCGTTAACAGCTCATATATGTCCCCACCGAGGGGCTCGAGCCTACCCTGATACCAGGGTGAATAGGCCTTAGTCGACCACGCTGGCCCAGTGCGGGTTGGTCAACTTCACACACAACCTTTGAATTTCTTCGCAGGTGTGTGCAGGTTTCCTCACGATGTTTTCCTTCACCGTAAGAGCGTCGAATAAACGTACATATGAATTCGAAAATCGAAAACACATTGGTACGTGCCGAGGTTTGAACCCGCGAACTTCGGAATGGAAGTCAACGGGCCTAGCCACTAGGCCACCGACGCTCTTATTAATAAAATAAACATAAGGACATATTAATAAAATGATTATTTTGAGATTTTTGGGTTAAATTTATAATTGATTTATATCTCTTAGAATATTTTGTAAAAGCGTTTTTATTAAGTTCTGACGGAACTTTACGATATTCATTCAATGTCATAATGATTAAAATCCATAATTTTGAAACACATATATTTAAAAGCCCTAAATTTAATACGAATACTGTCAGTATGTATAATAATTAAAAAATACAAATTTGACAAATACAGCACACATTTATTAAATTATTATTTTTTATCACAAAAATGCTGTTTCTCTTATGTTCTTTTTTACCAAAATATCTTAAATTTATGATTTCGAAACATTAGAATTATGGATTTTAATAAGTATGCTAAATAATGGTATGTATTTTTAAATTATGGATTCTAATTGTTATACTATTTAAAGTTATGGCAAGTCTGTTATGGATTTTCATAATAGGGATATTTATGTTCCCGGCTGTTTACCCGCAACAAAGTGGTAGTACTCTTGAAACCGAACAGCTTTCCCTAATAGGCTGAAATCTCAAAATTAAAATTCAACTTGTAAGTACGAGTACATGCTCTGCCTGCCTAGTTAAGTTAGGGTCGTTGGGCCGTGGGCAAATACCATAATGGTCTTTGGCCGTAGGTGAGATGTTCCACCTATTTATTTATTTAAATTACATTAAATAGTGATAAACTAGAAATGAGGCTGGAGCGTAAACAAAATCTTGGCAAACGGTTTTATAGCAGAACAATAGGTATGGAATTCAATTAAAATTCAATATTTTAGAATTTCTATGTTTTTTCGTTTAATAAAACGTTTACTGAATAATTGATTAGTGGATACTATGTTACAGACAGTGCATTAACTTTTATGGTTGTAGGTCAAACAGAAGCCTGAGCACGTTTCGTGTTACTTTTTAGCATCGCTTTGGCTTAAACGATCGCTTCCATTTTGTTTTATTACCTGAGAGATAAGGGTTTCAAGAACCGTAAGTCATGTCATGAATGAGCGTTCGTAGTGTTCGTACTGCACAAAGGGTGACAGACAAAGGAACAATACTTACTGACAGGTACACAACCCTGGAATGTCGATTTTTGGGGTATGTACTAAACTGTGGATAATTCGGAACAGCTACAGCACGTGTCATTTTACCATAGAATACCTACCTCATGCATTATGATGCATGTAGCCTGGTTAGGATTTTGCAGGTTGAATTACCTGATTTTTAGAAAAAGATGATTCCGTGCTTTGGAAGACAGGAAAACTCATAGACTGTAACCCAGACACATCAGAGCATACGAAAATGTAATCGTTCAAAGAGGGACGCCGACGCCGTCGGCCAATAAATCTGAGGGTTAAGGAAGTCGATTGATGTCCTCCAAAGCAAGAAAATCTTGTTACCATCTGCCAAAATATCCTCTAACTTAACCAATACCTCCTCTACTTACTTATCGTACGTCCTATACTACCGCCGACTTCATCATTCATAGATTTCACTGGAAAGCAAAACAGCCTACAAACAATTCAAGTGAATTCATAAAATTCGTCAACAAGCAGTTATTTGCTGCTTGCAGCAGTTTAGGTGCCTGAAGCTGAATAAAACCGTTGTACGCGGAACTTTTGTTTGTAAAGTTTCATCGGTGTTGGGTGGGTGTGTGCTACTGTACTGCTATCGCAAATACCGCGCGTGGCCGACATTCTACTCGCAAATCCCAACCGCCGTCGACTGACGCTAACCAGTTCGAATTTGGCGCGCAGGCTAGCGGTCGCTCAAATCGCACAGCCACTGGCCAGCAACCTCGCGAAACAAAAAAAAAACAAAAAGTTCCGCTCTTCTCGGCAGCGGGCGGCTCGTCGAGTAAGTCGTGTTTTTTTATTTAATTTCGTTTTTGGACTGGTTTCTAGTGAATAACTTTGGTTTTATGTGTAAATATAGGACTAAGTTAAGTGAAAAATTAGTTAGATTGAAGAAATTAAAACAGTGGCTTCGGATTCCTATGGTATGTTGTTGTTTTTGTGTTATCAACTTGCGGTTATCATTGCGAACTTTTATTTATAAAGCTATGCTTCCTTTGTTTAGGAGCGCCGTCGCCTACGCAGACGATGATCGCATGACCGTAGTACGGCGTACTACAACACCATAGTAAACATTCAGAATGGATGGCGAAAGCAAAATAAACTTATGCGAGGGGGTTCCATTGAACTCGACGACAGGTGCGGCCAACATTTTTCTTAACACCGGCAGATCTAAAGCCAACCAAGACGGGACTGTCATACGGTTAAATACAGGTGAATTTAATACCATTATTTATTAATAATTTTATTTATTTGGTTAAAACAGAACAACTCAATTAATATCTAAAAAACATTTTAATAAGCTTCATTTTGCTTTGTTGTAGAAAAACCGACAGACGTCGGCGTGCATATTAATACGACCTTCTCCATAGCGTCTTCCAAGAAAATTAAAGTTCTTTTTGTTTTAAACTTCCTCTTGAGCGTGATCTGTATAGTGATCAGCTGCTCCGTAGCCTTTTACTACTGGAACGAAATGATCTCTATGAGGAGACAAGTGGACATGATAAAAGACCAGCTCCTAATCAACCATAGCCAAGAGAGATTAGAACCAAGTGCACTAGTATCGGAGAGAAGGCGCTTCAAGGGTGTAGATTTGAGAGAACCGAGGATGGATTCGGCTCCTAGAATAGAAGTCTCCCCTACAGCTAGAAAATACTTTGTTGAAGACTTAGGAGAAGACATGCTACTGATAGACTCTAGGAAAAAAAACCCATCTAGTACAGACAAAACACCAGTGATACAGGATTTGTCGGAGCTAAAAAAAGGTAATTAAAAATATGTGTAATTTAAATTATTTTTTATACCATCAGATAAATCATTCATTATATATGAGCATTAGACAACAGAAATGGCATACAATTTTATTTTACTTTCCAGGCCCAGTACCTCTAGTTGCTCACTTCAATGGAGGCATAAAAGAAATAAATATAGGAAATAACAGTAAGTACCTGTCTGGGCTTTTTTATGTTTATAAAAGTATTTCTGTAGATAAAAATAACAATCATACCTCTATCTGTGTATTAGTTACCTCATACTATGGTTTATCTATGATACTTACATAACTATTATCAAACATCAATCAAATACAACTAAGTTTACTAGTAGTACGGCTTGCTAGCTAAAAAATATAAGGATATCGGTCCCATCTGGCAGAAAGTACGAAACTTGGCATGAATGTAGCTGTTATATATGTGCTTCAATATCGATATGGAAACACTTCGATAAATTATTGTTTCCCCCCTTTCCCCCCCCTTTTATCTCCCTCATTCTGGTTTTTTGAATTTTATACTAAAACGGTACGTCTGAGGAGTTTACTTTTCAGAGAACAAATCATCGTCGATAAATTGCCTACAAAACGATACTACATTTTATAGTGCTAAGATTAATATATTTCTATATACAGCCATCAATGTTTTATGAAATTTTCAAAACAGGCACACTTTTTTCTTCCTTACTTCATTTATAGGAAAACGACAAGAGTGGTGATAAAATGGACTGAAAAAGTCAACTACCTTATACATTAAGCTAAAAAATGACATTTATTTCATAGTCGTAAAGGCATTACTTCTAGAGTTACAGCTCACCGCGTCTGACTCAAGTACTCTTTTTTTTACCTTTTTAAAATACCATCTTTCTGTTAACTTTGTTTCGCGTAGATTAGATTCAGATTTTCCAATTAGAAATAAAACAGTCCATGTATTAATCCAGGCCACAGTCTATTTACATGTAAAACTAGCTGTCTGCCCGCGGCTACGCTTGCGTTGTGTTTCGACATTTCCGTAGTAATTTTTAACTATCACACTTTTTTCCGTGATTTTAAAGTATCCAACATGTTGACCGAGTATATAAGGTACCACCATGCAAAATTTCATTTCAATAGGTCTAACAGTTTCGAAGATAAGCCCGTAGAATGTACTGCGCCGTATGAGTTACTAAAGTTTTTTAACTATCCCACGGGAAAATTTAAATTTTCTGGGATTAAAAGTATTTAAGATGTTGACCGGGGATATAAGGTACCACTATACAAAATTTCATTTAAATCGGTCGAATAGTTTCGGAGATTAGCCCATACAAACAGACAAACAGAGAAACAAAAATATAAAAAAAAAAAACTGGGTATGTACTATATCGCTTCTTATATCCCCTTGAATAGGTTTATAGCTTCTTTTTCTATGTACAGATTTTATAGATTTTTTTTGTTTCTCTTTGTACGGGCTAATCTCCGAAACTATTCGACCGATTTGAATGAAATTTTGTATAGTGGTAGGTACCTTATATCCCCGGTCAACATCTTAGATACTTTTAATCCCAGAAAATTAAAATGTTCCCGTGGGATAGTTAAAAAACTTTAGTAACTCATACGGCGCAGTATATTCTACGGGCTTATCTCCGAAACTGTTAGACCGATTGAAATGAAATTTTGCATGGTGGTACCTTTTATACTCGGTCAACATGTTGGATACTTTAAAATCACGGAAAAAAGTGGGATAGTTAAAAATTACTACGGAAATGTCGAAACACAACGCAAGCGTAGCCGCGGGCAGACAGCTAGTTTTACATGTAAATAGACTGTGGCCTGGATTAATACATGGACTGTTTTATTTCTAATTGGAAAATCTAAATCTAATCTACGCTAAACAAAGTTAACAGAAAGATGGTATTCTAAAAAGGTAAAAAAAGGAGTACTTGAGTCAGACGCGGTGAGCTGTAACTCTAGAAGTAATGCCTTTACGACTATGAAATAAATGTCATTTTTTAGCTTAATGTATAAGGTAGTTGACTTCTTTAGTCCATTTTATCACCACTCTTGTCGTTTTCCTATAAATGAAGTAAGGAAGAAAAAAGTGTGCCTGTTTTTAAAATTTCATAATACGTTGATGGCTGTATATAGAAATATATTAATCTTAGCACTATAAAATGTAGTATCGTTTTGTAGGTAATTTATCGACAACTATTTGGTTCTTGAAAAGTAAACTCATCAGTCCTACCGTTTTTGTAGAAAATGAAAAAAACCAAAATGAGGGAGGTAAAATGAGGGAAAAAGGGGGGGGGGAATCATTTCTCAGCGTGTTTCCATATCGACATTGAAACACATATATAAAAGCTACATGTATGCTAAGTTTCATGCTTTCTGCCAGATGGGACCGTAATTCAGGTTAACAAGCCGTACTATAGCAAGTTCTACTCATACAATTCCTTTGCAGAAATCTGCACATTCGATTAGTCAAGCATATGTTCCATAAAATGCATTAAAATGTAAATTTATGTAGGCTTGCTATTCACAGGATGTCTGTGTTTACTATGCTTGGTCATACACATATTATTGTCATTATACATTTACTACTGTGGCACCTAACTGTACTCTAATATCAAGCATTAAAGTTGTAATTGCAATGACAATTCTATACACAACTTATCATGTTAACATGTATCGCCTTATAACTTAGGGATAAAGTTCAAATTGGCATGCACAGGTGAGTTAGTAGGGCTGTGTTCAGTGGGACAGTAGCCACATGGGAATGTTTTGATTGAAATTAATCTCCACTTACATCAATTAAGCAACCAGACAATGTTAGATAATTCCTTTTTGCTATGCTTGCCCTTTTTTTTTAGTTTTAGTTGCATGGAACATAATACTTGGTGTTTTATTATGAATTGTCTTTTTTACTTTATAATTTTAACTTCCAATTTTGGTTCCTAGATGGCGCCTCTCCCTTAATTTTATTTTATTCTATTTATTTTTTACTGACTCATAAAGCTAAACTTAGAAAATCAGGTAACTCTATAAGTAAAATTAACATTACTTTTCTTTATTATTTATAAACAAATATGAATTTAATAAATATTAATAAGTTTTCAGATTTTGGTCTGGAAACTTTGACTTTTATTGAGAGAGTTTACATTTTAGTGAATGAGGTCATTAACATTTTTAATGTGCTGAATATGTTTTGGTATTAAATTATGTACCAACTTACAAAATGACGTAATTAAATTAGTTACTATATTAAATTACTTAATGCCTCGTTATAAATTTCCTTAATTTGCTAACTTACTAAACAATTGCATATATTTTATAATAATCTTTATATTAATTTATGCATAATATTATGTAATTTTTAACATCCTATAATCTTTATTGTCTTAAATATAAATATCGCAGTATACACACAGATACAGTCAAAATAGTCAAAACAACTAAGCCAAAATTTTTAACATATAATTATTATTTTTTAAGTTTTCTTTCGTTTAAAACTTACTTATAACTTGCTTTAAATAAAACTCAGTCAACTATCAAACATATGATTTAGCAGAGATAAAAATCTAATGTGACAGAGTTATACTTGTAATATAATATAATAAAACATCAGCAACTTACTACATATCAAACAAAGCATTTTGTTATAAATTATTTGAAACACTGACTAATCAAATTATAGGTCATTTGAACCACATAGATACTTGCTAGGCAACTTAGCAATTCTCTCGCAGTTATAAAAATACCAGACAAAACAGGTTTCATTTAGCATAGTTGTAACATTTGCCAACAAATCGCATATCATTATTCCATTTACATGCATAAGGATCAATATTCATTAAAGTTTTAGTCACAAAAGGAAGTAAATAGACCAGTAATATGTGTAAGAACCAATAAGCACATATACTAATCCCTTCAGTTGTATATAATCATAACAGATAGATTTTGCTTCACTATTTATTCTATGACATAACCAACAGGGGAATCCTAATCGGAATCTGTTCTGCGATACTTACCTACTTACATACCTAAATAATTACACCATTACGCACGCGATCATCAATAATTGTTAATGATAATGTGATAGTTCATTTCATAATGTAATTCGAAAAATGTTTATTCTTCGATTCTAAATGAGTAGAAGTGTAAAGTTTGATTCAGAAAAATTATTGGCTATATATGGCTGTATTGCGGAAACTCATGGGAAATGCGATAGTAGTATTAAAGCCTAACCAGAAAATATGTAAGAAACCTGGGTTCGCAACGTGTATATTTCTATGTGTACGGCATTAATTTCCATGATAAAATTAGTTCCAATGAAATTCCGGAATATGGCGAGGATTTTTTTCTCTGGTCAGGCCTAACAATGTCTTACATACTTACCAACATACCATTAGAGAATCACACTACATAGGGGCCGTCCATTAATCACGCGATCTTTTTTTTAGCATTTTTTAACCCCCCGTCCCCCATGGTGATACTTGGTGAGGTTTAAGACTACCCCCACCCCCCCCACCCAACATCACGTTTATTTTTAGTACCTGCAAAGAATATATATATTTTTTTAATATTATCTTTAAATACAGGTATAAAGTATAACATTATTTTATTCTGATTAATGACTATGATAAAAATGCCTAGATAGAAAGGTTGTAGGTTGTTTTTGACTGGAAAAAATAAATACACGTGATATCTTACCACACCCCTCCCTACCCCCTTGTGATATTTCGTGATTTTTGTCAAACCCCTCCCCCCCCCCCTTTTAAGCATCACGTGATTAATGGACGGCCCCATACTACTAAAATGCGGCTTTATACGTAGTGCGGTTTTTACAGTAGCGATCATATATTGGGTCATAACAATCCGGTCTCTCTTTTCCTTGACTTGAGTACTAATACCTACTCAAATGACACAATTGTTCTGCTAGTTTATAAATTAAGGTATATAATATACCAAAATAATAGAACTAGGTGTGTAGTGTGGTGTGTATTCAGGTTCCCGTAAAATATAAAGTTGAATTATGCATGTTTACTGAGGTTTACGGTTCCTCCATTAACATTATTGGGTTTGTTTGTATAAAGAAATACTAGTAAGCACATGCTACAGTTCCTACTGTCATAGGTCAAAAGAGCTTTTTGTTTTCAAGGTCGAAAAGTTATATCTACTGCAGAAACATGCATGCGCGCTGATAGATACCGGCCGCGCATGCAAGATTATGTAATATGCGTCATAGTATATTAAATATTAATACTCGTACATGCAATTTTCTGCAGGTCGAAAGTTGAGAGCTAATATTAAAGTTTCGAAGTAATCGCGGGTAGGTACACAGGGCGGGAACAGTCCTAATCGCTAGTCGTGTAGAAAAAAGGGACGCATATGCCACCACTATTTTCTATACTTATAGGATAGATTTAATTGTTTGTTTGTTTGCTTTGAATAGGCTTCTTCTACTCAACGGATTTTAATTAAACTTGGTATAAATATAGAATAGACCTTGAGGAGTAGCATTCCTCATTCCCAAGGGAAAAACGTTTAAGGCGGGCGTAGCTGCGAAGTGGAAAGCTAGTGTACTATACATACACATACATAAAGTCACGCCTCTTTCCCGGAGGGGTAGGCAGGCAGAGACCACTTCCTTCCACTTGCTACGATCCAAACACAGTTCTTTCGATTCATTCACATTCATTAATCTCCTCATGCATGCTCGTCGGTTTAGAGTACTATAAAGCACTTTAATTCATTATCTAAAAATAATCCGCCTGCACTGCTTATCTGTTTATTATATTTTTCTCCTCTTATTATTATTACAACTTTTCTCGTGTAGGATAAACGATTTATACCTGACAAAACATGAGGTACCTATAGACTAAAATATTTGCAAAGTCAGATTTAACACCTAGATCATGGATGATTTAATCAGCACTTTACCTTATGGCCTTAATACTATAAAGCCGCGATTAGACTACACAATTGTTAGCCTCTGACAAATTGGCGTTCTACAAATTGGAGTAAGGCTATTCTGTTTACACTGTCCTAAGTAGGCTGCCGATTTTATATAGAGGAAAGATTTGTATTTTTGTGTGTATGTTTGTAATGAAGAAACTCAAAAACTACTGAACCGATTTCAAAAATTCTTTCACCATTAGAAAGCTACATTCACCCTGAGTAACATAGGCTACCTTTCACCGCGGGAAAATACCTTATTCCCGCGGGAAAAACTGTTAACGCGGGCGGAGCCGCGGCGGAAAGCTAGTGCCTCTATAAAATGTCGTCTTCATGTCATTAATTTTCTTTTTTATTGTTTTTAAAGTTACATTTGGATCGATATTTTCATACATTTCCAAAAGAACGCGGTACCTATCGTATCATAGGTATATCGATTATATTGTAAAACGTCTTTTTCTTTCTGTGAGGACATCCATCTCTAAAAATTACGGCATTAAATACACCCGCTCGCATTGAGCTCAGCGAGGCGACTGAGTGGGCGCATGCGCATTAAGGGTGCTAAGTTACTTACTGTGATTACACCCGTCCTTAGTAAGGATGCTAACTTCCTAACTAAGGAAGTAAGAACGGTCGGGGCCCGTCAATCTCCGATAAGTAGAATGCTAACTGCCTTACTGCAATTACACTTGTCCTTAGTAAGGATCCTAACTGAGAAAGTATCCAACAAATTGTATAGTCTAATCGCGGCTTAAGTATAAAATGATAATAATATTTATCAAAGCCAAGATTAACTATCATGAACAATAAAAGCAATGCAAAGATTGCATCATTTAATTCTACTAATTAAATTATTAATTTATATCTTCTATAAATGGTTGTATTTGATTATTGTTTTGCAATAGTAAGTGGTTAGAAAGTACTCAAAAGATATGCTTTTACAAGATAACTGTCCTTGATAAATAGCAATAGTTGAATAATGAATTTGAAGGATTTATGTCCTGTGGATGAGGACTTTGTTACCTACGATTTTTTTGTTTATAATGAGGCCCATATATACAATAATACTATAATTTTAGTTATGTCTGTCACCGATACGAACATCCTGTGTTGTGTGGGTTATTAGATAAAATTAAATATACATTGTTTGGGAAGGTCTAGATAAGAATTTTAAATAATATATTTTATGCAAAGCAGGCATATAGCTAAAAATTTCCCTTGTTGATTTTATCGTAATGTTCTCCCGAAAATCCTGCTATTGGTACTATACTGATTAAATACATATAATGTTGTAACTGAAGCGAAGCTTAAATTATACACTACTAATTAATTATTTAACTACCTACCAAAGTAGTTAACAATTTATTAAGTTATCCTACTATTGCAATTATTACTTCACGATTCATTTTCTAGTCGACAGAAATCGCAAATTCTGAGTTGCCTTGATAAAAATCAAACTATGGATTATTTGATTAATTTCTAATAGGCATATTACACCTGTTTCTAGTTAATAGGCGCTTATATTTATGATGATCACCACAGATATAGATTTGATTTTGATGATAACAATTTTTACACGCTTGGGTTTTCATACTGACGGAGAGAGATTTTTTTTTATTTGACCTATGCTTGAGTCGAAAAAGTACGACGGATCAAGCCTCACCGGACTTGGACGGAGGGAGATGCGTAGTCTATGGACGTCTGTGATAATCACCACGATTCCCTAAGTCACATCATCATTAAATAAAATTGTGTGTCTTATGTAGGTTTCACGTTATGTTCAGAGAACATGCGTAAATCTAAATACTTATATATCTATATACTTGTGTTTGTTATTGTATACTATCGCAGCTCGAGTAGATTAGCGCTGTCATGGCTGGCACTGATTACTGCTGATTGTAAACTGGCGAACGACTACGCCGAATCACGACCCACTGCCCTCATAAGCTTATATCATCAATGATTGATAAAGTTTTAGGGCTCTCAAAAATCTTGATATCGGGTACTTTTTGGCATCAGTAAATGTCGTAAATTTTGCAGTATCAAGAACGTTTTATTACGTTCATAATCACGTTATTACGTTAGTGATATAAAAAAATCCATGCTCAGTACACCTTCTTTTATCTATAACATCTGCTATCCCATGGGAGAGACTTGTTTTTAATTATTGTAAAAACGAATGTCAACCTAGGTCATGCAAACACTTCCCATAGGAAAGGCCGCTGGGCTGTTATACTTAGTTATTAAGGGGCTACCCGAGGCTAAGTGGCGCCGCCCTCTGTTAAAAATTAATTACTCGCGAAGTATATTTTTTTTCTAAAATCCGGACGGTCATTTTGAAGTTGGCGTGCTATAGGATATATAGGGGCCATAAACTGTATTTATTATAGTCCGCTGTAGTTACAGATAGAAAATTTGCCAAAAGTGGCCGTTTTTAGCAACTTTTCTATCTGTAACTACAGCGGACTATAATAAATACAGTTTATGGCCCCTATATATCCTATAGCACGCCAACTTCAAAATGACCGTCCGGATTTTAGAAAAAAAATATACTTCGCGAGTAATTAATTTTTAACAGAGGGCGGCGCCACTTAGCCTCGGGTAGCCCCTTAAGGGGCTCCCCTATGCTAAGTGGCGCCGCCATCCGTTAAAAAATAATAACTCGCGAAGTATACATTTTTTATAAAATCCGGACGGTCATTTTAAAGATTTGGTGCTATAGTATATATAGCGGCCATAAACTGTATTTATTATAGTCCGCTGTAGTTACAGATAGAAAATTTGCTAAAAACGGCCACTTTTGGCAAATTTTCTATCTGTAACTTCATCGAACTCAAACTAACAGAGTTGATGGCTTCTATATATCCTAAAACACCAAATCTTTAAAATGACCGTCCGGATTTTATAAAAAATGTACCTATACTTCGCGAGTTATTATTTTTTAACGGATGGCGGCGCCACTTAGCATAGGGGAGCCCCTTAATGGCAAATGACTTCGTATGCGTTTATTTAAACAATTACAGAGAGATTGTCAGGTTAGATGATGAACACAAAAAAACCACTACATACTTAGTATAAAACAAAGTCGCTTTCTCTGTCCCTATGTCCCTATATCCCTATGTATGCTAAAATCTTTAAAACTACGCAGCGGATTTTGATGCGGGTTTTTTTTAATAGATAGAGTGATTCAAGAGGAAGATTTATATGTATAATACATGCATAATATACTTAAGGATAACCCACAACCCACACCTCTTAGTGGCCTACAGGTGCTAAGTGGCGCCCCCACCCTTTAAAAAATAATAATTCGAAAAATAATCAATATTTCAATAATCTAAAACGGCGAGGAACTAGCTAGACGGTGTTCTGTAGGATATATAGAAGCCATTAACTTTATTTATTATATCTCGCTAGTAGTTAAAGATGGAACAATTGCGGAAAACATAGAATGCGGGCGCGATCTGTGTTCATCATCTTCTCAGCCGAATGACGTCCAAAGATCTCCACGACGATCGGTCCTGCGCTGCCCGCATACAGCGGCTTCCCGCATACAGCGGCTTCCCGCGACCCTCACCAGATCGTCGGTCCACCTTGTGGGGGCCTGCCCACGCTACGTCTTTCGAGACTTAAATATTTACGACTAATCGATATTAAAACTTGTATTTCTTTATTTCCAGTGATCCTGGGGCCATGGGTGCGCGACAAGGAGGTATCGTCAAAAGATAGCGAAGCCAAGATCGAACTCAACAACAACTACGTCATCATCAAAGAGAGCGGGCTGTACCTCGTCTATGCTCAAGTAAGTTACACTTACACTTGATGGATGCTGCCACAATGTTGGAAGGTTTCAGAAAGACCACACTCGCGCCACTCTTGAAAATTATGACGTAAGCTTGCCGAATCGTCTTTGTTTGAAGCAGTGAGCAATCTACATTACGCGCGCGATTTGAATGCATTTGTTTACTTTCTTTCTTTCTCGATATATCTTATAAAGGTACCTAATCGTATTTTAGAATGTAACTTTGTAGGATATCGCTTCTTTACTTTATATGCTCTTGTGATAGAGATTATAATTTTTAAGATTTAAAACAAGATAAAAAGAAAAAGTAAAGAAAGTTTTAAAAAGTATATTGAGAGTATAATTAGTTCTATATAAAAAACTTACGTGTAGCTATTAACTCAAATTAAGTGAAATGCCGACTGCATTTAACTCGCTCGCGTACTGTATTCTTTTTTTTTTATTGCTGCTGTCTACCTCTACGGGCTATGCTTGGAATGGTGAAATCCACAGGGTAATCCAACTCACCGACCCAGCCCAAGAATCGCTAGCACACGCGTAGAATCCACGGCTCTTGAATGTGTAGAGATTCAAGGTTCTTGAATGGTGTAGAGAAAGTGCTGGCTAGGCCCCAACACGGTAGACCGATGATATAATAAGGGTCGCGGAGAGCCGCTAGATGTGGGCAGTGCTAGACCAATAGTGGACGTTTGATGATGATCCTGCTATCACTCTCTAAGTGAAAGGACAAGATAGAAAAAATGGGCGTTTGTTTACTAACAACTATATTATTCATATCGGTTCGTTGCTAATCTTATCCTGGCCACACTGACCTAATTTCTATAAACTGCACAAAATATCGAAAGATAAGATATAAATCGACGTGTAGCCCAGATCTAGTTTTGTATTTTTTATTATTCTGCGTATGTTATAAATGGAAACAAGTTATTTGTGTCAGTATTCGGCTGCTCCATAATTTGGCTAACTAAACGAAGAGCACATAAATAAATTACATTGTTCTTATCTCAGAATAACGATATGAAAACGTGATTTTCCTTGCTCTTATGTTCATGTGGCAATTTAACCATAAACAGAACGGATTTTTTTTAAAGCTTGCAAAGTCGACATATTATCGTCTTCGTCGTCTTCGAACTTTCGGAAGCCATATGGTTATGCAATAAATAAATGATAAATGAAGAACGGATACCTAGTTCACGTATGACTTTACCAAGCCAAAAATCTTTACAGAGAAACCACAGAATTTATGTTTTACTAAGTTGGACTGTAGAAATGAGATCACCTACTTTAAACACAAATTTCGCGGTAATGGGGTTAAAAAATATTTTTGACGAAAAAGAGGGGTGTTGTAAGTTTGATGTGTGTGTCTGTCTGTCTGTCTGTGCATCGTAGTTCCTAAACGGATGCGCCGATTTTGATCTGGTATTTTTTTATTTGCAAGGTGCAAACAATCGAGAGTGTTCTGATCCAAGAAAATATCTTCAGCCATTTGAAAATTATCAGCTCTTTTTTAGTAGTTAAAAGGATCGAGTAACGGTTTTGTGGCGGGAGTTATTATTTTTTTTAATTTATGTTACATGATTATAATACATAAAATCACGCCTTTCCCGGAGGGGTAGGCAGAGACCACTTCCTTCCACTTGCTACGATCCAATCATACTTCTTTCGCTTCATCCACATTCATGATTATAATAGTTTTTGGGGTAGAGTCTTCCGCTCCCCCGCAAGTCTGGTGAAGCTTGATCCGTCGTACTTTTTCGACTCAAGCATAGGTAAATTAAAAAAAAAATATAATAGTTTTTATTCTGTTCCAGGTAGTATATCTGACCCACGCCCCGAATTGTTTCTTCGTGTGGGCGCACCAGCCGTCGCAGGCGCCGCGTCTGCTCAGCGCATGCGCGACGGGCGACGACTCCAGCTCGCGCCCGCTAGACAAGTCACAGATCTCCTGCTCCACTCACACGGTAGCGCGGCTCATTAAGGGAGACATCGTCAACATAGCGCAGCGGGAACCCAACCGGACACTCTTGCTCCGGCCGGGTTATTCCTACTTCGGGTTCGTTAAAATTAGTTCCTAATACGGCTGTGATAGTTTAGTTTAGTTTTGACTGTGTTGGTTGCAAAGCTGTTGGCTTAAGTCTTAATGCGTTCGGTTTTGGACTAGACTGTCTGTCTATACGTCCAGAAAATACTGTAAAATGTCGCCTGCATAAAAAATTGTTGTTATTAAAGTCTAACGGTTTATTTGGTCAATTCGAAAGTAAAGGATCCTTTTACGATTTTGAAAAACGAAATAGCTAGAAATGTGTTTTTTTTTAAGCCAGGAACCGATAGACTATAATAACAGAAGTCCGAAAGTACTATACTTGTGTTAATAGCTTGTAGGTACGTACACGGGTCTTTTAATATGAAAAGAGCACTGCCAATGCAAAAATGATGTCATTAGAGAGAAACTGCGGTTTCATATGAATATGAGTCGAATGAACAATGCAAGTTTACTAGGTGATTTAAGTGCCATAAAGTAATGTTCATAAAGGTTAATTTTAAATGTTGCGAATACATCATAATTGTGTTTGACTTGTCATGTATTTTGTAAATATTGTGTGACTCACTTATGCTGCCCTTCCATAACGTATGTTTTTGTGTAAGTGTATGTTTTGTTATGATTCACAATATTTAGTGTACGAACATGTACATAAATACTATTTATAAATCGTAGTGGAAAATGAAAATCTTTGAGCTTGGGCAGGTACTTGAACCTGCATTTCCTTCGCTATCCGGGCCATACAGTACAGGTACAAGCCCAACTAAATATATTCATCGCTTCTAATTGAATGAATCATGAATTAAGCATACCAGCTCCATCTATCTTACTTTATACGAACTATTATAGACACATGCTTTCGTTTCGGTTGTACGGCGTGGCACGGACTACGTAAGTAGCCTTGTAAGGCAGTGCAGTGCGCCTGTATGGTCCGGATAGCCAAGGAGATGCTGGTTCAAGTCCCTGCCCAAGCTAAATAATTTTCATTTTTTGCTTCGATTTATAAAATATAGTAAAAATCCGCTAACAGATACCGTCTGTTAAAAAGTAAAAAACTATGTACATAAATGTTTAAAATATAGTTTTATAGTCAATTTGATCTCCGGCGGTCGAAAAATTCCCAAATAAGACTTGTCTCTAAGTTAAACAAAATTATTAAAGGCATCCTTGTTTATTTGCAACAATGTTTGCAAGATTTTTGTCTTTGC
Source organism: Teleiodes luculella (assembly GCA_948473455.1). NCBI lineage: Eukaryota > Metazoa > Arthropoda > Insecta > Lepidoptera > Gelechiidae > Teleiodes > Teleiodes luculella. The sequence continues at coordinate 14,084,959 of OX419583.1, forward strand.
AATATTTTCAGTACTATATTAAAGTAAAATATAAGTAGGTATTAACTACTTAACTCATAGTGATTTGCTCAAAAGCAACTTATTGTTATATTATAAGACTATTATACAATTATTCTGGTCTATTTGAGACCTTTATTCTACTTAATTTGAACTATAATATGGAAGTTGTAAGTAATTATACTTTTTATTAAGCCTTTTTACCATTTAGGTAGTATGCAAGTCAAGTTATAAATACGAGTAGATATGAAAAGGAGATTTAAGGATAGGTTTTAATAATGGTGCTAATTTTTTAGTAATACCAAACTATTTGGGTATATCAGTTTTTTGTGAGAGATGAAAATACAAATACCATTTAAAGGTAATTGGATTAGGTATTAGAGAGGTGCTTTTTCTATAGTGCACATACACAATTTAGCATTTATTGTAAAAAGTAGGTTTCTTCTATGTTACATTTATAGATACAAACATTTGTTCTACCACTACCCATCTCGCTCAATTTTATAAGAATATTATATTCTATAGAATTATAGCGAATATGCCTTCCCACCTCTAGTTATAATATTATCATGATCAAAAATAACGTTTTGTTTAAAAAAAATAATAAGGTGCTCAAGAAAAGGATGATAAATAGGCAACCTACTGTTTTAGTTGATGCCATGGTCTAAGAAAACAAGGTCTTGCATTCGGACCACGTGACTTGACACAAGGCTACGTCATCATGCTATTCATCCTTGTCTATTAACACGCATTCGACAAGGATGAACAGCATGATGACGTAGGCTTGTGTCAAGTCACGTGGTCCAATGCTTGATGCTTTATTTACAACAATGTGCGTGTGCGTAAAACCACAATGTGATATAGTCATTATAAGATTTAGTTAGATTTATATCAAAGCCTTGGAAGGTTGCATTTCTATTGATTCTGGCGTGTTTATCTAGATAGGAATCACCGTGTGCCTTTTAGGTAATTAAAGCCCGACCAAAGAAATATGACACCTCGCCATATTGCGGAATTTCAATGGAACTAATTTTATAAGGGAAATTGTTGCCATAGTCGTGAAAATATACACGTGGCGCCCCCAGAGCAGGTTTCTTATTTCTTTGGTCAGGCTTCAGATGTACATTTATTTCTCATATATCTTAGTATTAAGTAACTTTGTGCCTTTAATATTTTTAAGGACAAAGCTCGCCAATTGTAAATATTGTTATAAGATTGTAATTAATTATAATAATGATGTAGCGGCGAAAGAAACAACGCCCCGTCCACAAATAAATAGCTTTTTGAAAATTATTTCGGAGTTTAATTTCTACTACTTTAAAAAATAAATCAACAACAAGAAAAACAATAAAATAAGCATAGATTTAGTAAGTAACTAGCTCTCCGTCCGCGTTAACAGGTTTTTCCCCTGGAACAGAAACTGTCCCGGTAGGTAGCCTATGCAGGGCTTGTTTACCTGGTAAAATTTCAAGAGAGCGTTATCGTTTCGGATTCACTCTACCGGAATCCAAATTATTGTTGGTTCTGTTCAAAGAGCGAAATTATTTCAGTATACTCTCAGTATTAACCAGGTTTTTCCCAGCGGCGATACCTGTTCAATATCAAAACGACCGGTTCGCCGTTCGTTCCGAGCAGAATTCAAAAAGCATCATCACTACATAGTATAAAATAAAGTCGCTTTCTCCGTCCCTATGTCCCTATGTCCCTTTGTACGCTTAAATCTTTAAAACTACGCAACGGATTTTGATGCGGTTTTTTTTAATAGATAGAGTGATTCAAGAGGAAGGTTTATATGTATAATACATGCATAATATACTGAAGGATAACCCACAATAACCATTTTCCCGTGCGGAGCCGGGGCGGGTCGCTAGTAATGTATATTATGTATACATTTATTTATAGCGCTTAGACCAGGTTGCAAAACCTTTATTTAAGGGTCTTCAAAATATCGGTTTAAAGCCCTGATCCGAGCCTATGTTACTCCCCAAGTTCTATCTTTATTTATACCATATTTAATTCTGTGTTTATACTAAGTTTCGGCCAACGCACGCACGCCGCAGATTTTTGAACTCTTGCTGGCTGGCTGACTGGCCTGCCTGGCTGGCCGCCTGCCTGCCTGTGTGAGTGAATAACTAACACACGGAAAAATGTATCCGAATTTTACGTTTCATTTTGACTTTTCATTTACGGATTTTTCAACTTTATGTCATATTACGTACGTACGTCTTGTACGAGGAACGAAACGTAAACGCGTAAATAAATATAACCTCAAAATTAGTGAAAGAAATCTGATTTATCTGACGAAAAGACTATTTTTACTGTTGGATAAAATTTTATCTAACATGTTGACCAGGTATGTATTCGTAACATTTTAAAAACATTCAGTATCCTTACTTCTAGCGTAATAACGTTACTTTCTTACAGACTTACTTTGAAACGAGATTTTAGGCATTTTGTGAGATGTTTATCCGATAAACCCTCCGATGGCGAGGGAAAAGTGCCTGAAACTGAACAGAAACCGGCGCACGGCACCGAAAATAAGGTTTCAGACAGCACGGAAAAGATTCAGCAACTATTGAAAAGCATGATGACGGCTAAGCCCAAGTTGTCGGAGGGCGAGTATGAAAAGAATTTCACAGTAGCCAAAAACCGACGACACAGTCAGACCTCTGACGATGAAATTGAGAGGAAAACAGAGAAGATTGGTAAGGATAGACTTGTATAAAATTTGTCTTGTAAGTTTAGCATTTAGTGAATTATTTTCACTCTCATAGCTGCATGATCGCACTATCCAATGGCTTTGAAAATTATACATATACATACATAATACTGCATCACTGTTTTAGACCTCACTTCTTTTTTATTTCTAAGACCTGTAATTATATTTTTATTATCACTACATAGTATAAAACACAGTCGCTTTCTCTGTCCCTATGTCCCTATGTATGCTTAAATCTTTAAAACTACGCAACGGATTTTGATGCGGTTTTTTTTAATAGATAGTGTGTGTCTGTAGAGTGATTCAAGAGGAAGGTTTTATATGTATAGAATACTTAAGAATACACAATAACTGGAAGTGCGGAGCCGGAGCGGGTCGCTAGTTAGATTTATAAATTCTGAAAGTGAATGTATAAGATATTACTTTACTTTTTGGAACTTTCATGGTTTTGTTTAAACTTAAGATTTTAATAAGTTGTATGCTTGCACCATCCCATGATCATGGTGCATACGTGCATACAACTTTTTAAAATCTTAAGTTCAAGCAACTTCATAGAAATATTGGGCACTCACACAAAACAAATACCACAGTAAATGTCCTGTTTTATATCTCAATAGATATTATTTTATTTGTTATTTATTTATTAGTAAGTAAGTACACTAAAAAGTTTCTAAATAAATAAAATATGAAAATAAAAAATTAAGTTTGTAAGTAATTTGTATTTTACAGAGGAAAGCCTTACGCAGGCTGCTGGTGAAGTAGCTCAAGCAATCGGAGGCAATGTGAAGCAGACTGAAGCAGAACTGCTGTCTAAAGTACTGGGCAAGATCAACCAAACTTCAACTAGCCTTAGGTACTTCGCAACACTAGTAGAATACCTATTTTTCCTTACTCATAATCTATAGTGTTATCAAACTGACCAACTTTATTTTGAACTAGCTTTCCGCTCGGCTCCGCCCGCGTTAATAGTTTTTCCCGTGGGAATGAGAAATTTTCCCGCGGTAAATCGTAGCCTATGTTCTTTCCCAAGATCTATTTTATCTTTGTGTCAAGTTTTACCAAAATCGGTTCAGTAGTTTTGGAGCCCATTCAATTATTAGGAATATTTTAGGTATTTTTTTACACCTTGGGTTACATTATTGAAGTTTTAGTAAGGATCCCTAATTTTTTTGAGAATAAAATATAGCCTATGTTACTTAGGGTGAATGTAGCTTTCTAATGGTGAAAGAATGTTTGAAATCGGCCCAGTAGTTTTTGAGTTTATTCGTTACAAACATACACACACACACACACAAAAATACAAATCTTTCCTCTTTATAATATTAGTATAGATTACATACCTTTTTAATAATGCAATTCTATTAACCTTCATTCCCTTGCCTTATTCTTTTGCCCTCTGCACCTCCGGGGTGCCTTAGGACGACAACAACACATATGGTGCAAAGTTTCTGGTTGGGCTTTAACTTTACTAGCTAGGGAATGAGTTCTAGTGCCCAACTGTGTAACCAACAACAACTGGTATTTTGCAGCCTGAAAAGAAAACCAGAAGTTATCTGCCTGCACATATTTTATTTTATTATTATTTTTCACTTAATGTATTGTTTAGAAGGGAATGAAATGAACTCTTCTAATTACAGTGATCTAATAATCGGCATGAAAGTAGACCGTAGTAGAGACAGCAGTGAAGATGGTCTGCGTCGTGAAACTCGAGGTCAACAAGTGAAACGTCTGACCAGTGCAGTCAGGGCAGACCGTGACAACCAGGGGCCGAACATCAGGTTTACACAGAGGAAAAGGCCAGAAGGAGACAGGCGTGAAGGCTATAGTGCTAGAAAAGGGTATGTCATTTCGTCAATTTTAGTATTGACCTTTATTACAACTTTAAACTGCAATTTAGTGCTGTAGAATATGTAAGCTATGTTATTTAATACATTTTAATTGTTATTTGTAATAAAGCCTTTTGCTATTTGTTATTTAAAACTCTGTTACAGAATAAAAGGATTTATTATTATAATTGTTATTTGTAGTAGGTAATGTACGGCCGAAGGTAAAGTACTAAAGTATCAACTAGGCCTAGGGACTATGTTTAATATTAGTCTTGTACATAGTTGCATTCTGCATAGGCCGTGCGTGCTTGTTTGTATGGTATGACCATTGAGAAGCTAAGGGCTTCAACTAATTACTTTTTGTATAGACTAATCTTTTTTATTGAATGAAATTCTACTTCATAGAAATTTCACAATATTTTTATTATTCTTATTACATTTTATATTATGAGATGAACTTAATGACAGTGTAGACAAAGAATACTTTTCTTTGTCCGTGGTAACAAATTTGTGCAGCTGTGCTGTAATAAATACATTGATTCTGTTATAGGCTTACAACACCAATATCCGTGGACATATTCAGCGGCGCGCCCCTCGGCATCTTCACGGGTAAAGAGCCCAATTACGGCACCAAGCTGGGAGTGTGGGAGAGCCTCAAGCTGAGAGAGCTTCACTTGGCGACGGCGCAGCCTCCCGCCAACTACTTCGAGAAGATGATCATGTGGACCGAACAGGGGAAGGTCTGGCAGTTCCCCATCAATAATGAACAAGGTGGGGCTCTTTGCAATATTGTAATGATCTGTGGTCGGATACTGGGGGCCGTTTGTAACCTATTGTTCTATGCACCAATATTGCCTTTTCCTTTTTGTTAATATCAAAAAATATATACGAAAAACGAAACACCGGAAATGGGAGATTTTCTGACAGCTTGAAAAAAAAAGCGAGCTTATTTAAGATTTCCATAGATGACGCTAGTGAAATAATGAGAACAGTGAGATTTATTGTAGACCGTTTGAATTTTATTTTGTCGGATTGTACATGGTTCTTACTGTTTTCTTTTAATACTTACAATACTTTTTACAAAGTACTTATTACAGCCTGACCAAAGAATTAAGAAACCTGCTCTGGGGCGCCACGTCTATATTTTTACGACTATGGCCACCTATGGCAACAATTTGCCTTATAAAATTAGTTCCATTGAAATTCCGCAATATGGTGAGGTTCCTTATTTCTCTGGTCGGGCTTTACCTCACTTTTTATTTTACTACATCTGTTGAGCCGTTTTGTAATGTTTTTTTTTTTAATTTGCTACTCGAAAACTTTCCATTCAAGGGCATATCCATAGTTTTGATAGTATCGCCCCTCACTTTCCGATCTATGGTAATGAAATGATAGACGACATTATTATTTTGATTACGCGATTTTTACGTACAATCTTAAACTATCATGCATGTAGCACAATTGGCTATAAATATAATGAAGTATTGTTTCTTAAAACAAAAGGCCGCAGCATTTGTAAACATTAACATGTCTTCTGAAATGTGTTTTACCGTTTCCAGGAATGGAAGAAGAGCAGGAAGTCCACTTCTCAGAGCACATATTCCTGGACAGTCTACTGGAAGGCTGGTGCCCCTCCAAGGGGCCGATACGGCACTTCATGGAGCTGGTATGCGTGGGGCTCTCCAAGAACCCCTTCTACACCGCCCGGGAGAAGAAGGAACACATCCTCTGGTACAAGGAATACTTCGAATCCAAAAAAGATGTTCTTACTGAAGTCGGGGCGTGGGACCAGCCCGCCAAAACGGATTCAGTTACGAAGTCATCCACATAGAAATGTTTTTAGTGTAATTTTAGTTATAAATATAGGTATTGATTGTTTTTAAATTATCGTTTTTTATTATGTACTAGATGCCCGCCCGCGTTATTATATGTTTCATGTGAAACACATAATAACGCGGGCAAATACAAATTTTACTGCAAAGACGAACTTATCTCTACAAAGAAAGAGAGACAACAGAAGTGAGAGAATTTTTAATTTTAATTAATACTAGCGACCCGCCCCGGCTCCGCACGGGAAAATGGTTATTGTGGGTTATCCTTAAGTATATTATGCATGTATTATACATACATATAATCCTTCCTCTTGAATCACTCTATCTATTAAAAAATCATCAAAATCCGTTACGTAGTTTTAAAGATTTAAGCATACATAGGGACAGAAAAAGCGACTTTATTTTATACTATGTAGTGATTTTTTTCACCAAGTCGTTTAACTTGCACAAGAGTGAAAAATAATCAGATCGAATATAGTAATGCTTTCTTTCCATTGAAGACTTCTTGTAACAAGAATTAGTGGTTAAAGAGTACATAGAGACTATTATGGATTGTGGTAAAAGTAATAAAACTAAGTAATAGATTCCTTATTACTTTATTGCACCTATGGAAGTACACTTCGTTGCTAATTTTCGATGTTTCGAGTCTCATATTAAGTTACAGTTAGTTCATTGTGAATCCTGACGCGTCTGACGTAACTTACTGAATTGAATCTCAAGAAAGTTATCTAATTATCTGTAACTTAGTTGAGTACATAGTTTATATTATATAAATGATATGATCAAAATACAAGTACAATTATACCTTTCGCAAATATGAAAATTGAAATAAATGTTCCGTCAGTCCGAGTCTACAAAAATGCAATAAGTAAAAACCAGTGTCATTCACCTAGAGTAGCATCACTAATGTATGTACTTACATACATTATTATTATATAGAACATTAACATCTTTGATGCCGATGTGACCGCAGCCACCAACTTACAACACAAGTACCCAATATCGATAAAACAAGGAACTCATTACATCTAAGTACATATCCTTACATTAATCTTCGTATACTTTGAAAAGCCTCCAAAATGTTCCAAATAATAAAAAAATACAAATAAAAAATGTATTTATAAAATCACATCAATTTGTACAATGTTGTGCTTGAGTACTTTATTACATCGCATTTTGTTTTCTAAATTACAGCGATTTGAACTGAATATTACATTAATTATTACTGTTATAAAGTGCAAGAATTAATTACAAACACAGTAGTAACAAGTTACGCAATAAAACAAAATGGCTTGAGTATTGAGCTAAGCCTGAGGCAGATATTGATGCTGCCCAAAAAGGCTGAACCAAGTATTACAATTATTATAATTACAAGAAAATAGGAATGATTTTGGAATGATACAACAACAGAAACATTGAAGGTAGGTTTTAAGTAAATAGTAACAACTAAATCACCAATTCATAGTTAGCCAACACGTTAAATTAACAGATTGTATATTCAATGAACTTCCAAAAGTAATATTTTTTCTGGTTAGTCACGGCAGTGGTGATCTTACCTCGATTTTACAAAATAATTAAATGGCTAACTAATCAAGGTACATTTTATTAGTATAAGAACTAGAAAAACCTAGCGGAAGACGAAGGAAGAAAATAGTAACAGTATACATTCGTTGGTACCCCAAAAACTTTTTGGCACAAGTTTTTTTATCCAGAACCAAAAAGGACTTTCGATAACTTTAACAAAACATTATATTGTTTTTGCAGATTGTAGCAAAAAGCAGAACAATACAACAACAATGCGTTTTATTATAAATCTGAAGAATTTTCTTGTTTTCAGTTAGGCTGAGGCCAGACGAGCGTAATTTTGTGAGACGTGAATAGCAGATTTTCGTTCGCGCAATTTCTGCTATATTCGGTTTCATACAAAAGCCCTGATTCATTCACACGGCGACTCAAAATGAGTTACGCATTATGTATGAAACAGAAATTGCGCGACCGATAATGAGCGACTCAACTAAAAAATTACGATTGACTGGCCTCACCCCTAATTGTATAACTTACTTGAAGTTTGCCTACCAGTAGGCCTACTATGTAAGTAGCGACAGGCTCGAGAAGCTGTCAAAAGCGACATAGTGACATTAGAGCCATGGCAGTTCTGTCAATATGTCGCGTTTGACAGCTTCTCGAGCCTGTCGCTACTTACATAGTAGGTCTACTGAAAATCTAAGTGCTTTATTGGCCGCATACGTATAAGCGTTCTATATTTTTTCAACTTTTCTTATGTAACCCAATCGAATACTGTATCACATTTTTGCTACAACCTGAAAGAAAACAAAACTTGGCAAGATAAACGGGCTCATTGTCCTTTTAAAAACATTGTGACCACTGGAAAATAAAAAAGGTAGTTTAATTATAGTTACTTATACATTTATGTCGTAATTATAGTACAGAGGAATGATAGTTAACTTACATAGGGGCTTTAGTACATTTGTTACAAATGAGTTAAGATTGGTAAGAGAGAGTTGGATTGGAAAGAAAGTTTAACAACATTTATTTTCTTGTGTTGTTCTCATTGGCTGTAAATCATTAATAAATCAAATCAATAAAATAAAAATAATAAATCCTTACAATGTGACTAAACAAGGTTAAGATTTATATTTTTGCAATTAATAGTGTCAGATCTGTGGAATATAATTGATTTACAATTAAAATATGCTCTCTGAGTATTTGTCTTAAGGGGCTCTACCACGCTAAGTGGCGCCGCCACCCTTTAAAAAATAATAACTCGGAAAATAATTAATTTTTCAAAAATCTGGACCACAGTACTGGAGTCGGGGTGCTGTAGGATATATAGAAGCTATTTACTTTATTTATTGTATCTCGCTGTAGTTAGAGATAGGAAATTTGCGAAAAACGGCCACTTTTCGCATTTTTTCTATCTATAACTACATTGAACTATAATAAACATATGTGATTGCTTCTATATATCCTACAGCACCCCGACTCCAGTTCTGTGAACCGGATTTTTGATAAAATTGATTATTTCCCGAGTTATTTTTTTCAGGATGGCGCGCCACTTAGCATGGTAGAGTCCCTTAAAAGTGTTATTCCATAAAACAAAGTATGAAACAAACTTCCTTAGTCACTATATTATCCAGCCAATGAGAACAGTTTTGAGTTACAATGGTTACCTCTTAGTAGATGCCCCCAACCGATATTGTCTGTTCGATTGTTCATAATGTCTATCAATTGACGTCGCTTCATTGGACGGGTTCGGAATGTACTCGGCGTGTCTTACATCACCTGCAAATGCAAATTGCTAGATTTAGTAGTTTATCCATCTATCTTATAAAAAGGGGGGTTTAACACGGCCGTTTATTTAGAAATGATGTGATCTATACTAATATTATAAATAGGAAAGGTTTGTTTTTTTGTTTGTTTGTTTGTATCGAATAGGCTCCCGAAACTACTGAACCGATTTCAAAAATTCTTTTACTGTTGAGAAGCTACCGATTCAGTTGTTTGCCTTAAGTCGTGTAAAGAGAGGCTAGTCTTTTATGAACGACTTAAAGGACGGCACTAATTGTACGAGCTCAACGAAATACTTTATCGCGTCTTTCATTAATACTTTCAGTGCACACACCAGCTCTGTCTAACTAGTAAAACACGCGGGCAGACGTCATCTGACTTTTAGATATACTGTATATCATATATAAGTAAGTGTAGTTTCAGTAAATTCTGAGAGAACATGATCAGTTAATGCTTAGTCAACGGTTTCGAGCAACTTTCATAAATGAAGTTCTCAGAAACGAAATAAGAATTTGACACTACCATGACAAATAGTCATTTTAATTAGACATTTTGTATGAATAAATCAAATTTTCGTTTCCGAAAAGGTATATAGAATTGAAGGGTATATGTTTGTGTATGAAGAAGTGAGTGTGTGTGTGGTTGGGTGAGCGTGTAAGGGTGTTGAAGTGTATGTAGTATGTTGCCGTCTTAGTGTGTGTGTTGGTGTGAATGTAAGAGTGTTGGTATGTGTGTGTGTGTGTGTGTGTGTATCTGTGTGTGTGTGTGTGTGTGTGTGTACCTGCAGTATCTGGCTGGCCTCGAAGGCGGTGCCGGGCAGCAGCACGATGGGCGCGGCGACCCTGCCCGCCTCCACACACACCATGTTTGGGAACTCGTCATCACCAAAATCGGGGATTTCCTTCGCGTACTCCGCCCAGGGGTTCCAGATCACTGCATGAAAAAAAATAACAATTAATCAAGCGAAGAAAGTGCCAAGGTGATGATTTTATTTCGCGCCAACTTATTTCCTCTGGTTTCTGCACACGTACTTCTAAATCAGAATGTTAGCACCTGTGTCTGGGAAGTTGTACTTCTGTATCTGCATGTTAGCACCTGTGTCTGGGAAGCTGTACTTCTGTATCAGCATGTTATAGTACCTGTGTCTAGGAAGTTGTACTTTTGTATCCACATGTTAGCACCTGTGTCTGGGAAGCTGTACTTCTGTATCAGCATGTTATAGTACCTGTGTCTGGGAAGTTGTACTTTTGTATCCTATGTTAGCACCTGTGCCTGGGAAGCTGTACATCTGTATCTGCATGTTAGTACCTGTGTCTGGGAAGTTGTACTTCTGTATCAACATGTTAGCACCTGTGTCTGGGATGTTGTACTTCTGTATCCGAATGTTAGTACTGTGGTGTGCATGTGTCCTTCATGCACGCCGCGCCGCTTTCATGCTGGCAGCCTCTTTTCGCGTTTGTGGCTTTATAATTGTGAAAAGTAATATATATTTGAATTTCGTTGATGTGAGGGAGATGGCCGTAGCCCGCGCTACGAGCCGGACGACATTTTCATGTTTCAAAAAGCTAATGTAATATTTCGATTATAATAAACAAGTCATTGTTATAGATTTATCGTCGTTTAATTGCTAGGGATCACCCTCCCCCACTAGGGCCTTGACCGCGTTAGTCCGCGACTGTACCTGTGTCTGGGAAGTTGTACTTCTGTATCAGCATGTTAGTAACTGTGTCTGGGAAGTTGTACTTCTGTATCAGCATGTTAGTACCTGTGTCTGGGAAGTTGTACTTCTGTATCAGCATGTTAGTACCTGTGTCTGGGAAGTTGTACTTCTGTATCCGCATGTCAGTACCTGTGTCTGGGAAGTTGTACTTCTGTATCAGCATGTCAGTACCTGTGTCTGGGAAGTTGTACTTCTGTATCCGCATGTTAGTGTGTCTGGGAAGTTGTATATCTGTAGCCGCATGTTAGCACCTGTGTCTGGGAAGTTGTACTTCTGTATCCGCATGTTAGCACCTGTGTATGGGAAGTTGTACTTCTGTATCCGCATGTTAGTACCTGTGTCTGGGAAGTTGTACTTCTGTATCAGCATGTTAGTACCTGTCTGGGAAGTTGTACTTCTGTATCAGCATGTTAGTACCTGTGTCTGGGAAGTTGTACTTTTGTATCCGCATGTTATTACCTGTGTCTGGGAAGTTGTACTTCTGTATCCGCATCTTGCGTCCGCTGACCACGTTGGTGATGATGTGTTCCTGCATGGTGTTCTGGTAGATGCGGTCCGTCCACTCGTTGATGGTCACCACCTCGCGCGTCTCCTGGTAAACGGCGCCTTCCCGCGTCTGCAATGTCAACGAACGTCACAACTTGAATTTCTCGGATCCTCACCCCAGTAATCGGATTACTCGCCCATAATATGAAGATATATTATATCGACTGGGAAGAAGCAAATATTCCTATCTTCCATTTAAGCACAAGAAAATAATAGTACTAACCCGTATAGAAAGGACACTCCCCGCCCCGCGCTAAACTAAGTTCCCCGCCCGATATAGCCCCCCGCACCGCACCCCGCAGGCACCGCGGAACTCTAACTGGGGTGTTCTGGGGTGTTTTATATAGCGTGCCAGTGTTCGACTTGTAGTTGATATTCAGTTGTTATTCAAAAATAAGTAGGTTGCCAAAACGCGTTTGCTATATGGAGTGTCCGACCTGTGATTTAGGTCTGTGTAAGATTGGAGTATTTGCTTCTTCGTCGATATGTGCATACATAAAACCGGGCTACACAAAACATTGAAATAGAATGCCATTGAACTATCAAAAATAAAGATTATGTTAATTTAAAAGCAAGCTTTGGTATGTATGACCCAGCTCTTTAAAAGCCAGAGTGAACAGGCTTTTTTTGGGCAAGCTCCTACACCTCGGCCACATCTAGCCCGCTACGCTAAAGCAAGCCCATCAAACATGAAAATAATTAGGTGAGGGTCGCGGGAAGCCGCTGGATGCGGGCAGCGCAGGATTGATGGTTGTGGAGATATTTCGGGGAGCAGCCAGCAGCGGAAATATTTCGACTGTAATGGTGATGATGATGATATTTATAACCATAGTACTAGCTTTCCGCCTCACGGCTCTTCCAGCTGTAAAAGTTTTTCACGTAGTAAAAAGGAGTTTTCCTGCAGTAAAAGATAGATTATGTCCTTTTCCCGATCTTTGTACCAAGTTTCATGAAACCAGCTCAGTAGTTTTAGAGCCTAGTCTCAATTGCCGTAAGAAACTCCACAGCAGGTGTTGCATCTTTTGGAAATATTTTTACAAATTTATAAATAATTATTTTATACAATTTTATTAATACTCGACCCGCCCCAGCTTCGCACAGGAAAATGGTTATTGTGGGTTATCCCTAACTATATTATACATGTATTATTAACATATAAACGTTCCTCTTGAATCACTCTATCTATTAAAAAATCTGTTGCGTAGTTTTAAAGATTTAAGCATACATAGGGATATAGGGACAGAGAAGCGACTTTGTTTTTAACCCCCGGCGAAAAAGAGGGGTGTTATAAGTTTGAAGTGTGTGTCTGTCTGTCTGTCTGTTTGTGGCATCGTAGCTTCTAAACGGATGCGTCGATTCTGATCTAGTTTTTTTTGTTTGCAAGGTGTCACAATCGAGAGTGTTCTTAGCTATGAACCAACAAAATATCTTCAGCCATTTGAAGATTATCAGCTCTTTTCTAGTAGTTGAAAGGATCAAGTAACGGTTTTGTGTTGGGGTTATTATTATTTTTTTATTTAGTGTTTATATACTATGTAGTGATAATAAAGAAAGATAAGATGTTAACCTTGTCAATGAACATGCAGCCATGCATGCCGGTGATCTGGCAGCGGCGCACGTCGGGCACCTTGAAGTAGGTATGCAGCAGCATCTGGCAGCTGAACGTCAGCTCTTTACTGGGGTTGTACACGCCGATGTTGAAGTGAAGCTCCTTCTCGCGGAGGATCAGCCTGTACGTCAGTCTGAATCTAAAAAAAACACAAATACGATCAATCTAAAACGGCCTACACACCTTGTATGCCGAACAGAGCGAGACGCAGTTATGCGTTAGAGTGAGCGCTGTGATTTGTATCTCATGCTAACGCATAACTGCGTCTCGCTTTGTTTGGCAAACAAAGTGGCAAACAGCACGCGTGTGGAGGAAGCTTAAGGCTTATATTTCACTGGCGACAGAAGACAAAAAACGAAATATCCTATAACTATATAGTTGACATTGGAAAAATCACACCAAAAGCAACAACAAGCGCAGAAGATCAGCTTTAGGCTAATATTTCACGGTAGTCAAAGATAAAAGACGAAAGGGACGCAGTTATGCGCTAGAATGAGATACAAATGCACCGCGCTCACTCTTGCGTATAACTGCGTCCCTTTCGTCTTCTGTCTTTGACTACCGTGAAATACCAGCCTAAAGCTGATTTTTTGCGCTTTTAGTGTGATTTTTCCATTGTCAACCAAATTGGTTCAAGATTGATACTACATATCTATGTACAACGAAAGATTAAGACATTTAGAAGACATGGAAGCTATACCATGACTGCTTGACAAACCAAACAATTGCTACTATCAATTTTGTTTGTTTTCTGATACATTAAAATATCTTCTTTCCGGATCTTATATAAAATTTCGAATTCCTTTTATTTTCTGAACAATTAATGAATACCCAAACGCCTATTGTCTGAGCTGGTTTTCTTTAATAAGACCTTTCTTTTTTGGGCTTACTGGAGTGCCTCATAGAGCGCGTGGAGTCGTAATCCATGAATAAATCAATGTCGCCGCTCGGCAGTCTTTCCGGCATCTTCTCCACGTGCCAGCGCGCTATCCTCACTATTGCTTACACAAACGGCTATTGTCTAAGTGGGTTATGATAAGCTTACTGGAAATGCCACATGGAGCGCGTGAAGTCGTCATCTATGAGCCTGAACACTGCTTCCACGTCGCCGCTCGGCAGTCTTTCCGGCATCTTCTCCACATGCCAGCGCGCTATCCTCACTATTGCTTACGCAAACGGCTATTGTCTGAGTTGGTTATGATAAGCTTACTGGAAATGCCACATGGAGCGCGTGAAGTCGTCATCCATGAGGCTAAAGACTGCCTCAACGTCGCCGCTCGGCAGTCTTTCCGGCATCTTCTCCACGTGCAAACGCGTTATCCTCACTATTGCTTACACAAACGCCTATTGACTGAGTTGGTTATGATAAGCTTACTGGAAATGCCACATGGAGCGCGTGAAGTCGTCATCCATGAGGCTGAAGACTGCTTCCACGTCGCCACTCGGCAGTCTTTCCGGCATCTTCTCCACGTGCCAGCGCGCTATCCTCGCAAACCCGTGCTGGGGACCAAACGCCCATTGTCCGAATTGAGCTGAGGATTTTAAAAGGAGTTTATATTAATTGAAACGTTTAGTTGACATACTTTTCTAGATTTGGTCCTAGTACTTTGGTCATTGGTGTCTGAAAATGACGAATATCGTAAACCTTGTCCTCGTCAAAAAAAAATTCCACGTAATAATTTTCTATATGTTAATCCTGGGTACAAAGATCTCCTTTTCAAAGTACGTTCAATTCCGTTCAGTAGCTTTAACTTTACACGATATTAAAGACATCAACGCAGACCAAACAAAAAAATAATCATGTTAAACCTACATTATTTATTTAACGTCTATAATTCAGATAAACACATCTATCTAGACTGGAGATAGCTTTTCCCATCAAATCAATTAATAAACAAACAAAGGCTTAAATACTTATCAGACTAGATAGAGTAGGGTGAGAAAATACATACCAACATAGGTACATGCAAAGAAATCAAACTTATATAAGGTGTAAATCCGTTGTTCTCATTGAGTCGGCGATTCTAAAACCTTTACAATTTAGGTTTAGGTACGAGTATAATACTTCTATGTGTCTGATATAGTTAGATATGAGGAATACTAAAAAATACTTACGAAATACAAAAGGTATCCCTCCGCGTATCGCTCTCTTGCCGTCGAATACGGCTTGTTTACTGGAAAAACAAGAAACACAAATTTAGCGAAGGACCTTATAATATTGCCAAATAATCGAACGAAAACTTTTCATATAAAAACTCCTTAAAAGGTATTCGAAAACCTTCAACCTTCCAACGCAAAGGCAAAGTACCAAGAACTTCGGTAAGTATTGGAAAGTTTAGCAAGTTGCTTAATTGATAATGAAAAATATTTGCTTTTTCGAGTTTGAAGCTATCGAAATTTACTCTTTCTCAACTTTGCTTGAGTGGTTTGCAAACTTGTAGCACTTTCTTTGGAAGAAAAATAACAGTTGTGATTGCGAACGTTATTTTTCTTCCGAAAAAAGTGCTTTTTCGGTAAACGATGAAACGTGACTTATTGAAAATTTTAATTTATTTCTTAGTAGCTACCATAATATAATTTATTTATTATTGCAGTTATACGTACGTTGCATGTACTGTCACGTAATTCTTTTGTTACGAGTATTTGTATTAATAATATGCACGGGGCTTAGTATTTCAGTTAGAATATCATATACGGAATGATTTAGAAAAAAATAATTAACGAATAAGTGCACGTGTTATAACTGCACATATAATCGCGATGGTACACATCTCCTGGCATCCAATATCAACTTAGCAATTTCCACAAACATACTCGGCGTGTCTAATCAAAGCCGCACATTGCACCACCGGATCGATTTGTATCTGCATACAGATGTGGTAGCATTAGCCCAGTCGGCGGAACCGCAATAGTCAACCGCACCATTATACTGCGCCTCACGTTTGGTCTGCGATCAATTTTAGCGGTTGCATTCCACCGCGGACGAAACAGCGAGCAAAAACCACCCTTATATTATAAATGCATCAGTGGACAGGTCGCCGCGGCAAAAACGCCGCTCGAGCAAGCCTCGTATAAATTATTTATGCCATTTTTAGCATTTCGGTGAGGAGAGCCGTCGGCGCAGACAAATCGAATATGTCCGATAGTGTGTCAGTGCGACCGTCATGTGTCTACCATCGATTTTCCTTAATCATCTCTGTTCCTGGAAGGCGGTAACAATATTGGCTATCATTTCAGAATGTCTTAAAGCCTCATTAAACTGTCAAAACATTCTGAGCGTTTAATTATCATCAAATATCACGTGCGTCGCGTCATAAAGTGACGTTATATTTTGTTTCTAATGTTAGGTATAAAAAATATGTATAAGAAAACTCTTATTTGTACAAGTTAAGAATTATTAATTAATTCAACAATGTAATAAATTATTATTATATCTCAATTACTTAAAGCTCAAGCTCAACACTGATTGGACCTTTGGCGTAATTAAATACTTGCAAAATCAATGAAATGATCTTTAGGTACGCACAGGAAACCGCATAGGCGCTAACATATAAGTTTTTATTGAACTTAAATAAAAATTCATATAAGATATTTTTTCCACTGTTATTTTACACCTGAACACTCAATAAGTATAAAACTATTTTAGGTATAATCACTAGTTTTGTCTGCTATATAGATAAATTCAGTACTATTTATATATTTCTGTAGTAAGGATTAAATTAACGTTGCAGCCAACGTAGGCCTCAAGTGCAGTGAATGCAGTCAATAAATATAATACCCACCCACGTGCTCGTAAACATGAGCAATCCCTTCGCAAACAACATTTGATTGGATGCAGTTGCATAATGTTTTATAAATTGTAATTAATTAGCGGATTTTAGTCAAATAGTAAAATTGAATTACTAAGTTTCTCTATATACTTTGAAAACATGTCATTGTATTGTATGTATGAAGCAGAAATGTTGATTTCTTTATCTCTGCATCCTCATTCAACCACCAGACCAGAAAACCTGCTCTATGAAGGCGCCACATGTATATTTTCGTGTATATTTTTACAATGTCCATTATAAAATTAGATTAAAATTCCGCAACATGGCGAGGTTTTTTATTTTTCTGGTTGGGCTTTAGATCTATGTAATTGTTACGAGGAGTTACTAGATTGTGTAGGGAGGTATGACAAAGATCTACTCAGGCCTAGAAACGCTCTCAAAGATCTATGATAGGAGAAGACGGTAGTTAATTTTTTACAATATTAATCAGATTTCTTATACGATATCGGTGTAAAGTAGAGTACCTAGTTACCTAATTGGTATAGCGAACTAAATTGAAGGGTTGTAAATCTATGGGTCAAACTAAGTGCCAGTTTCCTTTCAGTTTTAGTCCATTGAATGAGTCCTTCCAAGGGGGGTCTAGAGTGCGTGAGTTAGTAACGTAAGATGTTTCTTCGGAAACATGTCAAGAGTCCCTAGGTAATAAACATACTAAAACCCCGGGACACTAGGAGGAGCCCCGGAGTGGGGGGAGGGGGGGAAAGGGTCCATTTTTTCATTTTTCGCTTAAATCTCAAAAACGGTACATGTTAGAGAAAAACTTTCAAGGAAAAGTTGAAAGGCCGTAAAATTATCTACAAGTTGTACCTATATCATTTTTTTCTATTCGCAGCCGTTTTCGAGCTACATCCCATGAAAGGTGAAAAATTCGAAAACTTTTTATTTTACCGTAATTATCGTAACTACCCTAATAAAATTCAATTCCTCCTAAACGCCTCCATGGTGGAATTTGGTATTTTTATCAATGATAGACCTAATTAAGAGCAATCTATCAGTACCGGTCACAAGTTGCACTTTTGAGTTTTTTGGAAGAAAAAAATAAAAAGATCAAGTTCAGTAACTCAAACTACCCTAATATAATATTTTGACAATCGATTCCTCCTAAAGGCTTCCATGGAGGAATGTGTTTTTTTTACCAATTATAGACCTAATTAAGAGCAATCTATCAGTACCGGTCACAAGTTGCACTTTTGAGCTTTTTGGAAGAAGAAAAATAAAAAGGTCAAGTTGCGTAACTACCCTAATATAATATTTTGACAATCAATTCCTCCTAAACGCTTCCATGGAGGAATGTGTTTTTTTTACCAATGATAGACCTAATTAAGAGCAATCTATCAGTACCGGTCACAAGTTGCACTTTTGAGCTTTTTGGAAGAAAAAAAATAAAAAGTTCAAGTATCGTAACTACCCTAATAAAATTAAATTCCCCGTAAACGCCTCCGTGGTGGAATCTGGTATTTTTATCAATGATAGACCTAATTATGAGCAATCTATCTGTACCGGTCACAAGTTGCACTTTTGAGTTTTTTTGGAAGAAAAAAATAAAAAGATCAAGTTCAGTAACTCAAACTACCCTAATATAATATTTTGACAATCGATTCCTCCTAAACGCTTCCATGGAGGAATGTGTTTATTTTACCAATTATAGACCTAATTAAGAGCAATCTATCAGTACCGGTCACAAGTTGCACATTTGAGTTTTTTGGAAGGGGATCGTTCAACAATTACGTGATCATTTTTGGCCGTTTTTTTAACCCCCCCCCCTCTATGTGATCACACCGTAATCTTTTGTTTTTAACCCCCCCCCCCCTCGCCTTGATTACGTAATCTTCGGCCGTGCTTAAATTTTTTGCTGTTTATTAGCACTGATACGTATGTCATGTTTCTATGGGTTTTAAATGACCTAAATTTGGGAAGAGGGTGTGGCATTTTGTCAAAATGCATAAGGTAAGGACTACAAAGTTAAATTAATGAAATAGATACTTTCATTAGTCTTTATTTAAACGACGAAATAAAATAAAAGGCTATCAGGGGAAATCCCGTTTCATCTATCTAATATAGTTAGTGTTACCAGTAATAAACTTCAAAATTGGACGTAAATATTTAATATAATTTATTTTCGGAAACGAAGCGCTGATGACGTAATCATGGATTCTTCCCCCTCCCCCCCCCCAATAATCCGATGTATATACAAGCACCCGACGCCCCCCCCCCCTTCCGGTGATCACGTAATTGTTGAATGATCCCAAGAAAGAAATATTTTTTGATCGATTGATGTGATAAACATGGGTATGCAGTATGGGGAAATTGTTTGAGCCAAAATCATTTTTTACTGCATGTAACTCAGAAACGGTAGGATATAGGAAAAAATGATTTAGGTACAACTTGTAGATAATTTTATGGCCTTTCAACTTTTCCTTGAAAGTTTTTCTCTAACATGTACCGTTTTTGAGATTTAAGCGAAAAATGAAAAAATTGACCCTTTCCCCCCCTCCCCCCACTCCGGGGCTCCTCCTAGTGTCCCGGGGTTTTAGTATGTTTATTACCTAGGGACTCTTGACATGTTTCCGAAGAAACATCTTACGTTACTAACTCACGCACTCTAGAACTTTTTATTCAATGGACTAGTTTTATTATTTGCAGATATACCTATGCATGTAAGGACTGGCACATAATATGCAAATTTTGACCTTAGATTTTTCGCTACTTAGACCATTTACGATCCCGATTCGAACCTCGGCACGTAAGGAAACGTGCACACACCTGCGAAGAAATTCAAAGGTTGTGTGTAAAGTGGACCGTACTATGTGGTCGACTAAGGCCTATTCACCCTGATTCAGAGTAGGCTCGAGCCCCTCGGTGGGGAAATACTCGTATATAAGCTGTTGATGATTTAGTATAGCAAGGCTTTCGAAACCTGCGTTTTAAATTATTTTCCCAGAAAATTAACCAAGCAAATAACTTTTTAATAAAGCTACAATACAATAGCCCAGTTTATAATGATGTTTAATGGCGGATGAAATATTTCATCCCTTTTTTTATTCACCGACTTTTCTGTGCCTCGCGTCCACTTGTAGAAGTATAATTTACTATTTAATAATTCAAAAGGCGTATGACTTTAATTGGGGCGAACAAATAAGGAATAAAAGACATTATATTTATAGCCTCTAATGTCACATAGCCACCTTTACTTCAGCCTACTTATGGCTATTCCTAGATCTAACATACATCATTATTATACAGGGTTATTTCGGATAATCGAAGTAACGCCCATTTTACGCTTAAATTACATTAAAAAATTCTACGGAAAAAATCAAAACTATAATTTCCATGAAACTTGGCCTAAACTCTCTTCGACTTACTAATAGAACACATATTTTAGCGTTTTAACCCTTTGAGGGTGGCAAAATTTGCAAAAATTAAGCAAAAAATACATGTTTGTAGTTTACATGTGATCTATTAACGATTTTGAATGCACGAGTCCGAATTACCTAACCCTATATGTGCCTGTATAGCAGTTTCATAGAAGCCATAGAATGTAATTTAATTTACATAGTTAATGGGAAGCTTATTATAATCCGACTACTGCACCGTCTCATGGGAAAACGCCCCTGAGTTGCCAGCAATAATGATTTAATTCGCAATAATTACGGCCAAAGGAGACAATCTATTTACGACAAACGGCGTCGTTACGGCGGCACCTTGAAAATTTTAGTGTTTTTTGAATCGATGATCCTCGTAACTTCTACAGGTACGTATTATGATTTTCAGATATATATATAACCTGATCATATAATCTAAATACTCATCTGATTGGAAACACGTTTTCTCAACATTTTATCGATAGAAAATCGCGTCAAAGTAACACCTTCTATTATCTTTTTTCACTTTCTATAGGTAAACGACAGCGTTCCGTCCTGAAATTAACTTAATCTCCCAATCGGAAAAATGGGGAGATAATCCGAAGGGAAATCGTTGTCGAAAGCGATTGTCGATTGTGTATTTATTGGCTGCCGTTGTGAACGGGTTTAGCGGTAAAAAGCGAGGAATTTACTCGCTCGTCGCTCGCGCTCGCTCGCCGGGATTCGCCAGGAATGTCTAATTAAAACTTTATCTATTCCCCCGATTCCCCGAACCGCACTCAATCGGATCCCTGAATTTAATTCCCAAGAAATCGTACTGCAGTATTGAATAAATGGTATTTGTTAATTGATGTAGGTGCAAATTGTTTAAAAGCTGAAAAAGTGTCGTGTTATTTACGAGTATAAAGATAATCCGTGGGTAGGCAGAAATTATCAAAGCCTCTCTCCAGTCTCATATCACATCTATTTTTTATACTAACAAACATACAAATATACTTTATTCTTTTCATTTACTCACTTTATTCTTTTCATTTACTCTGATCCTGATAGCCACGGAAATAATGGAAGCATACCTTTTATGGTTTAAATAAATGCACATAGTTAGATTACGTTTACAAAGTTATTAAAAGTGTTGACGATGTTGTCGTATAAACATAATGGAAGCGGTCAATAAAAGGCTTATCGGCAAATAAACTTACACTAACTGGGTAAATAACTATATTGAAAAACTGGAATTCTCTGCCGTAATGAGCAACATCAAAGTTTGTCTTGTCTGAGAAATAGAGCGTTAGCTCAAGGCAGATGTCTGACAGTATAATAGTGGCATATAAGACTAAGTTAACGCCATAATAGGACCATACCATTTAAACGGACGACACATTCTTTTCTGCCAATAAAAATTGATGAACAATAGCTTAAACGAGCTTAAACGATTTGAAAAAAGAACGAAATAGTTGTCAGCTTTACACCTGCATTACAGGAACGATGTCTTCAACAGTTTGATAAGGAATGTACTATAGGACGGACAAAAAACAAGTGTTTGAATGGGCAGCTAGGCAGTTAAAGATCAATGAAGCAATTAGCAGTTGACAGGCTCGATACGAAGCTGTACCCACTTGTCAGCTGTGGACAAGTTCTACTTTGAAATACTTCTAGGGTTTAATAGGAATAAGCTTGCGTGTCTTTTTTACCCGTTGGAATAATAGGGTGTCAGGTTTGAAGACATTGAAATACAAATTCTAATTATTAAAAATACATCGGTACCGTACACATGCTTGGCCAGATAAAAAGGTTGTTTATTTTAAATTGAGAAGCGAAGAAAAATATATGCTCGTGAAGTTTCTATTTCAATCCTTCACCATGTAGGACATTAATATTATGTATGAATTTGACAATATCGCCGTCTAAAGCGATAGTGCAAAATCTGCCTGCGAATATGTAATTTTTTTGCTACCTACACCGTTATTAGATACACTTGTCGCAATACGAATTCGCTCTACTATTCCACTGAGCCCAGTCCGACCTTAACCTTGCACAACCATCATAACACGATCCCCCCGGCCATAACACACGGAAGATAGCCGAGTTGTGGTTACATCGGTCGACTAATCCGTTACTGAGCACCAATGCTCGGATGCCTATAAAAAGTACATCGACAGTTTCACCGCTCCCAACATTGTCTCCACTTTCCAGTATCGATTAGCTACCAGTCTGCGACTGAGTTCTCAACATTGTTGCGTCGGCGCACCGTCGTCTCGGCGCTTTCGTGGGATGTGCTTGTGACGGGACACGGGTTGCAGATCTCGGAAGAGGTGGTGGTATGACGTGAATTATAAAGTAGTGGTTGGGATCTTTGCTTTTTATATTATTATTTTTTTATCTTGGTCGTGTTAATCGCCTTTGACTAAAGGCTAGCCGCTAGACTCTAGCTGCTAAACACTACGCAATAAATAAGAATTTTTCTTAGGTTCTTAAGAAACAGAAAAATCATGTAGTAATTAGGACTAATGATAACTGGCAAAAATTCAAAAGTTTTGTAGATTATATTAGAATATGCACTATGTACGTTAATGCACACAAAAATACAGAAAGAGAGTTACAATAACTTTACTTAGAACAAAGAAAAGTTTTGCAGGAACAAGCAGACTTTTTTTTCTCTTAATTGTGTATCAAATAAGTACGACGTATCGCTTGATACGTTCATCGGACCTAAAATCAAGCCGAAGCACTCCAGTTTAAAGCAAAAAGAAAGCTCACTTTACTTAATTTTATGACTTACGAGTAAGTCAAACATTCCAATTCTTTTGGTTTTATTCGAAGTAAGATTTTACAAAACCATTTTTCAACGTCAAACCTAAGAAGTAGGTACCAAGACTGTCCACGTTGTACTTTCAAAAGTAGCGTTCGTCTGTGGAGAATCTTTCGACAACATAAAGAAGTCTATTGACAATATGGTTGTCCTAACGGAAGTTACTATATTTCTTTCCAGTCCATTCAGCAGATGGTATTATACTTCACTATTTTTATACTTAAATAATGTGGCCAGATAAACTGTAAACTGTATGCGATGCCCCGAGGCTATGCAGATGACACGACGCCCGCTGGGACCGGCTATGATCAAAAGAGCACCAGTTCTTGCACCTTAATGAATTCTGTCATGACAAGAAATGCATGACAATTTTGATATTTTTTTTCTTTTTAGTAGGTATGGTATAATTTATAGCATGGTCCAAGAAAACAAGGTCTTGCAAATAGACCACGTGACTGACACAAGCCTACGTCATTTTGCGCTGTTCATCCTTGTCTATTACACGCATTCGACAAAGATGAATAGGCAAAATGAGGTAGGCTTGTGTCAGTCACGTGGTCTATTTGCAAGACCTTGTTTTCTTGGACCATGGTTTATAGCGAAAAATATATACAAAGACATTTTCTTGGATCATAGATAAGAACACACCTCTTTTTCGTCGGGGGTAAAAAATCCTTTGAAGGTGCAATCGAAATCAAGTCAATTCAAAGTCAAGTCAAAAAGTTTTTATTCGAAGTAAGATTTTACAAATCACTTTTAGGTGTCGAGGCGAGTTCAAATCAAATCCCAACTACTGTGACCTATCGAAAGCGGATATCAGTTAGTCTATTTTTATCTAATTTGGCTGCAAAGATCACGGGCAGACAACTAGTAGTAGCACACAGGAATACAAATAATGTGTATAAAGAAAGCAAATTGTATGATCATAAAAAGTACGGAACAGGTATTTAAGGATAAAAATATTTTTTTCGAATATTAAAGAATAAAAAAAAAACAAAAGAAAGTTTTGTATACCGGTAGAAAGTAAGTATTTTGAAGCTTCTCACATAAGAACTACTGCAACTTAGCCACATTTAAGTAAGTAAAAAAGAAATTGAACAAGTGTTTTTTTTTACAAACGCAATTTAATTATCATATCAAAACCGTTATAGGTTATTGATTAAGCTGTAGACTGAACCACTCCACATGCATTAGAAATAGAAATTAACATCAGCAAGAACCAAGTAAACGCCAATAAAAATGTAAAACAAACACACTTTTTCCCCTTTTACTTAATAACCTGCACAAATAAAAAGCTAACCATATTAACATTTAACCAGTTGTTTATCATAAGCCATTATTAAGCGGCTACAAAGTATGTGAGCGTTTTAAACGTGTTCAGGTAAAGACCGTTCCTCCTATTTAATGAATCCTCTAATTATTTTAACCAGTGGTCGTGTGAAAAAGCGGCTGGAGCTGCCGTAAAAAGCTGGCCAAGGTTTAAAAAACATTTAAAGCATCCGACACTACGCACCGACGACGACACGACATGGCATTACGACATTCGAAGAAAAGACCTCTACGCAAATGATGCTCTAACGTTTGCTAAATACTTTATCTGCGATCTGCATCTATATCTGGACCACAAAATTTATTAGAGCTTTTGCTGGCGACTCGCCAAGACATAACCAACAGAAAGGAAAGGTTTTATAAGGCAAGCAAAAACCGTATTACGCATCAAAATAGGACCTGTTATTTAGGGAGGACCGATTATTTACGGGTAGAGCCTTTCGCTTTCCCGCACGTCCAGAAAGGTTGATACGTCGATTTTACGACACAAGCGTTGGACAATTAATTTAAAAAAAATCAAAGACCACAACAACCAAGCTAACGACGAACGAAGTTATATCAACAATCAACAGTAAAGTAAATGACTATGCTTCTAATTTAAAAGATTTAATGGCCTTAAAAATTGTATAATGGTAATCGTGTCGTGGGTAGAGAGAGAGCTTAAAACTCGAGCAGAGTTCGAGCGGCTACTGGATAATGAGTAGATGTAACGTGCTACATTGACATATTAAGAGAAGACCCCCGCCCCGACTGGTCCGAGAAGAAATTACTGGAGTAAAACGTGATAAAACCGTGACCATCACAGAGTAAGGGAGCTTGCACACTTATCCGTATTTCATTCGTATTTCAGCCGATACTGCACCAGCCCACGTAACATGCAGTGCTATGACAAAAGTTTGTCGCACATTTAACTGTCAAAAAGTTGCGAGAAACCCGCCATATTGAAATATCCTCCAATAGGATAAGAGAATACGCACGACAAAATTATGTCTGTCACGCGTGGACCGGGCATGTTAGAGGGGCAGATTTCGTTCGTAGAGGCGACTTAATCTTCTCGTACCTCAGTCTTTACCCGTGAAACATAATTTGATCAAAAACGACCCGAAGTGATAATTTACGTATCGAATACGTACTTACCGTTTACGTATGAGTCATCAATTCATCATTATCATCATGATACGAATGAGTGCGACTATACGATTACTAAGGTGACCGAAGCGGATCAAAAACGAATACGAATCGAATAAGAACCGAATACGTATAGTACGCAGACGCCCTAAAGGTCGAATAAACAATGTTTTACTACGACACTACACGTTATTATTAGATCTTTTTAGGATAAAGCCGGCTGGATATCATTATCTCCCTACATGGCGTCTCGATCGATACCTTTGGACGCAATTAAGATGAAATGTCAGGGACAAATTGGATTAACATTAATACGGTTCTGTAGTCAGATAACTGTTATCGGTGTTATGCGAAAAGACATGCTCCGGGCACGCACGAAACATATCAAGAGCTGGGGCTACTGCAGAATTCAATGATAAATATTTTTTTAACAGGTCTCTTTTTTGTTCAAAGATAATAATGTTTTGATACGATAGATGCATATTTCCTGATGTAAATATATAATGAAATAATGCACTAACTGAATGGCATTTACAAATACGTATTGAAATTTTATCTCAACTAGGAACATAATTATGAAAGAGATACAATAATTAAAAAAAAATACAATGATATGATTTTCAAAAAAAGTTTTGTTTTACTCTTCATGAGTATAGTAGATCACCACCAAATGATATATTTGGCAGTGATTTCGTGAAGGCGTATATAATAATATTATATTATTCATATTGCGTGAAATTGGATTTGAGAACTAAATTTAATTCATTCAAATCATTACTTTAAGCTGTTATCCGCAGTAATCATAACAAAAGTGAAAAGTGTCATTGAGTTTTTAACGCACAGTTTTCTTTTGCACGTTATTTTTTCTGTCCCGTCAATTTACGCGGAACCTTAAAAATATGACATTTAAGAACACCTCAACTCACTTGAGCTTCTGTTTAATAAGCGACGCGACGGAGACCGTTGGCTTCCATTTGAGTAATACCAGTAATTTTTGATTATAAATTATTTCGCAAATCGCCTGATTATGATTACATACACGCAGCACAAACTCGTTCATAAAATTAATTTTGTAAGAACACAGAGTTTACTCATGCGAAATAAATGCAACGGAGGATGCTTGCAGGAATCGCTTGGGGCGATATTCATTTCATAAAATGGTTGTATACAGTAGCCAGCACATACGGCTGGACATGTGGAGCTTGAGAGCGCCCGTATTCCGTAGCGGTAGGGGTGATTTTGTAGTGTGAATGTCCAACCTGTGCAGGCTTCTGTACGTTAAAATATACGTTCTGAAAACTTTTTTTGTGTGTGATGGGCTTGCTCTTGGTCCTAATCAGACCCAAACTTGCGGGCGAGATGAGGTCGAAGGTGGAACGAGCTCGCCCAGAAAAAAAAATTGAAAACGGCTGTGTGTGAAATTCAACAACCGGTATTGGGTCATCGTGGTTGACTAAGGCATGTCAACCCTGATTATTGGGTAGACTCGAGCTCCTCGATATGTGGCCAGTAAACTGATGACAAAGTAGTGAGGTATCCATACATATTTCAATACTAATATTTTAGAAAACCCGTAAGTAGCTCTATCAGTTCCGCCTTCACGCCTAAACGGCTAAACGGAATGCGATAAAATTCTGCAGATGATAGATGGGATTATGGTAAATAACATAGGGCACTTTCTACAGCAGGAAATCATATAAAATATAAACGCGAAAAAGGGGCGGAAATCTAGTGATGATATAAAATCATATAAAACAATAAATAAATAAAAGCAGAGCATTATAATAACTATGTTATAGCAATTTTCATTTCTATGGTTAGCCAATTGAGACTTTTAAAAGGTTTTAAGTCCTTATAGACCGGAGGGCTTTTTACTACAAAATCTGCTTACGTAA
The DNA here is from genome assembly GCA_948473455.1 of Teleiodes luculella. Classification (NCBI taxonomy): domain Eukaryota; kingdom Metazoa; phylum Arthropoda; class Insecta; order Lepidoptera; family Gelechiidae; genus Teleiodes; species Teleiodes luculella. The sequence goes on from OX419583.1 coordinate 14,112,870, forward strand.
CAAGCGGAGCGTGAAATAATCAATATTCACAGCGCAATATGATATTGATATATTGACTCCATAAATAAAGTTAATTAACATTAAAGTCGGGTTAGCCGTTAACCTGTTTACTATTTAATATAAATTATTTGAGATCAAACTAGTTACAAATCAATTTTATGACAGCTGTTGGCGGAAAATATAACGATAGACACTGCCGTGTTTTATGTGTAGGTACTAAATTTAATAATCATTATTTAAAACAGATTTCTGGTACCTAATAAAAATCGATTTCTCTTATGCCTAATTAAACATTTTCAAAAATATTTTGATGCTGCTATATTTAAGACTCTAAATATTAAGCAAAAACAAATCATAACTTAGAGCGTTGTTTTTAAGTTACAGCGGAAAAGCTAGACTTTAGCCCAACGTCCAGCTAAATTAATTAGTCCGACTAAAATTCAAATAGTGTTCTATTCATGGCAACTGAATTTGTCTTTTTAACCCCCGACGACCCGGGTGTTATATACGAGTAAGTTTGACGTGTGTGTCTGTCTGTCTGTGGCATGCTCCGATTCTGATCTAGTTTTTTTTGTTTGCAAGGTGTCACAATCGAGTATGTTCTTAGCTGTGAAACAAGAAAATATCTTCAGCCATTTGAATATTATCAGCTCATTTCTAGTTGTTGAAAGGATTAAGTAACGGTTTTTTTTTATTTAATGTACATTAGATTGTTTTCTTTCTTTATTTCAAGAGGTCATCCAAGCAAAATTTAAATATTTCATTCACTTGAGACCAATCAACAAAGACATTTACATTCTAGACTCAATCTAGATATTCTGACACGATCGGGAGATTATAGGCAGGCAGTGAGTTATTGAATGATTCATTCATAATCGAGTGGAGTAATAACTTGTGTTACAAAACCGACGAGACATGCGCCCACGCAGTTCCGGTAACACTTTCGCGGCCCTGCAGTCCTTAAAGGGCTATATACTAGTACCTTGTTGGCGACTAATACGTGCTAATCACTACATAGTATAAAACAAAGTCGCTTTTTCTGTCCCTATGTCCCTACCTTTGTACGCTTAAATCTTTAAAACTACGCAACGGATTTTGATGCGGTTTTTTTTAATAGATAGAGTGATTCAAGAGGAAGGTTTATATGTATAATACATGCATAATATGCTTAAGGATAACCCACAATAACCATTTTCCCGTGCGGAGCCGGGGCGGGTCGCTAGTACGAACTATAACAGCGTGGTGGCTAAGTAGCAAGTTGACTTTCATTCGGAAGTTCGCAGGTTCAAGCCTCGGCACGTACCATGTGTTTTTGATTTCCGAATTCAAATACGTACGAGACGCTCTTACGGTGGGAGAAAACATCGTGAGTAAAACTGCCACACCTACGGAGAAATTCAAAGTTTGTATGTGAAGTTGACCAAACCGCACTGGGCCAGCAGCGTGGTTACCTAAGTCCTATTCATTCACCCAAATTTCCTCCCTCTACTAATTCCATTTTTTTTTTTCTATGAGATTGCTGTGTTTGTATAGCACTTGTGACTGTAAATTATTACTGTACTAGCGACCCGCCCCGGCTCCGCACGGGAAAATGGTTATTGTGGGTTATCCTTAAGTATATTATGCATGTATTATACATATAAACCTTCCTCTTGAATAACTCTATCTATTTAAAAAAAACCGCATCAAAATCCGTTGCGTAGTTTTAAAGATTTAAGCGTACATAGGGATATTGGGACATTGGGAAACAGAAAGCGATTTTTTTATTTTATTTATCTATGCTTTTGTCGAAAAGGTACGACCAATCAAGCTTCACCGGACTTGCACAGAAAGCGACTTTGTTTTATACTATGCAGTGAAGAGCAATGACTGGTAGTTGGTACGCGTATTTAGAGAAGTGTAATAGGTGCTTTAGCCGAAGGTTACTAGTCTAAGCTTTATATAGGCGGCCCTAAGACAAGGCTGTCGAGCCCTCAAGATAACTTCACCGATAACATGTTAATGTAACCAAGATTATCGTTGCAGCAATTAGTTGGCAATGTTTTAATTTCCATAATGCTACCACAAATTAAAAAGTGGTTAACAATAAACATAGTAATAAAAAACAAATATTTTAAAATTTAGGGAATGATCTTTCGTTGGCTATACGTACAATGCAACGCAATAAGACTGGATACAGAACCGTGATCGATTATTTTAAATTATTGATTTAAGATTCTATAGAATTTAACAATAATCATACTAATTGAAAACAAATCTTTAAAACGTTTGATCTTTCGTTGAATGTACAGAAATCTGCACTACAAAATTTACCCCTACCCGCTACAAAATAAGGGCGCTCTCAAGGTTACCATGTCAAGCCATGGGCATGTGCATGGGGTGGGCATATTAGAAAAAAAACAGAAAGTTTAAAATGAGTAGAATTTAGAGTACTTGAGTAGTAAAATAATAGAGTACTTGAGTAGAATTGAAATAAATCTCAGAGATTGTCTGTAGGTATCCTTTAACTGCGCACATAGTCAATCAAAATTATATTTGAGCAAAAGCATGAGTCAGCTTCCGCGTAGATACATTAAATAAACGTGCACCTCGCCATTATATAATCCAACATAATCAAAAGTTACTATTGGAAGTCTAATTAGACGCCGTATTGTGTGCACGTGAATTTAAAAACTTAAGTCATTTGATTAATTAGGTGTTTTAAGGATCGAAGTCCGACAAGACTACTCCGACAAGACTCTACTCCGACAAGACTCTACTCCGACAAGACATTACTCCGACGAGTTCGGTAGGTTAGGTTTGGTTTTATGGTTTGTCGGAGTAGAGTCACAAATTACGTATAGCGGTGGCGGCGCGCCGGTAGAGTCTTGTCGGAGTTCGGTTTTGGATTCTCATAGGTATATGTCCCCCCACCATGTTATCATAGTGTCCACCACGCTGGCCCAGTGCGGGTTGGTCAACTTCACACACAACCTTTGAATTCGCAGGTGTGTGCTTTCCTCACGTTGTTTTCTTTCACCGTAAGAGTATCATTTAACAGATACTAAACTGAAGATTTTATAACTTTTTATTTGGTTAGTAGTTAAAGCTGCACATAATTTATTTACACTCTAAATATCATGGTATCCTGAATATACGACATATGGTGAGGTTTGTTATTTCTCTGGTCGGGCTTTACATATTAGGTTGTTTAATATAAATAAATATGTAAAGTAGAACACCTAACACACAGCCATATGACCTGAAACTAGCTATAGGCTGAATATTCAGACAGCTGATTACTTACTTAATATAACCAAGGGACTAAATATTTGTACACGTATGTTGTTGTAACTGTATTGTTTAAATTTACTACTGGTGGGCAATAAAGTATATTCTATTCTATTCTATATACTCACAAAATATCTACAGATTTAGGGGCGTTATTTAGGGGTGTTATAAGGGCGTTATTTTCCATTCAGAATTAAATTTAAGATAAGTTCCGGGAAAATATATTTTTGCGAATGAGAGCCGCGACCAATAATTATTTGTAGTTGAAAAAGAACTTAAGTACTCTTGTTTACAAAGTTTCAACTTGCGGTCGTCAAGATAATTCCTTATTTATTATAACAGGACTATCAATACAGCAGGAACGCAGCTGCTATAACTAAACCTCATTCCATTGGACATCATATCATTACACATATCAATACGGGATTGGTATTTACAAAATGACATTTAACAGTTTTCCAATTAATGAAACTGTTTTACTTTTTTGATACAAAGATACGCTCGCTACTAGTAATATATTTTCGTAAGTCGCACTATAAACTTAAATTAAGTCTCCATTTTGTTCATTCATATAGGAAATGAGATGTATGGATCGGGTTTTGAATTAATTATGATTAATATAAGAGCGCAGCTGTCAAACTAAGCGCAATATTATTTTTATTATTATATTATTGTATTCGTACTTTTAAGTTTTGGTGTCAATAAAGAATATTTGTTTGTTTGTTTGTTTGTTGGATGCATGGTCTAAAAAAACAAGGTCTTATATTCCCAGAGTGACACAAGCCTACGTCACAATAACAAAGCGAGAAAGAAATAACAATTAACACGCATTCGACAAGGATGAACAGCATGATGACGTAGGCTTATGTCAAGTCACGTGGTCGGAATAGAAGACCTTGTTTTCTTAGACTATGGTTGGATGCAAGGATCTTACTAGATGTTTCTGCACTGCGAAACAATCGACCCGTCAAATCAGAGAAGTGCGAGCCGCCGAGTCAAATTGATGTTTGATAAAATACAATACAAACATTCTTTATTGACACCAGAAATGTGTAAATGCTACAATGAAGTCTGCTCTCACCAAGACATATTCAACTGTAGCCTTGCTAACTTTAAAGCTTCTCTTCGGCGTCATAATGCTGATCAAACATAGTGTTTTTATTGATCTGTAGTGTTGTTAACTACAAATACATTTATTAACTTCCGAATAAAACTAACTCTAAACTCTAAATCTATATATGTATCTATTATTTGTTTAGAATTGTAATTTAATTTGCATAATATCTACTGATTACAGTGAATGTTGTGTTTGGTTGTAAGTGGGCTACAGATTTGTTATTGTTATTTTGTTTCTGTTTTCGCTATCGATGATGTAATTTGTAACCTGTAACCAAACCTTTTAAAATAAAAATAAAATAAAATAAAAAAATAAATAGAACAGTTACAATTTTCAGAAGTATGAAACAAGGAGACAATAGGCGGCCTTATTGCTAAAGTAGCAATCTCTTCCAGGCGACCAAGCAGAAAATTGCGGAAAATATTAAACAGCGCGGGTTGGTGGCACTAACATAAATCAACTGACAATCTTCTGTCCCTTTTTGTTCTTAAAAGCTTAAAAAGGCCTTTTGTAAGTAGAAACAACCCCAATGTTCCCGCTCTGCGTTACTAGACAGCAAGCGTAGGAAAAAAAAAAGAAATATGCTGCAAGTTTTCTGATAAACAACCAACAGCCTCGAGCCTAGTCTATCAGGGTACTAAACTACCCTAGTACGAATTAGTCTACTTCACACAACATTTGTATTTCTTGGCAGGCGTGAAATCTACACAGATTTTCTCTCAATGTAAAAGCATCGTACAAGCAAGTATAAATAAAACTAAAACAAAACACTAAAATTAAACATTAACACAGAGTCACCCTAACCTAAAAGCCCGCCCAGCTTCGCTCCCGGAGCAAAGGTTCCCATGACACTGGCTGCGTTCGTATAAATTCGATCATAATTCGATCATACATTGGTACCAGTAGCCAGAACCTTTATTCTGTAGCAGTAGAGGCGAATCTCGTAGTGCGAGAGTCAAGCCACACGTGCTGGCTACATATACATACATGGCGTTCGAAGTTTCGAACCCGCTCCTCACGAATGGTGATCAAGAACCCTAACCATTACGCCAGCGACGATATCTCTACACAACATATAATTTGCTACAAGTTTTCTGATAACGATCGCCGTGTCCGTGGTGTGTGTTTGACCTTAAGTCTAAATTAATAGATTAGTGTCTGTGTGTATGTAGCCTGAGGCGGTCGCATGTGCTCAGACAAAATGAGAAAACGGAATAATAATTTCATACATTGGGCTAAATTCCGGCGTTGCCGCTAAAATCTCTAAATTTAAGTTGCTGGCCTCTTTCATTCATATGGGAATCGAAAAGGATGAGAGATGAATGAATTTAACTTTGAATGAATGATATTTAAAATAAGCAGCGCAGCTGTCAAATTCAGCTTAATTTAGCGATGTTTTAGCATGCCTGCTAAACTAGTGCGAACTACGCGTAAAATCGATGTTTGACGTCTCTAAATTTAAGTTGACAATCACCGTGATTGTCAACTTAAATTTAGAGACGTCAAATCACCTGTCCCTTTTTGTTCTTAAGAACGTGAAAGTGACATATGGTTTTTAAATTTAAGTTAGAGCGTAATACGTGGTAATACTTAGAATCGGGCCCACCTATGCCCTATGGCCTAAACAAGCTGCCTGTCCTTTAAGTTCTAAGGTTGCCTAAATATGGAAAATTCATATTTTTCATCGGCATTCTCAGAAACGTTTGATCTTTTTTGTTAGAACACATTTATATCACTCATACTTGTAGATAGATTCGTCAAATTCGATAAATTTTCTTCTTTCGTAGCTAACGCAAATAGTGTCAATTAAGAGTATTATTTACTTATTCCAGCAGTTCTAAAAAAAGGTTCAAATACGACACCAATTTTCAATAATAAATAAAATTATGAACGCTAAAAGCTCCTAAAACTGCTGCTCCTGAACAGATTGCGTTAAAATTTGGCTGGGTGATAGATGGGTATCAAAGAGGTTATTTTATACCGTAGGAACATACTTTATATTAAAAGGTAAAAATATTAAAGCATGCTACGGAAAGCTGTATGCCATTCATTATAAATTGAAAAAACACTTTTTGTACAGTCTGTAGAATCGTATGTAAATTGTAGAAGTGAAGTTATAACATTTGACCGGCCGACATCCTATTTGCATTTTTAATCAACTTTGCAATTAGCTGCATTTATTTATTACACGTTGCGTCTGCGACTAATAGCTACATGCATCATGTGAGACGTATTTATGTAACCTTAATAACTTAATAACTTTTCTGGAGTCATACAATTTGTTTGGAACTACAATTTTATTTTCCGATGAAGTTGATTCTTGATGAAAAATCTGGATAATGTTCTATATCACTTTTTACATCCCTGTGACTCGGTTTTTAGCATTTTTTCGTACAATTGCCACAGATTCCAGTATTTAAAACAAAAATAGCTTGAAAAATTATAAATACCTATAGATAACATAATATACAACAGACGCGTGAACGGTTGAATTGAAGCAAAATCATATAGGGAAAAAAAATATCTTATAACTAGCAGAAAACACAATCAACAGATTAATCAAAACTTATACAACATTTATATGACTATTTCGTTGTATAATAGCCACAAAGGAACACATCTATAAAACACATGGGAGGACAGAAGCTACAAAGAGAGAGCCAGTACAGAATGGTAAAGCCACACGTTCTCTGCAGTTGAAATCGTCAGGGTTGGCACAGGGGATTACGAAAACTGGAATGGAATACTTTGTAACGTCTTTTGTTATTGATAATATTACTAATTTTCAAATATGAATACTTAATTAATTATTTCTATACATATACACCGTGAAATTTAGCTGGATGTTTATCCTCAACATAGCGGTGGTAGTATGAAACTGAATTATTTTCCCTAGCCAGTAGCCATTATATTTCGGAGTGAAGGCAGGCCCTTATTTAATCTCCACGCATGAAACTATCCAAAAGTATTTAAATATAACATAAATTTAAACCGACAACAAGGTGCCTCTTCGTATAGAACGTCAGTAAAAAATTAAAATGATTTCGCTCCGAGTTTTACAAATCCCATTCCAGAATTATTACAATCGACATTTGAAACGAAAGGACACACACAAAGTAAAATCTTTGGGTTTGACAATATTGACCTCACAACTACCCTCACAAACACACCTACTAAGGACAATAAAAATAAGAAAACAATTACATTAACACATTTCAAAAACGCACAGCCCTGCAGCCGGGTCAGTATCTGCAAACAGTGCCCGCAGATGCTAGGGACAGCCGATTAATAAGACGCGACTCCGCCCCGGGAGCCCGGAGCCCCGGCCCGCGGTGCCGACTTAACAGCGCCAATTTACAAACACCCCCGATAAGCCGCTTACAAATCTCCCGGACAAGTCGACCCATGTTCGCTTGCACGGTAGCCGTGTTAACGCGACAAGGCATGTTCTAAACAAGTAAATAAAAACACTACTATTACATTCTTTATTGCACATAAAAGTAATAAATTCGAAGACAACACTGAAGAACATAGTGCGCAAAGGATCTTATCGCTTGAAGCGGATCTTTACCAGACAACCTTAGGGTAGTATCATCACTACTTATTATAAAACAAAGTCGCTTTCTCTGTCCCTATGTCCCCATGTCCCTATGTCCCTTTGTATGCTTAAATCTTTAAAACTACGCAACGGATTTTAATGAGGTTTTTTTTAATAGATAAAGGAATTTAAGAGGAAGGTTTATATGTATAATACATGCATAATATACATAAGGATAACCCACAATAACCATTTTCCCGTGCGGAGCCGGGGCGGGTCGCTAGTAGAGGATATACTAATAAAAAGGTAGTAGTGCAGTGCTGCATTACTATTTGAAATAATAAGAGAAACAACTTGATGTGTTTGTTTGAGAGGAGTTTAGTATATAGTTATAATTGGAACAAATTAGGTAAGTGTTTAAGAGACTACAACATACTTGTGTCTACCCTTATTTAAATATAAGAGAACAAACTTACAAAAAAGCAAAATCAATCTAAAAGGCACAATTCCAAAATAGGTAACTTCCTAAAAACTAACAGCTCAGCTCAGTACAAGCGTGTCCATTTTTAGTCAGTTCCGAAATAGCGGCACGATCATCGCAAAAATAATATAACACAATGTTATCAGCTGTTCACAGCTAATAGATCATACGCGGCCATGTAAGGCGCGCGAGAAACAAATTCGATGATGTCATGTGCGCGAACGCAGCACAATATCGCGTGCGCATTGAGCTTAAAATAATAGACGCTTGATTAGGTAATGGGTAGGATGCGAGTTGACGGTTTAGTAACAGGCCTACAACTACAATTTATGTAACGTTTCGTAAAATGGATGAATGTTTAGTAAAAATACACAGGATGTTGCAGAAGTCACAGGAAAGAAGGAACAAAAATAATGAGCTTTGAAGAGTAAGGGTAACAAACCATACATAAGAAAATAAAAACAACCAGAAGAGGCTTTGAAGAGTGTTGTAAGTTCGGTGAAGCTTATTCGTCATACTTTTGCGACACAAGCAAACGTCAAATAAAAAAATAACGAAGAATGTTGAGTAGTCTTGTCTTAAATTACGCTTAAAAGAAAATTAAAACCCAAAAATCAGATTCTAGCTTTTCTATATTGTTAGCACTAGCACTGAAGTCTATATTCAGAGTTAAAAACAAACCTACTTCTTCCGCTATATTTATAGAACAAATAAACAGTTAATTATTCCATTGTAAGATGCAAACCCAAAAATACATCTGTAGAGACAACAATTTAGAAAAAAGACAGTCCACAAATTCAAAGTACCTACAGTTTCACTGACTAGCAATAGTAACATAATTACACATTTGAACAAAGGCATCTCTCTGGCAGACGAAAATTGTGATCACCACGCAACAAATTGCCGTAGTATGTAGGAGTATAATAATGAGTAATGGCTGACAAGAGTTCTATCTAAGTTATTACACGCAGATTAGATGTGATTTGGTAATTTACAAAGCGATTTCTCGATCGATACAACTGGCTGATGCATAAAATAATTGCAATGTTATCTTATCACGTATTTTCGAAATAATTAGCACATTTGCCAGTCATGAGTACCTACACATTGTGAAGATCTTTGGGGAATGCCTTTGTCCAGCTATGGACGACTTTTCGCAGTACGTATTATGAACAAAACTTCCTAACAGATATACGAAGAGAAAGAAGGAAAAAAAATAGTTAAAAAATTGAAAATTTACGACCTCAACATTCAAAATGTATTCATTATTCATTATAGGCTCCCTAGAACACTTAATGACTTCATAAGAGAAGTTAAGTAGCTTTGCTGAAACCAAGACCGACCGCTTGGTAAAATACGTGACATTATACAGGGTTATTTTTTAATCAGTGCACAAATTTTAGATAGGCATAGATTAAAGAAAATAAAAATACCCGTATATTTTTATTTTATCACGTTTTATACAAAAAACATCGAAATATCGCTATTTTATGCATAAAATTCGAATCAAATTTTATATGGGAAGAAATTTAATACGCGCCAATTTTCTTGTTACTTCGTATAAATGTCGTCGGCATTTTGTATGATTTCGCCGTTTACATACGGCGTCGGCAATTTATAAACGCTCGCTGTAATGTAAAATGCCGAAGGCAAAATGTATAGGGTTGGCACAAAAAGGTTTTGAATAAGTCCGCACTCAGTTTTAGCTAAGTCCGTATTGCTAGCTGAAAAATAATGATGCACCTGTATATAATGGGGCGAAGCCCCCCCATTTCTGAAGTGGTATTCTAAGCCCTTATAGATTTTTCAACCCGATTACAAAAAGGTTACTGGCTTTGATAATAGTAGCCAGGGCGTCAACCGAAGCGGGGGGACGGGGGGGCGCAGCCCCCCAAAAGAGGGGGCTCGGGGGGCGCAGCCCCCCGCTAAAAAAAAAACAAATCTCTACACAGAATTAAATCGATTGGTTAGGTTAGGTTAGACTGATGTCAATAACAGAGCGGAGGGAGCCGAGCGAGCGGAGCGAGCGTACCGCGGCAGCGGTCGGCGACCGCCGGAGAATTACATTTTTCAAAGTTGATTTTTGTGCCAACCCTATACATTTTGCCTTCGGCATTTTACATTACAGCGAGCGTTTATAAATTGCCGACGCTTTATGTAAACGGCGGAATCGTACAAAAAGCCTGCGACATAAACACTAATTGGCATAATTAATTGGACACGTATTCTGGCTTTTTTGAAATTCGTTCCCTTAACGGGTTAAAAAGAGAGTAATAATTTGAAAAAAAAAATATAAAAGAAAATTTTTCGTCTCATGTAATCTAGTAACGATACTGACTGTGTACACAAAATATGTGCACTGATTAAAAAGTAACCCTGTATAAAGTAATAATGAATTATTATTTAATAAGCATTGATGTAATTAAGGAATTAGATTATTAATTAAAAGTATAGAATCCATGAATATATTTAAAGGCAAACTGGCTGAGCATATTCTAGAAAAGTAAAAATAATAATAATAATATTTAACTTCTCAAATACAATAAAATTATTTTAAGTTACTGGAAAGGTGGTTAGAGGAGTGTAGTTAAGTTGGAAAAGCGAATTAGTAATTTTTTCGACTGTATTTTTGCAGGCTATAATTTTGTTTTTGTTTTCGACACACTGATTATACTTACCTAGGTACCTGTGCAAAGTGAACGACAGTGAAAAATATTATAAGGCCAATTCCCATGAACGCAGGTCTTTTATGTGAATAAATTATCTTTAAACCTAATAGGTAGATTAAAATTAATAACTTATTTATATAACGAGACTTTCTTTATTCACACATGAAAAGTATTTTTTTAAATACTGTACTGCAGACTGCATGAAAACAAAGGAGCAATTCCGTACTGAAGAGGAAACATTAAACATTAAAGATTCGCTTCAAAGTCGGAGGTCGTGGCAGAGTTCAAGTACTTTTGTAAAGAACACTTAATTGAGATAAATTATTCTTATGAGAACAGCTTTTGTAAGGTACATACAGTCAAGTAGATATTAAGGTATTTTGTTAAATGCCTCCATCGAGGCGATCCGATGAATGAAGATGGTGGATTAAATTTGAATATCACTGTAAATTTTACAGTTTTCCAAAAATATTCTAAAAAGGATATAATTCACGTTTCATACAATGTTGGACCAAAAAGTGAAAATGCCGGCCAGAGAAAAAAAGTGTAATTTTCGGATAGAACACGTAATTCATATATTTTTTTACTATTACACCAAACCTGTGCGTCCCATGGTTGTGTTGGTATAAACTCGGATTTCAAGTTCACTTTTCATACAATTTGGACCAAAAAGTAAAAATGCCGGCCAGAGAAAAAAGTGTTATTTTCGGATAGAACACATAATTAACATATTCTTTTACTATGACACCAAACCTGTGCGTCCCATGGTTGTGTTGGTATTAAACTCGGATTTCAAATCCGGTGAAGCTTGATTCGTCGTACTTTTGCAACACGAGAAATAAAAAAAATACACAAAAAAAAAACAAAAAAAAACACAAAGAAAAAAAATACTCGGATCTGCTTTCGTACGGAATGTCATTCGAAATACGGATTTTCGAAATTGAAATTCGAATTTCACGCCCTCACAATCAATTGTCAAATCAGTTGTCAATGCAACTGTTTTACATTGGACGGCCACGCGATCGCTATTTAGCGCTTTTCACTATTGTTATTCTTATTTCTTGATATTGTGGCTTCAATGACATTATGAATGAACAAGAGTGTATTTCTTGTCGTGCTCCGATTGGCGATCGCCGAAGTTACACTTGGACTTCCCGAGAAGAGCAGCATATTTCTATCGCACAGTTGATAATAGAAGACCTAATAGTTTGTCAGGTAAGGATTATAATATATTTTTATTCAATATATATTCAAACATATAAGATCACTTTAATTATGCTGGTAGGTTTCTATTTACCACTTTTTTTGCAGGAAGAACCTACTGAGAATATTTGTCGAAGCGAAGAATCGCTAAACTTAAGTGGTGTAATGGGCTGGGCACATTGCGCGTAGAACCGACGGCCGTTAGGGCAGAACGGTTCTTAAATAGCGGTCGTGCGCCGGAAAACGTAGTGTAGGCAGGCAAACGAGGTGGACCGACGATCTGGTGGGGGTCGCGGGAAGCTGCTGGACTGATCATTGTGGAGATCTTTGGAAGGTCTTTGTCCAGCAGTGGACGTCATTCGGCTGAGATGATGATGATGATGATTTTATTGTAAATGAACAATAAATATATAAAATATTTTTTGAATATATAAACACCCTAATACCTAACAACAAATAAATACTCAATCATACTCAATGGGTAAACAACAATAATAAATATATAATATATTTTTTATTTAATAATTATAATTAATAATGAACAAAAAAAAGTTGATGAACGAGCATATGCATCATAATAATACTTTCTTAATATATTTTTTTATTATATTAAACAAATACATAGGTACTAAATCCATGTGGGCCCCTATTATAATAATAAAAAAAAGTTAAACTACATCAAATAAACATATTATTATATAATAATATATTCAATACAATATGATTACATGCGTCAAAATAATACTTTCATAATAACATTTTTATTATATTTAATAGCCTCTAACAATAGAACCATCCGATAGAAAATCCGTATTTCGAATGACATTCCGTACGAAAGCAGATCCGAGTATTTTTTTCTTTGTTTTTTTTTTTGTGTTTTTTTGTGTATTTTTTTTTTATTTCTCGTGTCGCAAAAGTACGACGAATCAAGCTTCACCGGATTTGAAATCCGAGTTTAATACCAACACAACCATGGGACGCACAGGTTTGGTGTCATAGTAAAAGAATATGTTAATTATGTGTTCTATCCGAAAATAACACTTTTTTTCTCTGGCCGGCATTTTTACTTTTTGGTCCAAATTGTATGAAAAGTGAACTTGAAATCCGAGTTTATACCAACACAACTATGGGACGCACAGGATTGGTGTCATAGTAAAAGAATACAGGAATTGTGTGTTCTACCCGAAAATTATACTTTTTTTTGCTGGCCGGCACTTTTACTTTTTGGTCACTTTTGGTCCAAAATGAATGATATCCTTTGTCACTTACTCCAATTTTTGAGTCTGTTTTTGCTCAGGAAGTTCATTATTATACATTGCAAGTTGTCATTCTCACTGAGCAAATATTTGTGGGTTAGCTAGCATTATTATACAATACAATACAAAATACTTTATTGACACTATTTGACACCAAAATACACACACGAAACAATTGAAAATACATACAGCAGCCAAAAGGCGGCCTTATTGCTAAGGTAGCAAGCAATCTCTACCAGGCAACCTTAGGGTAGATAAATAGCGCACAGAAAGATGAAGCGGGTTGAAATATATACTTAAACAATAAAAATACTATAATCAAGATACATACATATATGTAGTACCTACTATATTGTATATGATACCCACTTGGTAGGTGTTTTGAGACAACAGCGTGTAAATAAATCATGTCCAAGTTAGCATAGGATAATCGCAGTAAATCGCCGTCTCAACTAAGCAAGCAATCAGTGGGTGTTGCCTAGATTAGCCCGCGAACTGAACCGCTAAATCTGTCCGAGATAATCACTGCGAATCGATATAACCTTCTGTCTGATTGACCTCTTACTTCTGAACTTGCAGATGAAACCAACAGATTGAAAACTTCTAAAATAAAAAACACAGAAATACGCCATCAAAAAGTCAAATTAAATGTAGTCAAAAAGTTCGACAAGGGTCAATCTTGGACCTGTTTCTTAAATTGTATAAATACATTGTTTTGGCTTATTTAATAAATTTCATAATCCTATATAATTCTAACAAATTAATATCCGTATTTCATCGTAGTTGTATCGAAACAGAAGCCACTGGAGAGCGTCCGCGAGAGACAGACAAAAAAACCCAACATGTGTACTGCCGATGACAGAACCAGCACGTGCATTGGATGTGACCAAGCCTTATTAATGATACAAAAGAAAAAAAATATACTCAATTTTGAGTACACTTTTCTAAGGACTGGCGATGTCTTTACATTTTGACTTTGTTCGAACACATTTTGAGCTTTAGTTCAAGGGAGTAGCCCTTTTAGATAAACGCATTGCATTCTGAACAGCATCGTTACATTCCATATAGAGACAGTTGTCAGACGTGAAGTTATTATTGGATCCGTCTTATTGCCGTCTCGTCACTCAAAACAAGTGAAGAGGAAAACTTTAAATAAAAGTGTGCTCAACGGTAATTGGCGATACAGTAGCTTGCGTAGCGAATACATCCGTCACATCTTATAAACCAAGTTGTTTGAGTTTAGGTATAATTAGCGGGCACCCTAAGGCTGATGAATACTTTTTGCGCAAAAAGTAACTTTGATGTAACGGCCGAACGTTCTGTATTTGTTAATACAGTTTTGATGGAGTGTAGTAAATATGGCGGTGGTTACCAGCGTCAAATCGAGATTTATCCGTCGGAGATAACACGGCGGCCGCCACTATTCAGCGGAGGCAATGGCGTGTGACCGCCGGAGGTCGGCTGGGTGACGCTCGCATTCCTTGCCCACATTTTACTCTTTTTAACCAGCTACAAGTGTTATTAGACTCGACGCCGCTCCCCGTCCCAAGCTACCGGCGGTAATTGAATCTTCAACGCGGAACCTGTTATAAATCACGTTCGAGAAGACGTGGGACGAATAAAACCAAATAATTTATTCCGCTTCCCATCTCCCAGGATTAACAAAGAAAAACATCTGAGCATAATTGCAAAGCACCATTAATTACCATCTAATGGTGCGATAAACCCGTCCCAGGCGCCGTTGATCCGTGAAGCGAACACAGAGCTTGCACTCATTGACGCGGAGAGCGATCGATGGGGTAATCTCGCGGTCATCCCGCCGGCTTTGTGCATCGGCATAAAATTATCTGGGCATTAGCGGGGGGAGGGTGCTCCGGGGACCATTTGTCATCGGCGGGGGGCGGAGGGAAGAAAGTGGCGGCGACTCGGGGCTGCAGACGCGACCACAAAAACAAGACGCGGGCAGGGGCGGGCCGGCCGCTACCGCGCTCCGCAGGGCTGCGCCCCGCAGCCCGGCGGACCTGTTTATTGCGAGCTTTGTTTGTTTAACGTTGCGGTTGTGGTGCTAAGCTGGTTCTAGGACTCCAGTTTTGCTATGAATTATGACATGTACAACGTCTTTTACAAACAATGTTTAAATTACAGCCATTAACTCAATTTAAGAAAATTATCCTTTAAGCAAACTTGCATTACCCTCACCACATTCTCG
The DNA here is from genome assembly GCA_948473455.1 of Teleiodes luculella. Taxonomy (NCBI): domain Eukaryota; kingdom Metazoa; phylum Arthropoda; class Insecta; order Lepidoptera; family Gelechiidae; genus Teleiodes; species Teleiodes luculella. The sequence continues at coordinate 14,128,613 of OX419583.1, forward strand.
ATTTTATTTTATGTAGCATCATTTAAACATTATGATATTTTAGAGCGTCAACACTATTGTGTAAAATCCCGTAGCCCTCTTAAAACCCGTCATAAAAGGGTCAAGCGGTCACGTCGGCTCAACAGCGGAGTAGCAAAAACGCAAGAGTACAAACTATATTGGATATTAGAGCTGGAGGCGCGTGCCGACCAGTTTTTGCTGGCAAGCCCTGGACACTCCGCGTATTTAATTTACCAAATACCGCACCACCCGTCGCTGTGATTCCCTGAACTTTTTGCACATAAAAGTTATTAAATTTTCGGGTAACCCGCGACAAAGTTCGCCATGGCTGCTGAATTTAAGATTTATAAATTTTACAGTAGCTTAATTTTGCTGTAACGGTTTTGTAGGATTCATTCTAGGTGTGTAAAATTAAATTGATTCGAATCACAAAATGCAACTAACCCTAAACTCCATGTCCGAAAGTTTTGATTTATGGCTAAACATTCGCTGAAACAAGATAGCCCACTAACTTATCGTGGCGACTGAATTACTGGCTCGCTACAACAGATATTTCAAACTTACAATCTTTCTGACAAGTATAAATTGTACACTTTGTCTATGGCTGCGATGTTTAACCATTTGGATGGTGCTTGAGCAGGCGAGCATGCTTCTATGACCTCACTAACCCGCCTGTTTGGAGTTCAAGTACGCTGGTACTATTACTTACCGAAGTTCAAGTTGCGTAATAAAATAGCCATCGTCGCTTACGAAATTATAGATGACGCTTGGAGACCTATTCGAGGGTATTTTGGCAAAAATATCACATCAAACAAATGAAATAATATAATACACGCACGGATATCTGACCCGAATATGAAAAATAATATCTTTGAGATAACTTACATGCACGGCACGATATTCGAATGGTATACCCACTTCCTACTAAACAATTCATGCAAAAACTCCGTAGGTCATATACTTTTTATTTATTTAATACAACATTAGAAATATTTTGTTGCATTGCTTCTTAAATTATTGGTACAATCTTACGAGTGTCAATGCATTTTCAAAACACATTTAATTTAACTTTCTTGATCCCTTTCTCTGTTTTACAATTTGAAATTTAATTTTAATCTGAAGTTTCGTATGGTAACTTTTTAGAATAGGATATTTACGTAGGTACCGCTAGTTTCATAGCCTTATCTTAAAGCTTCAAAGAATAAAATCATTAGTGGCATACGTACAATTAGGAACTAACCTTACCATTATAATTCCTTTTTTTAGCTACAGTAATGTTACTTTATTTTTCTTCGCTTCCTTCCTATTATACATTCACAACCGTGGCATTAGCTATATTCAGTCATATGAATTTTCGAATTTGATTTCTAGCGTTCACCTTTACTATTCTTCTTTATTTACGTAATAAATCTTCATTTTTCTTAATTTGTATGATATTTATTAATTAAACACCGTTACTTTATATCCACTTTGTACATACTTTACACACTATTATATTCTATTGGATTACTGGCTGAATTTTCACGGTTTATCCAATAATGTTTAGTCAGTATGTTTCGCCATTTTCATGGCTCCTCTATATACATTTCTGTATACATAGTTATATTATAGCACATAGAATCATTAGCGGCACTCGGTCGTTTGTTAGAGCCATTCTCGCCGGAGACGGGTTTTTGTCTCTACGCCAAATTGCATCCGCACAATACGTGCCTCTAAATTGATTTAGTATTAATTGATATGTCTGAGGGATTGCTAAATGAGCCGGACATTAGATCTTGCTTTCGATTATTACCCAGAAATGCTTTTCTTCCATTCCGCCTTTGATGCTTATTGGTTTCATATTATGGCATACGTCTGTTAAGGAAATATTGTCGGTATGGTCTAGCTAGATGCGAGTTAGTCCAAGATAGAGAGCAAATGTGTGGATGACGAAGAATTGGAGTCCATCTCAAATCGATGCCCACGTTTATATTGTCAAAATTCTTTACTACGTGTTTTGTAGAGCTATTACCACACTATTACTTTCAATGTTGAATATTTTAAATACTTTTAAATGGTTTAAAACATGTACCCCACATGTTTCAGATAATATCCAAAGAAAAAATATTGATAAATAGTAGCCACAACGGAACCTCAAATATTGGTTTAATACACAACTTAAAAATAATAATTAGCTAGCTCGACGATCTATAAAGACTTCTGAAAATTACACACCAATTAAACTTTGTCGATCATCATCATCAATACAGCCTTTTATTTAAATTACTGTCTTTTGTAACACTCGATATATGTACATCTAAGTAAGCTAAGTCTGAAAAGAAGGATTATACAAAAGACAGCGTGTGAAAGCTTGTGCAACGGTACAGCCATAATGACTAAAGCTCGATGACACAAAATTAAACATAACAGTTTTTGCATCGCGGCGAATGGCCACAGTTGCCAGTGCTAATTTGATGATAAAACACGCCCTAAAGAAGATTGATGGAAATAACTCTTTGAAGAGCCGAGAACGATCGCTGCTGGTGTTAACCTGCAAGTTAATGGAGAAAATAGAGAAAGAAATCATATTTTATATCACCATTCCAAAGAGGTTGGAAAATCAGCCCGCTACGCTTTATCCTCCGTGGAAATCAATCTTTGATTTTCATGGTAATTATAAATCGTATATAAGAGTGCTCAAAATAATAATCAGTAAGTTTCGGAGGGAAATTGGCTATAATAGGCGGACGGACAGACACACGAGTGATCGTATAAGAGTTCTGTTTTTGCTTTTTGAGAACGGAACCTTAAAAATAGATACATAAATATGTGGGGATACGTGGGGACATATCACACACGGCCATCTGACCCCAAACTAGACAGAGCCTGTATTATGGATGTCAGACAGCGAAGTACATACTTATATGAATATACAACATCCAGCCAGACACAAGGCAAACACAAGTGCTCATTACACATATGTTTGCCCTGGGCGGGATTCGAACCCGCGACTCTGTGCTTAGAAGGCAGACGTACTACTAACTAGGCTACGGGCACACGGGGCCGAATTTAGAACTTTTATTATTTTCTGGAGAAAGCATAAGTACAATAGGTAGTCGGTAGGTGGTAATAGAAGTTATGGTTACACATCTCAGTTCCGAATCAAGCAGAATCTAAATGTAAAAAGAAATCTGATTTTCATAAAGACTTCGCTAGGTAATAAATTACAAGATCCTTTACTCATCAATCATCACAACTTTAGCAATATCATGGATCAGGCTTCTTTTTCTCAAAATTACAGTTTTTTATTATTGAAATTCAAGCATATTAAAGGCACGTATTTAACGCGGCGACAAAGAAATCTAAATTGGGAAATTAAAAAAAATGTAAATGGCTACTAAAAATAATGGGTTGGCGACTATTATGAGCTATCATTTTAAATATAAAGTGGCTACTAAATAAATGAATTGCAAGGTAGTTTTTAAATTTAAACTGGCATCGAGTATTTGTTTTGGCAACTAAATTTATTTTCAAGCAGAAACGGATAAAAAAGACAAAAAGGCATTTAAAATATGACTTCAAAAGATTTTTTGCATCATTTTAAGAGCTCTAAACAAAGTATAAAACAGGATGCACAGTTATTATCTTATCTTTTTTAAATGTATTTTACGGTTACGTAAAAATCAATGCCCAAACGAACTTTTTAGATGGAAACCAACAGTTGAAAATTACAAATGACACCTCACTAATATTATTAGTCGCCAAGTTATTATTTCTACTACCTTGCCTATATATTTTCAGTCGACTTTTTATTATTTTTGCTACCTTATAATAGTTGCCTTTATTTGATTTTTATGATAGCCCCGTTTTGCGGCTTATTTATGATAATTAAAGCCAAATAATTTAAATGATGCCAAATTATTTTTTTAGTTGCTAACAGTTTGTCGCCGTTTCAGTTTTTAGTCGCCTCGAAAATAATAAGCCCATAATAAATAAGGATATGCTTGTATGAAAGTTAAAATAGGAATCTTGGGTTTTATAACTGGTAGCGTAAACTTGGTGGCGGTAACAGAGCAATTAATTCAATTTCAATTACCGTAATACAAAATTAAAACTTGAGTACGCGTTTTAACTTTAAAAGTCTGCCATTTGTTTGCCACTTTATTGCCAGGAAAATTATTTTTTAATTAGCTCCATATATTACTGCGTAAAAGGAAAACAAATTTGTAATTTTATTATTACTTGCATAAGATACATAATTAGGTCCGATTCTTTGCATTTATTGTGTCCTTAAAAGATGGTAAAAACTGCGAGCAAAATGGACTTACATTACTTTTGTTTATAAATATTTATAATTATAGCAGAATTAGCAGATAATAAGATACGGGGGGGGGGTTGTAATATTTAATTTTGTGTGTTATGTTTATTTATAAAAATATGTTAAACGAAGTTTTAATCGTAAAAGCTGCTTTAGTAATAGTCGATTAAACATAGTAATCGCTGATTATTGTAGCTGATAATCGCAAGCGTTACGTTCATCCTTAAAAGGAAAATAAATTGGTCGACTTCTGCATAATGTTTTATCCCAAAATGGTAAAATGCTGCGTTAGGTAAGCTGACTTAGATAAATTACTTATTGCTGATGGTACAACAATTTATGTTTATAAATGTGAATAGTGTGTGGTTCAAAGTTAATGAAATAGACCAAAGGACATGTATGTACGTACAGTATAGTCAACTTGCATTACGAAATTCGCCTCTACTACCACGGAATAACGGCGCTCTCAACGTCAAAGTGTCCAGCCGCATATGCTGGCTACTGTACATTCCTACTGCGGTAGGCAGATCCGAATCGCACCCAATGGGTTGTCAGACATTTTTATTCTTCTAAAGGACAAATTTATAATTCGTAAAAGATATAATTGAAACAATTTTCTTGCTTTTTAGACAGGTTATACGTTATACCTACTTGGTCGTTATTTTTTAGATTCCATATGTAAAAAATTGTTGAAGTTGAATATTAAAGTAAAGAAATAGGAAAAATAGATAGTTAAAGATATATTTTTCATCCTTATAATCTCAACTGCTTTAATACGATCACCGCTGATGACTATTTTTGGCCCTCGCTTGTATACTCAACCTCCGAACTTGCTCTACTTAGATCATTATTATGATCAATTGCATTGTATTCGATAAATAGGCGCTCTATTGTATTTTTATCAGATCCCGTTTAATTGTTCCGATATCATTAACTTATACATGTTACGTGCGTGCCTGTACCTATAAGTATTGTTATACCATTCAATTGATAAAGATAAAAAAAATATTTGCAGAAAGTAATACAAGTGATACAATAAACAGTTTTAAATGATAAATAATAAACTGGGTTTAATTAATGTTTGATTGAGGCTTTCGCGCTTAGTAGGTACACATTATTTTGAAACATCAGGCCAAAATAAGGTATTGTAAAATATACCTATTTAAAATTATCGCGTAAAGACCCGTAAATATACAAAATAATGGGTATATTTACATTTTAGTTTCAGTACCGCCTTAGGTCACCAAGGAGTAGGTAATTTCTAGTTATTTGGTCTTGAGGTGAAATTTTATAGTAAGATGTTAGATTATTTAAAAGCTTGGAATCTAGCGCGGCTTTCCAGCCTCTCTTCTCTGCTTAGAATATTAATAATTACATAATATTGAGTGTTCTTACACTCCCTTCTCTTGAAGGCTTAGTTAAGTCTGGCAGGCATGACGGGCACGCTTGTCAACATTACCAAAGAAAATATTTTGTCGAATTTAGTTCTGTTTTCGAGAAAAGTTTATTTCAGAAAAATTCTCAATACTGAATACCGATGACTGACCATGTCCTTCCACTATTTGATAAGCCGCCATCCACAACACCAAGTATCTCGTTAACAGCTCATATACGTCCCCACCGAGGGGCTCGAGCCTACCCTGATACCAGGGGGAATAGGCCTTAGTCGACCTTCACCGTAAGAGCGTCGAATAAACGTACATATGAATTCGAAAATCGAAAACACATTGGTACGTGCCGAGGTTTGAACCCGCGAACTTCGGAATGGAAGTCAACGGCCCCAGCCACTTGGCTACCGACGACACCAAGTATACTTGAATATTATTGTTAAACTAGCCTCAACAAAAAATAATTAAATAGGTAACATTGTAAATGATTTACAGTTACACCTGTTCGACGCGTCAACTAGGAACAATATACAAAGATACCATTATCTTGATATTAAGTAAGCAGTCGACGCATGCGCGTTTCTGTCTGCGTGGGGGGCAGGAATGTCAAGTTCATGATCCTACGATATAATGAATGAACAAAAGTATTTACTGACTGCTTACTCATATAGAGTGTAGATTATCATACTAATATTATAAAGAGGAAAGATTTGTATTTTTGTGGTGTGTATGTTTGTAATGAATAAACTCAAAAACTACTAAACCGATTCCAAAAAATTTTTCACCGTTAGAGAGCTACATTCACCCTGAACATAGGTTACCTTTTACCGCGGGAAAGTGCCTCATTCCCACGGGAAAAACAGTTGCCACGGGAAAAGCTAGTGAAAAATATAAAAAAACTATTTATTTTGCTTCTACGCCTAGAGTTTTTGCCTCCGAAACGAAGTTGGTAGGTCGCGGGTTTGAAACCCGCATCAACATTTGTGTGGTTTTGGCTGCTTATCGCACAAAAAGTAATTTGCAAAAACTTATTTCAAATGAAAAATGCTTACTTAAAAAAATATAAGCCATCGTAAATAGAAATAAGCGCGTCCGGATTTCGAAATTTTGGAAAAATATAAGCCAATATCATTTTTGGACACTCAAAACTTATTTACTTCATACTGCAGGTAATTATAATTGCAACTAAAAAATCCATTAAAATTTTGAAAGAATACATTAGGAGCTTATGAAGAACGTTAACATCAAAATCCTTTAAGTGCAAAAAGACACATACGTAAAGACGCCATCTAACACTCAGTATACAAATTAATATTTTTTTACAAGCATAACATTTTCCTAACACCCTGCATTTATGCTATCGTAACTTGTCTGTTTCCTGCTGTAGTCAAATTATGCTCTTGAATGTATTTGAATTAATGAAATAGGTTCGGTTGGAGAATAAGACGGTAATAGACATGTCACAGTGGGCTGCTCTGGTCCTATCAAAGACTGAGACTATAGGGAAATAAACTATCACGCTATAAACCAATAGCGATTTACTTAGACTGGCTTTTCGCCCCGCGACTCCACCTGCGTTAGCAGTTTTTCCCAAGGTAAAAGTTCTTTTTTATCTTCATAAGTATCAAGTTTCATTAAAATCGGTTCAGAAGTTTTTGAGCCTATTCAATGCAAACAAATAAAAATCAAATCTTTCCTCTTTATAATATTAGTAAAGATAATCTTAGCTGTATCCTGCGGTAAGATAGCCCATGAATTACGATTTCATCAAGCCTACTTCCGAATTATTGTATTTAATTTAAAATGGCTCTAGTTTGGAAGCGAAATCGAAATAAAATGTTAAATCTCGAATTCCCGTAAGAACTATTTACTAAAATTATAATTTTCTACGGGCAACAATGCAAAAATATGGTTTGCTTCTAAGATTGCCACCAATCCTTAACATAAGCGAGCCTCTAAACAGCTATGTAATTAGAGGAAGGCGGATATGCTCATGGCCAGTTTTTTTACACTCAAACTTTTATTGAGTGCAACGCGTAGACAGATTCAGCAGTATCCATAGACGTGCTACATCTAACACCGATCCGATTACATTGCTGTAATTGGGTTGCACATAGGTACAAGATAAAATGCCCGTATTAAGTATCCAGTATTTGAGGAAGGACGGACGTGGACGTCTTCCGATCAAATTATAATTCTGGAAAACGACGCTAGAGTTGTCCAAAGTTCAAAGTTCAAAATGTGTTTATTCGAAGTAAGATTTTACAAATCACTTTTCGACGTCGAGGAGAGTTCACGATTTGGCTGTCTTCTGTGGAGAAGAACTCTCCGGAAGACACTCCACAGGCGTTGCATCTTTTAAAAATATTTTTACATAGTTATTATTTTATACAATTTGATTGTTCATCCACTGGATTAGAATCAGCTCTCATTAAGACACTAATCAGAAGATAGCCTAAAACAATATCCCTCTTCGTAACTGAAGCTTAATTAAAATTTTGATTAAAATCGCCATTTATCTGCCAGCAAGACAGTAACGCCGCAACCAATTACAATTCCAAGGATTGTTCTCAAACTTAACAGGACATGAATTATTGTCTTGCAGCAAGCAAATGCAGAGGCAGGAGGCAGAACGTATGCAAATGCTGTGGCATACGTTATTAATGTAAATTTAATTGCCCACATAAAGCTATAATTGCATGGTGTCAAAGTCGAATTAATAGCACGTCGAAATTACCGATCGGCTGCGCTTGAGTGGCGAAATTAGAAATTAAGATGAGATTCGAGATGTTATCAGAACTAGATGCGTTATTAATTGGGTGTCAGCTATTATATTGTAACAACCTCCGTGGTCGAGTGGTCAAAAGCTCGTCTGACGTTATGGAGGTCCCGGGTTCGAATCCTGTACCCCTACCATGAGTTGCTAACGTAACTTACGCGCTCGATATCGACTACGTAAACGTGCATTTAGTATGGAGAAATTTTACTTCAGATAACTGTCAATAGATGGCGTAGTTTTAATTCCATACTAAATGCACGTTTACGTAGTCGATATCGAGCGCGTAAGTTACGTTAGCAACTCATGGTAGGGGTACGGATGGGGACCCGTCGAACAAATATCACTTTGCGGAACTTTTCCCAGTTTGGTTAGGACATTGTAGGCCGAATCACCTGATTATCCAAAAATAAAGATGATTTCGTGCTTCGAAAGGCACGGAAAGCCGTTGGTCCCCGCTACTATCTACGGATGTAGTCTTATAGGAGCCATGTCGGAAGTCTAAGGCGGCTCAACAATTCCGACACCAGGGTTTGTGAGGTAGGTTAACCTCGAAATCCACTCGATAAGAAGATTACCTTCCGGCGTGTCTGTTTGTTGCATCGTAGGTAACTCCCGAATGGATGAACTGATTAGATCTTTTTTTTAAGTATGTGTTTCAAGAACATGTCTTCAGTTATTTGAAGATTTTATCAGTTCTTTTCTAAATTTCGAAGGTATCTGATTTCTTACGAGTCTAGTCGAGCTAAAAATTGGTATCCTGTTACTTCAATGACTTTGTTCAGGCGGTCAGTGACCATTTCTCTGTGTGACTTGTTCTAAATAATACCAGTTCTGGATTCGACCACTTATTGTTCAGTACAGGTGATGATGATCTGGAGTTTACAAGATGCAAAACGTCTTATACAGGGCAGGGGTATATTTTTAATGTCCTATTTAACGGTTACTCGAATAGTTTTAGTAAACATATGATTGGAGATTCTAACTAAACCAATTAGTACGTGGCTGAGATCGGAACGCCGAATCAATTAAGACTTACAATAGATAGAGTTATTAGCTCTCTCACACATAAAACGAATTCTTCGATTCTAAAATTTGCCCTTCAATCTTAATCAAATTTTCATTGCATGGTTATTACTTAATTGGAAAATTAAAAACAATCGCCTTAATTTATGTATGCGCATCTGTTCAGGACGGCTGCACCGAATTCGATAAGTAATGATTTTTTATTCGGACTAGTTTTCTATGAACATTTTGCTGCGGGAATGCGTACTTTATAACTTCTACATGGAAAATATTATTGCGGGCTGCGCCAACGGACAGCTATTAATTGATAAATTTATTTATCTAAAATGCCGACCTACATGCAAACAATCTATACATAGTTACATGCTCCTTGATAAGATCACTTTAATTACGTTCTAGGTAAGATTTTCGCAAGAAAGAGTAAATTTCAAGTATAAAAATATCTGATGCATAGTATACAACCATCCATAATGATTAATATACAGAGACTAAAAAGTTTAATTGAAGTTTTGAAACTTCAGTCTATTCATTGACAGAATCATATATGCTGAAAAAATAAGCTTGACTTTATTTATTATACACTTAACACTAATAAATACCATTTAAATTTAACACTTACCTTACAAATAATTGTTCTTGATTGTTTACACGCCATGATACAACTGTGGCCCCTGGAAACAAAAACATAATTTAGAAAATTGTACACAATGTATTTTTAAATTTCTATGCAATACACCTTGTTTTTTAATAGTTATGTGGATAATAATTTTATAATTTATTAGGTTGAGAGGTTGTATGTGCGACCAATAATCACACAACAGTCATTTTATACTTTGTTTGCTTTTTTTTAATTGACCTATGCTTGTTTTGAAAAGGTACCTACGACCAATCAGGCTTCACCGGACTTGCAGGGGAGCGGAAGTCTTGTACCCCAGAGGTTTTGTATAGTCATTACATTACTGTGTTATTATTATCTTTGATTTATTATTAGATAATATATTTAGTGACCTTTGAATTTTTATCTTTTACAAAAAAAAAAAATGATATCATTTATTGGTCTGAGAAGTTTTTCTTTTTTATTTTGTTTTGTATGTTAGAATAGATTATAGATATCTTACTGTTTGGTTATCAAACAGTTAGGTAGGTAGCAATCATGCTCAAGGTTCTATTTTAAACAAAGAAAGTATGTAGTGTTATGAACATATTAAATTAATATTCACAAAAGAGTAATGTATAATAATATAATTATATTATGAATGCAACCATTGATGAATGGTTAGTGGCCACGAATAATTTATAAGATGTGAAGTCCGGACTAAACAAAATTATATTATTTAGAATATTGCAGGTATCTCATTCATTTTATTTAAAATATCTGAGAATTGGATTTTTGAGCCTGTAAGTGTAGCAGACAGTCAGTTTGTGAAGGTTGCTAGAATATGACTTATGAATATTTTTTGTGAGTACATCAAATACCAATCTACAATTTAAAAGCAAGTATCTACGGTTTACTTCCTACAATCCAATAGCCAAGGTCGCGGCGCCGCAGACAGCTTGATCTATTCATTGTGAAAAAAACTGTTGCCTCCCAAACTGAGCACCAACTCGCGACTCGGCAATCAATGCGAGCCCAAACACGTCCGTAAGTTTTTCTCTAAATCACGACATGATAGCAAGCCCCACATTCTACACAAAATTATTACCAAAACACAAATTTAAAATTTCCGCGCTTCACATAAAAAACAAATAAAAGTTAAGGTTATGCGGCTACTCCGAGAGACGCTTCGGCTAATATAAGTGAGCACAAAAATGCAATATTACCACGAGATAACTGTGACGATCCGTACATTATAAACAGAAACATTACTCACCGAAAAGATTTACGGTACAAGTTGTATTGTTGCCTCTGTCGAGAACGACAACACTCGTCGCTGCCATTTTCCGTTTGACAGCAAGCACAACTGCTGCCAACCGCACGCAAAAAAATAGATGTTCGATAGTGATGTCAATACTAAACAGTCATGCTACAAAATCGATCGATTATGAAAGTAACGAATAGTGAACTTGCAAATTAAATAAATGATTAGTCTTTATATGAATAAAAACTAAATGCAATAAATAAAATTAGATTAGAGAATTTTGAGCAACAAAATATTACAAATCTGTAGACAGTGAAAAAATTGGCTTTCAAAAATGTGCATTTTTATGAACGCATCTATAACTGACCAATCACAAATAGCCAACGCCGTGCCGGCTGCTGTCATTTTCGGCATCATACGTGTATTTTCCGGTCCTTGTCCTTTCTAATTTTCATCTCGTGTTCGTCGGCGAAGAATTACGCACGGGTCGTGAAAAGTGCCGTTGTGCTCGCTAAAATGCTAGGATCACTGAAATTAGTTTTATTCTTAGGTGTAATATATTTGTGTAGGGCTGCCGAAGAAGATGTTCTTGACCTTACAGATTCGGACTTTTCTTCGGTGGTAGCTCAGCATGATACTGCTCTAGTCATGTTTTACGCACCTTGGTAAGTCATTAACCTTTCTATCATGCCATTTTGGTATCGTATGTCTGTAAGAAGATGCAGGTTTATTTTATTAATATACCCTCTTTGTTAGGTGTGGTCACTGTAAGCGACTGAAGCCGGAGTACGCGGTTGCTGCCGGCGTGTTGAAGGATGACGATCCTCCGGTGGCGCTGGCGAAGGTAGACTGCACGGAGGGGGGCAAGAGCACTTGCGAGAAGTACTCAGTGTCGGGATACCCCACTTTGAAGATCTTCAGGAAGGGAGAGCTTTCCACTGAGTACAATGGACCTAGGGAGTCCAGTGAGTAGCTAGCATTATTTATGAGACTAAGTTTTTCTCGTGGGAATGAGGCTTTTTCCCACTGTAAAAGGTAGCCTTTGTTACTCAGGGTGAATGTAGCTTACTAATGATGAAAGAATTTTTGAAATCGGTTCAGTAGTTAGTTTTTGAGTGAGACTCACAAATACAAATCTTTCCTCTTTATAATTTAGTATAAAAAAAAAGTTTTTTTGAAGTTACTTCAAAAGAGAGCACCAAAATCTTTGCCAACACAGCAAAATTAAATAGAAATTATTATTAACATTCAAGGAAAGAATGACTAACTTCCTCTTACAATACTCAAATGATTCAGAACTGTTTGTCTTAAAGTCAATAAAATGAATCAGAAAACTGATGCAAAGTTTGATAATGCAGCATATCAATCAGTTTATGAAAGAACTATGAATAATACAGTGTGATTTCTGTAAATAATGTTAAATTTCATTAATTTTAATAACTTTTGTTCTAGAGCTTCTCTAAAAACCTGCTAAGAATCTCAAACCATCAGAAAGATCAGCATTATACATACATATATTTATCAAATTTTTTTACATGTTTAATAATGTATTACAATAAAAAATATATAAAGATTAAAAGCAACTATTATGGTTTTAAAACCATAAAAACAAAATGCCAAGTTTCAGTTTATTCAATAATATCATTATAGGTGAGGTGTCCTGAAAAATCTTTAGCCTACTTACAACTAGAGCTTGGCCTAAGAAAACAAGGTCTAACCGTTAGACCATGTGACTGACACAAGCCTACGTCATTTTGCGCTGTTCATCCATGTCTATTACACACATTCGACAAGGATGAATAGGCAAAATGACGTAGAAATTACGTATTCTCGTGTCAGTCACGTGGTCTATTGGTTAGACCTTGTTTTCTTAGTTAGACCATGCAACTAGAGTATATTTATAAAACTGTCATTTTCCAACAGATGGCATTGTCAAGTACATGCGTGCTCAAGTCGGCCCCAGCTCCAAGGACCTACTTACTGCTAAGGACTTTGAAAACTACCTCAACAAGGATGAAGTCGTCGTCATTGGTTTCTTCGAGAAGGAGACCGACCTGAAAGGAGAGTTCCTCAAGACTGCTGACAAGATGAGGGAGGAGGTTGTCTTCGGGCATTCTTCTGCTAAGGCGGTCCTTGAGAAGGCTGGTTACAAGTAAGTGCATCTTTTTTTTGCTGAGAGGTTCCTGGCTTATAATTTGACCAATCATTGGACCTGTGGGTGTCCCAAGGAAAATACTTGAGGACCTGAGTGAGGAATGGTTTTCAGTTTTCACCTATGTAATCAACAACTGCATTGGATTGTGCCATCTGCTAAGCATAAGGATTATGGTGACTATGATCCAAAAAAATATCTTGGGCCATTTGAAGATTATCAGCTCTTTTCTAGTTGTTGAAAGGATCTAAGTAACGGTAATGTGGCAGAGGTTTTTTAAAATTTTAATGTAATGTATGTCATTATAGCCGAAAAACTTTCACTGCTGGACGAAGACCTCCCAAAGGACCTGGTTAATTACATGCAGTCAGTTCAATTATTACACGTCAATGATATTCTTCTAAAAACACCTAATAACTCCGCCCATTTATAATCAGCAGTGTGAAAAAATGCTGATATATCATTTAATTGCTTACTGGTAAAGTACTTTACACCTACAAACATTCAAATGAAAGCCAGTAAATAGTACTTTGAAAGGAAGACATTATCGCTGCAATCAACAGCAATGTTCAAACAACTAAATAACCTTGTAGCGGTGCAATAGCGTGCATTTTTTGTATTATAGTTGTGATAAAAAATTAACATACCTACCTATGTGTTTCATAATGAGGACTGTACGTAACGTACGTACACGTTCGTAATATAAATTAAAATGTTCAGAATATTTTATCCCACTTTTGATGTGTATAGTATTTATTTTTTTAACATTTATTGCACACAAGAAAATTACATACATAATTACATAAATAAAGAACAGGTTTTTTTTATTATGTATGTGTATAATTGAAATTCAAAAGGTAAAATTATTTAATCCGTAGTTATTATTTTTTCTTTAATTCCCAGTAAAAAGGAGAAAAGAAAATAGATCAATATAAATAAGGGCTTATAAAAAAATATATTCTCTAAAGCTCTGCCCTTAAGGATATGAAAGTCACCGTGACTTTAATATGAGAAACAAGTCACAATTACGCGTTATCTACACAAAGTTTATGGCGTTAATTATTAAGAAATTGCTTCTTATCCAATCTAAGGTGATGATTACCATGTGTTTATGTAGACACACTTTATGTTGTCGCGATGGATCGCGTATGTTCTGTAGACAGTTGTTCAAATATTATCGAATGGTGTTTTATGCTATCGTTCTTTGTTAATGTTATGTACATGTTTAATTTCTTTTTCTCGTGAAATAATGGTAGTCTCTTTAATTAATGTCACCCTGGTTTCACCTTTTGATGTTTATTGAATGCGGTATAAATAAATATCTTAACTGAAAAAAAATGTGTGTGCATGATGAACTGGTCTATTGCTTGAAATATCTTTTCACTGTCTTATGACAAAATATATATTACCTAAAAATTATACCGTAATATTGAACTGGCAACAGTTTTAGTTGGATAACTTTAAACTTATTTCATAATCAGAACATAACATAAACTACATAACATATTATGGGCGATAACGTTATCAGTTTTACTACTGCGAGCGTTAATTTGACTGGCCGCTTTTAATGTCCATTGCTACTAAATGGTAGATTCATTCTTAACACTTTAACTTTGCTGTTCATGTAATTAATTATGAATGAAGATAATCAAGTTCCCATTTTTACCTATTAATCGGTTTAATACGATTGGTCTGGCCTCGTTATTCGTCAACATTTAAGTATTAAAAAACAAGAGACAGGCACAAAACTGTTGCTTTATCTTTTCTACAACTATAAAGAAGCTGATAATCTTGAAATAGCTGAAGATATTTTCTTGGATCATAGCGAAGAACACTCTCGATTGTACCGAAAACTTTGCAAACAAAAAAAAACTGTAGCTTTCCGCCCCGTCGCGTCGCTTCGTCCTTCCCCAAGGTTTATTCTATCCCCCTGTATTAAATTTTATCGAAATATGTTTCGTAGTTGCGTGGAAGCATAACTAACAGACAGAGTTACTTTCGCATTTATAATAGTAGTAGGGATAGTATAAAAAATAAATGAATGAAAATAGCATAATTATATTTAATTTTTAGCCTTTTTTCTATTTCTATCACACACATTTATTATTGGGTATTTAATATACCACCATTGGGTTCGTGTTTATAAATGTTCACTCACTCGCGATACGGATGTCGGATGTGGCTCGTTTCCATTGTTTCCATTTTGATTCAGCTTTTCACGATTATTCTCGTTTCACACGCATTTTACGGTTGAGTTTATAATTTCCCTTGATTTCCCTTGCTGCAATTCTACTTATACTCATGAAATATTATAAATATAAAAGTTTGTATTTTTATTACGTCTTAACACGCAAACACAGTTAGAATAAGACTAAGACTGAATTTTTCAACCAATTTTTATATAAATCTTTGAATAGGGAAAAGTAAAAAAAAAAACATACGATCGAATTGATAATCTCCTCCTTTTTTGAAGTCGGTTAAAAATCATGAAGAGGTCGTCATACATACTTCGAGTATAGAAGTGGCCAGAATTATACCAACTAGGAAGAATTACTCATTAAATAAAACCACAAAACAAAAACAAGTAGGTAACAGTACCTCTACCTACTTACGTACACACTAAAGTCATGTTTAGCATAAAGGCTGGAGCAGACCGGATGCGTATACGTTGACGTAAACATAGACTTGCACGTATCACTGAGTTGTAATGTATGGAACTTTATGAGATAGGACACACCGCTTGCGTAACGTAAATGTGCGCGTCGATGTGACCGCATGGTCTAAAAAAAAACAAGGTTTCTATTCCCAAAGTGACACAAGCTACGTCACAATAAAAAAGTGAGAAGGAAATAACAATTAACACGCATTCGAAAGGATGAACAGCATGATGACGTAGGCTTGTGTCAATTCACGTGGTCGGAATAGAAGACCTTGTTTTCTTAGACTATGATGTGTCCGTACATTACAACTCAGTAATTCGTGCACGTCCACACTTAAGTCTATCTATACACACGCATCCCGTTTGCTCCAGCCTTAAGACAATCTTGTTGGAATCTTACGAATCCCATTGAGATGTCCTGTCCGATTTGTCATATTGTTTTCTAACGAACAATTCATTATAAATTATTGTCCACAGAGACAATGTGGTGCTGTTCCGTCCCAAACGCCTGCAGAACAAGTTCGAGGAGTCGAAGGTCGAGTACAAGAATGACGGATCTTCCCTCAAGGCGTTCATCAAGGAGAATTAGTGAGTAATAAGCTTTAACCGTTTTTGCAGTTATGTGGTTCCCGTTTCCCGCCTTAAAACTGGACTATCTTTAAAGATGAATAAATGAATGATGTACCAAATACTCGACTCGGTTACAGCCACCACGAAGCATAGGATAGTAGGGAGGGTCGGCAGCCTAAAGAACACAAGTCAATTTTTTTTTGTTTTGTTAAAAATACAAAATATGCAATCCTGTGGAGTTTTTTCGGCGGGTTCTTCTCCACAGCAGCGCATACATTGCGCGAACCCAAAAGTTATGTTCAAACTGATATCGCATCGCCTCTTTTAGATTGTTTGATCTCTTCATTGCTTAGAATTGTACATTCGTTTAAGACGAGAGCCGGTCTTCGTTTGAGCAATGCTTTTAACTTCTGTAATGACAAACAAACAAACAAACAAATGCTTTATTTCCAAGAACAAATTGTACAGTTGATAGGAGTTAACGTCGGGCCCCGCACTAGGTTACACTTGTATCGCGGGAACGCAGGAATAGATTACAGTACAAAGTTAACCTGAACTACTCATGACGTCATTAAGTGTTTTGTGGGAGCCTGTAATGAATGTCTTTGATTTTTTTTTAATTTTGAACTATGTATTCTCAGAACTAGGTTTCAATACTGTGATTTTTGTAGCCACGGCCTGGTCGGTATCCGTCAGAAGGACAATGCTCAGGACTTCACCAATCCTCTGGTCGTCGCTTACTACGATGTAGACTACGTTAAGAATCCCAAAGGCACCAACTACTGGAGGAACCGAGTGCTCAAGGTAAGGGAGTTTTTAAAATATTTTCGTAAAACATATGGAGTAGTGGCAGTGACGGAAAATCATATTTGAACCCGATTCATAGGTTCGATGGAGTCAATTTATAAAAATAAATTGTTCCGATTGCGGTATAGAAATAATGAGGAATTTTCATTTTGACAGTTCTAAAAACAAAAAAAGGTTTCATTATAGTCATAAGAGATGGCGCTGCACTAACACTGACGTCAAATAAAATAGACGTGCTTGAAGGTAGGGGATCATTCAACAATTACGTGATCACCGGAAGGCGGGGGGGGGGTCGGGTGCTTGTATATATGTCGTAGCCAACTGGTTAAAATAGCCGTTCAATCAAACAGCTAGCCCTTTGACTGAAAATCGCCATTCAATCACACTTCTTAATTGAATATTTGAGGCGCTCAAAACGTTCAACATTACAGCTGACTCAAAAGCCGCCTTTTAATTGAATTAGTTCAGCTTACCACCGCGATGGCGCTAGGTGTGTTTTGTTTTCAATATGGCATCAACTTACCTGTGTTTTTGATTGTTTCAAGATATTTTTCGGAAAGAAAGTAGTAAATATAGGTACGTTACTAGTGTTGAAGAGCCAGAGTTATGGAGGCACATACGAGAGATAAGAGAGAATTAAAATTTTAAAAGTTATACGAAGAGAAATCACAGGATTGTGAAATGCATCACCAAGGTATTTGAAGTTATTAAAGAACGCTAGGGTGTCCATAACTAACACGGAATGCAGGACTTCTATGTCTTATTATTGGATATCAAAATACGATTTAATGACAACTGGCAGTAAAGAATATCTTATTTTAAAAAGAAAGAGTACTGATGATCCTGTGATACGCATTGTACCCCGAAAAGAGTATTTCACCATACTAAATACTGTTACGGACGTGGGGTTCGGGATTTGTAAGAAAAGCCGAATAACTTGATTTGAGAATTTATTCGACGATAAACAGGTCGCAGGTCCAATCACAACTGTAGCCAAATCGTAGAGTCGCTCGTAGTCCGTAGGTCACGCTGAGTTCGCAAGTGTCTTCAACTGATCACTCCAATCACGTTGTAGCCAAATCACAGGGTCGCTCGTAGTCCGTAGGTATCGCTTTAGTCGCAGGTTTCTTCCACTGATCGCTTGTAGATCGCTTGTTGAGATCGCTTAGATAGCTCAGAAATGAACTGGCGTTGGCCGTCGTCTCGGGCGTTTATATACCCACACGAAACAATGGGTTGTTTACGCGATGCTTGATTTCTGGAGTAATCCCATTGTAATCATGTAATCGGGAAATTACTAGAACATTTCCATTGTACTCGGACAACACTTGTCATTAAACAAAAGGCGCGCGAGGTCACCGAATTCGAGTAAACAAGTGGCTTGCTTAGGTGATTTTGTGCCTTGCAGCGTTGACATAAAGTCCATCTTCGTTTGCACCGTGATCCCTCTGCCGACGCAATTGGAATTTCCCATCCTTTATAGTTGTATAGATGTACATATATCGAATTTGAGTAGCGATCTCTCGAACGTTCTAGCAAGTTCGTAACAATACTATTCATAAAGATTATGGACATGGAGGCAGAGACAAGATGGTGTATAACATTAGGAGTCAGTTTTATATAGCAAAAAAAGCTGTTATAATTTTTGTATCGCTCTGCGAAACATGCAACAATAAAGAATATTACGATTATTAATTTGTTTTTCATGTTTACTAATTTGTTCAAACTTTTGGTCACCTCTTAAACCGTCCTTAAACTTAATCCAAGAAATTACAAAAAGTTTTCCTATTTTTTCAAATCACATGCTAAACTAATGGTCACCCTAGTTAATTTGCCATTTAACCATTTGGCTAAGCGTCGTCAAGCTGTAGTGTTGAACGTTGCAGTCAACAAGTCGGCTAAGCGACGTACAGCCGTGTGATTGAATGGCGATGTTCAGTCAAAGGGCTAGCTGTTTGATTGAACGGCTATTTTAACCACTTGGCTACGACATATACATCGGATTATTGGGGGGGGGGGAGGGGGAAGAATCCATGATTACGTCATCAGCGCTTTGTTTCCGAAAATAAATTATATTAAATATTTACGTCCAATTTTGAAGTTTATTACTGGTAACACTAACTATATTAGATAGATGAAACGGAATTTCCCCTGATAGACAAACTGTGAAACAGTGTGACCAGATTCAGCATTTTTATACTTTTTCGGCATATTTTATCGACTTTTCCAAGCATCAGTACTGTTATAGGTATATTGGAGGAAGTAAGTATTTTGGGTATATTTTAGGTAAAAAGTTATCAAAACTGTAGCGGTCTTGCCCGCGAATATTGATGGTGGCCGCACGCACGGCAGCACGGCCGAAGATTACGTAATCAAGGCGAGGGGGGGGGGGGTTAAAAACAAAAATTTATTAAGTGATCACATAGAGGGGGGGGGGTTAAAAAAACGGCCAAAAATGTAATTGTTGAACGATCCCTAGGAAAAGACGTTGTTTCGACAAAATTTAGTCGCAAAAAGGTCAAACGAATCAAAAATTTAAACGCAACACAGCACGAAATAAAACACAAAAAAGTGCGTGACGATTGACGTGACAACAATAGTTTTGCCAGTTTTTTATCTGCCCTGATTGGTTTGACAAGCTCGCTTTTGACATTTCATTCGAAATGCACGCCATCTATTTGAGTCAATATAACCTTTTTTTTTTTCTTAAATGCCATTTTGAAAATCCCTCATTGAAAAATTAGATTAGAAGTAGATTGAAAGTTGTTCTTTTTTTGTGAATAGCTCAGGAAATCTGAAAATTCTGTAATAATTATGTACTGGATAGTGGGTGCTTGGCACAAACCCCCGGACTACCCAATGTGTACACGAAATAATAAAACGGTTGGTTCTCGAAGCAGACAGTATAATTTATTCGGTCGGTAAAATCGGTACAAAAAGTGGACTGTAATAACTAGTTCGATAACGGTGGAACAACACTATTGACAAAAATCGATGGTAACGGTACAACACTACGAACGGTAAGAAATTACTACAATATGGGTACAGCACTACGGTGACAGGTTAGAATAACGCGGCACTTTCAAAACGGTAGGTATTCGATTTCACACGGCTCACTATTATCACTAACACTACTGCACTATACTCGCGGTTAGTTATTGTAGTCGGTTGTTTCTTCTCTTCAGTTTCGATCGCTCCGATTAGCTCGGCTGAACTGACTGAACTGACTTTTAAAACTGACTGCTGGTTCGGGATGCGGCCGGTTTAAATACTAATTCCCGCGGAAACTTCCAGACCGCCATTCATTCTCGAAGTCTGATGACAGGTTCTGGACGATATATCGATCCCTTTCGCACAGTCATCTCATCTACTTCCGGAAAGTTCGCTATTCACGGCGTATGTCGCTCATAGTCGGTCGGTCTCTATTTCCGGAAAGTTCGCCATTCATGTTCATATGTCGTTCCTTGTCACATAGTCTGTCGGTCTCTCTCTAGCTTCCGGAGAGTTTGCTTGACGTCTCGAACGATTGGCTGTCATCGAACTTTCTTGACGTTTCTACCAATAGCGTGATCGATGGGTTGCCAACAAACAGCGGTTGCGACGTTTGGATACATTTACGGTGTTCAATCGGTCGGTTTTAATGCGATGTCCGTGTTTGGATACATTTCTGTGTTTCGTCGCGAACAAATTATATTTTAGGTACCTGCTTTTCGGGAAAAATGGGAGTGATATTAACGTAAAACGGAACGGTTTTAGAAGTAAAGTATGGAAACTTTAGGCTCTATGGCTGAGTAACATTGCCTTCTATCTTTTCTCAAATCAAGACTACAGATTTTTGTCTAAAAATCAACTCTAAACATTTCTTACAGCAACAGAAATGATTTCTTTTTTATTAAGTAAGTAATTAAATTAGTAATATGTTTTCTTAAATTTATCTTTTAATGTTTGGTATATGGGTATAGTATTTTTTATTATTATTATGTTTTTAATTCAATCTTATTAATATAACGCCCCCACCCCTAATTAGTAAATACAAATTTAGATATTATCGATTATTTCACTTAATTCTGTGTAGAATTATAGAGATCCTCCAGCTGTGAAAGTCTTCCGGCAGATGTAAAAGTCCCATTCTCAATTTGTCATATCTACTTATCCAGGTCGCCAAAGAAGTGACGGAAGCGACATTCGCAGTGTGCGACAAAGACGAGTTCACTCACGAAATGAATGAGTATGGCATCGACTTCGCTAAGGGAGACAAACCAGTGGTCGCTGGCAAGGACGCCGATGGAAACAAATACGTCATGAGCGACGAGTTCAGGTGAGATCATTATTGCACTACTATTGCACTAGCGACACAGAAGAAAATAATAGTACTAATCCGTACAGAAAGGACACTCACCCCTCGCGCCATAATGACCTATGCTTGTGTCGAAAAGGTACGACCAATCAAGCTTCACTGGACTAACCCGTACAGAAAGGACACTCACCCCCCGCGCCAAAATGAGTCCCCGCCCGATATAGCGCCCCACGCCCCGCAACCCGCAGGCACCGCGGGACTCTGACGGGGGTGTTCAGGGGTGTTTTATATAGCGTTTCAGTGTTTAACTTGTAATTGATATTCAGTTGTTATTCAAAAAGCAGTAGGATATCAAAACGCGTTTGCTGTATGGAGTGTCCGACCTGTGCTGGCGTACAGTACGCGCGCGAGTTGAGTGCAGTTGATGTTTTTCTTACGTATTCATAACAGCTCATTTATGTCCTCACCGAGGTGCTCAAGTCTACCCTGAAATCAGGGTGAATAGGCCTTAGTCGACCACGCTGGCCCAGTGCGGGTTGGTCAACTTCACACACAACCCTTAGTTTGTATTAAGGGAAAAGGAATGAAGCCCATACAAATAGGTCTACATCCCAAAAGGAAAGGCATTGAGAATGAAACCAATACAACCTAGTTTTCATCATTATTTTCCACATAAATTCTGGGAGACTGTTTGTGCCTCCCCACATGTTTTAAAATTATTTATTTGATTTGTTAATAACGAAAAAGCAATCGTAGCCCAAATCTTGCCCGAAAGATTTTTACCAGAATGTCTTCCATCAATTTAACACTCCTTTATAGCCTTTCAGAAGGAGAGTATAATTATTTCGTTGGAACTGAAAAGACAACTACGAAAATTAGAAGTCGTCGAAAGGAAGATATAATATTGAAAACTAATTACTGGCTAGATGCAGATGACTAACTAAAAATAGTAGTGCATATTTATATCTGAGAAAAAATCGATCAAAGTTTTTAGACTTGACGAGAAGAATTAATTCATATTCTTTAGACCACTTTTTTATGAAATATTGTGTGCCACGAATTTTGTAAAAAAAAAAGTCAAATATGTTTTGATATACAATACAATATGATTAGTTAATTCTTTAGAAGTATTTTCTAATGAAAATTGTGTTAATTGAATGTTGTAGGATGTCCTAAAAATTCTCAAAACAGGTTATTTTGCGTCAAAACTACTCCGTTTTGAGTGTCAATGACTTATCTATCACTATAACCTGAATATTTTGCGTTTTTTAATTAGTTGATAGAATAAATTACACTTATTGCACAAAGGAAAATAGTTAAAAAAAAAAACTTAAAATAATAGTATAATTATTATTAGTAACTTATTTCACTTGGAACTATTTTGACAATAAAGTAATCATTATTATTCATGAGTCTTTAATTTACTAATAGGAACGAAAGTAGCTTTACAAATACAAAAAATAAAAAAATACAGTATTTAAGTATAACATCAAATTCTTAAAAAAAATACGTCTCATACGAACTGAAACTGGGTAGGGTCTTGCATGAAAGGATGATATTACGTAAGTTTAGTAACTGAATTCGTTGACATTGCAATCACCATAAAGTGTTGCCTAGGTCAGGTCGACAATAATTAATTTATTCTATTAAACTACCAAATTTTGACGTCAGCCATACTGTGATAACTGTATAAAAACAATGCCTACTAGTTTTTAGCTGAATACTTCGCAATCTTCATGTCAAATTTATTTATATTTAATAGGAAGACATGAAGTTAAAAAATGTGTTAAAACTATTTTTTCGTAACAGAATTACACGAAGTTAGAAAATTGTGTGATATTCGGTCAACAAAACGTTTTATTTATGTAATATTAAAGCTATATTTTAGTAGGTATATCATTCAATCGAACTTGGTTTATAACAACATGGTGTGGGAATTTCCAACAATACTAACTTGTGCTGTGAGGGATAGGTACAAAACTTTGCACTTGACATTATGTAATTGTGATCAAGTAATGTTTCGTTTCATTTTTAACATCAAACGGTTCGCTATGAATTTTTATCATGACTCTATTTGGGCACCTAAACTAAACTGTTACCTCCATATTATTGTGAACTGCTTTACGTGTGAATTATTTTTTTAATAGATTATAGCAATTCTGTTGGATCCTGAATTTCTGTCAAAAAGTTGTTCATTAATTGTATTAAAAATCAAGATGACAATGAAGAAGTGTCCTAAAAAAATCTAATTAGTCCGTCAGTTAGATTACTAAAAAATAATGTACACGTTTTTTTTTTTCGTCTGGCAAACGAAAAATGCCGGCGATACAGCACTTTGAAATTTCCAGTAACGACACGCCGCCATACAAATTGTACGAAACAAGTGACGTCATAGTACCCTTCTCATACATTTTGATTCGGTAAATCTTCGTCAAATTGAAAAAAAAAAAAGTGTTAAATTTTTTTCGATAATCTAACAAAGGGATTAATTAGAATCGATTACTTTTTTCCGAGGACACTTCCCTATTGGTTCCTAAATTGAGTTACAAAAGTACATAATAAAAGCATCACATACTCAAATCAAGCTAAAAAAAACATCTCTCAAATTAATAATATAAACCAAAATTCAAGTATAACAGCGTAATTTCAAACATTTCAAATTATTAAATTACAGCATCGAAAACCTCCTGAAATTCTCCAAGGACCTTTTGGACGGCAAACTGGAAGCGTTTGTCAAGTCGGAGCCGATTCCGGCAGACAACAGCGGACCGGTGAAAGTAGCTGTGGGCAAGAACTTCAAGGAACTAGTGACGGACAGTGGGAAAGACGCGCTGGTGGAATTCTACGCGCCCTGGTGCGGACACTGCCAGAAACTGGCGCCCGTGTGGGACGAACTGGGGGAGAAGGTGGGGGATTAACATTTTTTTTTACTTTTTGTCATCACTCTTTTACCACCAAAAATTTAAACACACTGCAAAATTCCATCTGCACTTGGTAGACCTTCCGCGTGTTTACACAAAGCGCTTTAGATCATCTTTCGCGCACCACGATATGCCAGTGTCTGTGGTTATAACTTAGCTCTAATCTAGCTTATTTAAAATTATCGCGTAAAGACCCGTGACAAATCGTAATCACCCAGTAGGCCTACTATGTAAGTAGCGACAGGCTCGAGAAGCTGTCAAACGCGACATAGTGACATTAGAGCCATAGTAGTTCTGTCAATATGTCGCGTTTGACAGCTTCCCGAGGCCTACTGCTCTTTTTGAGATGTCCAACATATTTATTTATTTAATTTGTCACAATTCTCCAGCTCAAAGGCGAGGATGTGGACGTGGTGAAGATCGACGCGACGGCCAACGACTGGCCCAAGGCGCTGTACGACGTGTCTGGCTTCCCCACCATCTACTGGAAACCCGCCGACGGATCCAAGCCCGTCAGATACAACGTGAGCCGCTTATTTTTATTTATTTTTATTTGGGGCTCTGGCGATTTACAAGCAAGAACGAATTTCGGCGCTGCCACTATGCCCTCCGTGGTGTAGTTGGTAAGCACGTTGGCTGCGTATAGGCCGAAGGTCGTGGGTTCAAGTCCCGACGGAAGGTTTACGTTTTTAGTTGTTTTCTATGAATCTCAAAAAAAAAACAATAAATAAAAAATAAATAGCATAGGTATGTCTTTGAAAAATCGACTGTTTTTAACACGCTTTTATTACGTCCACCTGTATGTAACTAAAGTGCGCGCAAGTGTAGGGTATGTAATGGAATCTAAGGTAATTAATTTAACCATCTTCCGAGGGTCGTAGCGTAATGAAAATTGGAAAGTATACGTAATTCCGATGACAACACAATAATTTGACATAAACAAGCTGATCTGATACTGGAGCCGGAAGGTGAATAGTGGAACTCTTCAACGGCTACTAGTAAACCCCTCGAATTTGAAAAAAATTGTGGCGAGGAATATTTTTATTACAACACAACAAGTCGATCAAATAGCGTATTTTTTAATTGAGGATTGGGACTATTTGCCTGTTTGTCTATTCAGACCTTGATAAGCATAATAACGAAAGAGAGATTTGGAAAGCGGCTAGATAAAAGTATAGATCGATATGATAAAAATTTCTTTAAGGGGCCTTCAGGTGCTAAGTGGCGCCCCCACATTTTAAAAAATAATAACTCGTAAAATAATTAAAATTTCAAAAATCTAAAACGGCGAAGATCTGGACGGTGTTTTGTAGGATATATTGAAGCCATTAACTTTATTTATTATGTCTCGCTAGTAGTTATTGATGGAAAAATTGCGGAAAACGGGCACTTTTCGCAATGTTTCTATCTATAAGTACTAGCGAGTTAAAATAAATTAAGTTAATGGCTTCAATATATCCTACAAAACACCGTCTAGCTAGATCTTCGCCGTTTTAGATTTTTGAAATTTTGATTATTTTACGAGTTATTATTTTTTTTAAATGTGGGGGCGCCACTTAGCTGTTGTAGTCGCCTTAAATTACTTTTGCGATTATTAGACATCGATTTTACCGTACTATATAGAAAATGTATTGTGAAATATTTATATGTAAAGCCTGACCAAAGAAATAAGACACCTGCTCTGGGGGCGCCACGTGTATATATTTACGACTATGGCAACAATATCCCTTTCCTGTCGATTGGTTTTGTCTTTTGTATTTTTCTGCTCACACTAGAATTTATGTTATGTGTAACTGTGGAAACTTTACTGGTTTTTGTTTTGTTATATTTACTTGTTTAATTGTTAAATTTCACTGTTTGTTTCCCAAATAAAAAAAAAAAAAAAGTTAGTTCCATTGAAATTCCGCAATATGGCGAGGTCTCTTATTTCTTTGGGCGGGCTATAAATAAACACTTGATACATTTTTATTTCATTCTGTTTTTTTTTTGCAGGGCGGTCGTGCGGTTGAGGACTTCTTGAAATACGTATCAGAGCACGCGAGCAGCGAACTGCGCGGCTTCGACCGCAGCGGCAACGCCAAGAAGGACGAGCTTTAAGGATCTAAGCAAGGGAACGTGACACTACTACAACAACCATCTCTATCAACGCGGCCGAGGGCGCTGCGAGCTATACTAAATACTATCAAAAGTGACGTTTCGCTAAGAAATGGCGTTAGTTCCTTTTTTGGCCACGTTCATTTAGATCCTTGTCGGTCTGTAGGGAAACTTGGGCAGTTTGCCGCCAAGTGATTGCCATCAGTATACCTATAGTACCACACAAAAATATCAAAAGCAGACTAATATAGACATGCTTTACTGGAAACACGGGATACTTAAATCAATAAATAAATAATTGCCTCTTCCGTTAGTTTGTTTGGTGTTGCCATTAATAATGTAATTTAATTGTCAATTTGTCATTGCTTAATTTGTACTATTTGTGGGATAGATATTAACTGAAGTTCTATAACTTTACATAAGCTCAGAAAGAAAAAAATGTCTTTATTGCAGTAGCAATTATGTTATAAACATTAATGATTTCGTAGCCAAGTCTAAATTTGCAAAACCGTCAGCTTTATTAGAATTAAAATACGATATATCTGCAGGACAATGTTTAAATGAAGATAGAAATTTTCCAATGAAAACTTTTGAAAGTATATTTTATTGAAGCATTTTTTCTTTCACATTCCATATTTCTGTCTTCATTTCGATAGTAAAATTCAATTCATAGTAGTGTCATAGCCTCGAAGTTTTTATTATTATATCGAATAACTGGCTCATGGATATTTGGTAGCTGGATGCTTGTCATTATTTTTTTTATTGGTTGCATTATTAGCAGTAGTTGTTCTATTTGATATTTTTATTTTTTATTTTTTATTTTTCTTTATTAGGGAAACATACAGCTTTTAAAAATAATACAAAACATTAATATAAATAACTAATACACTAAGCCTAACTAGTTTCCACCACTAAACTTTACAAGGTGTTGTTGTGATAAGCCAAATAGATAAAAAACAACAATTTTAATAATTTTAGTGGCCAAACCACAGAACATTTAAAAGAGGTTAGAAAGGCGCTGTGGGCGGGGCCGGCGCGCCAAAACTATGAGCAAAACGCTCATACTTCACGCAAAGAAACGATCGCGCTGTCTAACTCACACATAGCTATAAAAATCTACATCAGTGTGCGTGCATGCGTATGATTCTTTTCCATTTGAAATCGCGTGATTGAGCGGCGCTATGATTGGCTAGATTTGAAATTGCAGATATGTGCGTATATCCATGAGCGAGTCTTATATTATATTTTAGAATTATCAAAATACAGTAATTTTTTGAATGCATTTCTAATTGTCTCAGTGGGTTAATGAATAAATTAGGTTGTATTTATAATTCAATGATTTTTATTTCATACTCCAGTAATACCTAAATCAGACATATTCTGTCCTAATTTGTCAACAAAAAATAAATAAATAACTGCCTTCATAAAATGTTATTAATTGGGAATATTTTATTTATTCAATGATGAATGACATTTTAAATTATTGGTGCTAATATATTCTTTATTACTTACTAGAATGGTCTAAAAAAACAAGGTCTTCTACTCGGACCACGTGACTTGACACAAGCCTACTTCTTCGACAAGGATGAACGGCAAAATGACGTAGGCTTGTGTCAGACATGGTCCGAGTAGAAGACCTTGCTTACACTAGTAAGCAAGGTCTTCTGGACAAAAAAATTTGCCATTTTATTTGACAACATACTATATGTTGTCAAATAAAATGGCAAATTTTTTTGTACATAAAATCTTTATTTATTACAAGTTTTCTTCCTTCCATCTCTTTATCCACTCCACAATAGTGTCAATGTTCTTCTGAAGCTGCTCTTGTGAGTCATTTTGCAGTTGAGTCACAATCTCTGGTTTGTATGAGCTCTGTGCTTCTTCCAATAATGTCTCGAAAATTTCACACTGTACATTGTCTTCCAACTTCTTTCCTGTGTAGCCTCTGAAAAACAATCTTAATTTTAGATATAAATATTAAAAAAATACTCAAAAAAAGAACCTTTTTTACCTTGATAACATACCTTCCTGAAAGCCTGTCATATAGGACTGTGTTATTTGTCCTTAGAACGAAAACACCATCGAACCATCTTTCGGGAAAGAATTCGCACCCATGGTAGTCCACAATGTTACCTCCTTTAGCCATCATTCCTTCCATGATATCCAGTAACTGCAATATAAAGGCTGATTAACACAGTAGCACTCGATGCTGTATCTGTATTCTGGGTGGATATCACAAGGAAACAGACAACATAAAAACAAAATTTACATTAAATTCACTCGCTGGTAATGTAATAATTATTAAGCTATTTACAATAATATTCCAACTTTGCAGATTTTTTGCAAAGAGGTCGCAGATATTTATTCATCAACTTGATCAACTCTTACTTCGAGACATTATATTGCATAAGGCAGGGAATATCATGCTGGTCTACCTTATCTTCATTTAAAAATGGACATTGATACTCTGGATCATATTCATCAAGGCAGTTGTACTCTTCTGCCAATTTTGATACTTCCCTCCAATCAAATTTTGTTCTTTCTGCTAGCATTCGGCAAACTGTAGACTTTCCCACACCTGGAGTTCCTGCAAACCAAAGTAAACATTATACAGCAAAGGCGTAATAAACTGAAATTAAATAGTCAACCAACGATAATACCAGTAGAAAATACAAACCTGTAATTAATATATTAGGCACGTTTCTTTTGTGATTTTCCATTTTGCTAACTTTATTTATTTATTTCAAAGTATTAATCGAAGGTTAGAAATTTTAATGTTTTTTATCCCTCCCTGCTCCTCACTCATCCTCCTAGTCCTAGTTATTTGGCAGGTAGGTATTTCACTAGCGATTTGTTTGCTTTTCATAGCGACAGCGACAAAAAACAAAAGGGACGCAGTTATGCGCAAGAGTGAGCGCGGTGTATTTGTATCTCATTCTAACGCATAACTGCGTCCCTTTCGTCTTCGTCGCCAGTGAAATAGGTGCCGGAATAATGGCAATAGGAATCGAGTAGATTTACGTTCGGATACATTCGGGTTTTACGCGGGAATCGAGATGAAATGGCGGGTTCATTGTTTCGTCCTTTTTAAAAATAGTTTTTCATGGTAATTGTGGTGTTAATATGGTGGAATTAGTGCGATAATGTGCCGTTAAAGAAGAACTATTCAATGAAAGTGAGAAATAATGAGTGGTTAGCTGTTTCTGGTTTGATACCCCGCGTTAAACTTCAGTATCATTGGAATGTAAGAACCATCCTTGCATTCCAATGATCCCGTAACAAGAAATGAAACTACTGAAGAAGTTTAACATAGATGCAAGAAATTACTAAAGATGACGAAATGAAACTGAAGAAATAATGACTGAAGATGAAGACATTAAACTTGGATAATGCAAGAAACTAATAAAGACTAGGCTGTATGGGCTTAGATCCCTTTGCCTTTCTCATAAGGGAGAAAGAAACTAAAAAAAAAAATTCGGATACATTCGGAAGCAGTTATTAACAAAAAATTACAATCACGTCATGTGGCCCTTTGTTAATTAATTAAGGAGACTAATTAGTCCCTCAGTGACGCAAAAAACATTTCTTATTTTCATATCTAAACCATAAGTGACGCTAATTTGTAAGAATGATTGGCATTTGAACATGGTACACATGAAATGACGCTTGAGATTTTGGATGCTGGGAAAATAAAAAACTAGCCAAATAAAGTTCAATTTGACTGTAATGTTGCACAGTGACGCAGCAATAAATAATATCTAGCACTCGAACAACATACGAAACACAAAGGATTTCATGAAATTCTTTTTTAAACATGATCCACACAGAATCCTGTGGATCAGTTTTCATTTGTCAATATTTCGACAAATATACCATTTGGAGACAGATTAAGTATACTAGTACCGTCACGTATCATACGTGACGGTGCTAGTATACTTAATCTGTCTCCAAATGGTATATTTGTCGAAATATTGACAAATGAAAACTGATCCACAGGATTCTGTGTGGATCATGTTTAAAAAAGAATTTCATGAAATCCTTTGTGTTTTGTATGTTGTTCGAGTGCTAGATATTATTTATTGCTGCGTCACTGTGCAACATTACAGTCAAATTGAACTTTATTTGGCTAGTTTTTTATTTTTCCAGCATCCAAAATCTCAAGCGTCATTTCATGTGTACCATGTTCAAATGCCAATCATTCTTACAAATTAGCGTCACTTATGGTTTAGATATGAAAATAAGAAATGTTTTTTGCGTCACTGAGGGACTACGAAGCTGAAATCCTGAAATTTATAAGGAACATGGGAAATGATTGTAATAACAAAAAACATAATCGATCGATTTGTTGTTCATTTCATATTTCATCCTTGATTTGATCTGACTTTTGCCTATTATTACTTTTGTAGGTTATGTTATGTAAAAATAAAACTTTTATTCTATCACCTAAAAAGATGAATTGAGCAGCTTTTATCCAAAGATAAAGCCAAAAGAAGTAATCTGTACTTTTCTTATATAATATGTTACGAATTCGAAAACCTAAAGGTATAACTAGAGGTCAATTTGCTTTGGTTACAATTTTAGGAGTGTTCGGAGGGGTTTATGTTTGGAAGCCTTTGTTTGAGGAGCATTTTCCTCGCCAGAAGAAGGCGGTTGTGTCAGAAGTTCCTCCAGAGAAAGTAGAGTAAACAATGGAGCACGCAAAACATTGGTTTTATAGTTCAAGTCCTATCGTGAAATGTCTGATGGCAGTTTCCATCACTTCTGCGGTCGTGGTCGTCAACAGGTATTTTTATGCGCCTTATTCTCGCCGTAAGAGATATCAACGGGCGGAGGCCTGGGCCAACGAAATATTGGATGAAGAAGAAAGACTAAAAGAAAGTGGCGAACCATACACTAATGTTGGCAACCTTAGTTACTAATAATGTAGATATTGTTTTATAATAAAATAAGTTAGATTCATGTTACACTGTTTTATTTAATAAATAAGTTTCCCAAAGCCTGGTGAATCTCAGTAAATGTTTTTAGAATTGTTTAATAATCAGAACAGAATTTAAATGTTCTAGCTATCAAACAACAGAGATAGTTCTGGCTGGCTGAAATAAATGTAGATGTCACCGTAAGATTATAAATACCGTTAGATTACAATCTATCTCGCGAGATTGTAAACTATCGAAAAATTGTCAACCAAACATACTGATTACAATTTAACTGATCATTTTTCGATAGATTGTAATCTATCGAAATTAAATCATCAAATTGAGAAACGGCATAGGATGGAACACATCTCGCGCGCTGATTGGTTGATCGTCATATGCTCTGCGCCGCCATATTTGTTTGTTTTTTCGTTTATTATCTAATATAAACAATCTGTGTTTAAGTGAATTTCAATTAATTTCGTGTTGAAAATAACTCACTGCTCTATAATATAATAAGTTCTATGAAATTATTGTGGAAGTAAATGAATCCATAATTAATCGAAGAATAGTAGTTTGAACTATAAATGAGTTAGTGTTAGTCTCCAAAAATATACCATGATATGATGTCAAAATTACTGATTATCTGCTAAATAATAGATAAATACTTGATGTCAAAATTCTTGAATCTTATTTTTCATAAATTAATTTTATTCACAACTGTATGGACATAGAACGGCCGGCTGTAAGACCGACCAATCAGGAACAACCTTTGGACACGACAGATTGTGATTTAACTGTTTTACTTCGATAGATTACAATCTACCGAAAATTAATGCGTTCAATTGTAATCAGTACATTTAGTTCACAATCTTTCGACAGTTTACAATCACGCGAGATAAATTGTAATCTAACGGTATTCACAATTTTACGGTGACATATATAAGTACAAAGTTATTTATTACGATAGTATAATATAATAAAATTAATATTATTTAATTTTGTAGGTAAATAATAATTATACTGAACTAGGTACATTGCATAATCAACACTGGGTTAAACCTTGTAATTTTAGTACATGATGGGTAAAAGTATTTTGGTGTCCCCAATCCCCATATATGATTTATTTATTTATTTAATGAATTAATGTTTATTTTTTATTTGAGGATAGTTTTATACACAATATTATATGTAATTATTGGCAACGTAATAATACAATTAATATTATTATACAATTACCTAATAATATATTAATTGTACTTGACTGAAAATTAATTTTTTTTACAACAGAATAGCATCAATATTTATTTATTCACTGACTGCGCGTGAATCCGCGTGATTGAAAAAGCTACGATTATGACTATTATGAGTATTTCTAGGAATCTGGCAACACTCATAATGTAGTCTGTTCAAAAAGTTATAAAGCATGCAGAATTTCGTAGCTCTTTGAAAAAGTTAGTCCTACTTACTTAATAACAAGTTCTAGAGGTAGGAAAATCTGCGCGCTTCGCTCCTGACTCTCGCTAATTAGTAATGTAGAGAGTAGTGTAGTCAAACATATTTATCACAGTTAGGTGTAATGTAGTTTATGTTAGGTAAGTACATTATTGAAACCTAAACCCGCTTCATCTTTTCTGTGCGCTTTATCTACCCTAAGGTTGCCTGGTAGAGATTGCTACCTTAGCAATAAGGCCGCCTTTTGTCTTATGTATTTTAAATTGTTTTCTTGAAGGTTTTTTTGGTGTCAAAGTATTTTTGTATTGTATTGTTGGTTAATCAGGGTGACCAAGCCCTAGTTACCTTAGTCGACTACGCTGCTGGCCCAGTGAGGGTTGGTTGCTAGTTGGTTGGTTGGCTTCACATAATACTTCTGCTAACTATACGCAGTTCCTCACAATATTCAATTGAATTCGAAAATCAATTAATAAAATACTACTAAGTGCTGACGATTGAAACTCGTGCTTCTCGAATGAAAGATAACGGCCACAGCCACTACACTACGGTAGCCGACCGAAATCTAAATTATTTGTCTGTCTGCCACCTTCACATAATGCAACCGCCGCCGCCGTCTCGTGGTCATAGCCTCCGGGGCAGACAGCCACACGCATCCTATCCGCCTCTATAATTTTCTATAGCGCGAAAACCGGCTTGGACGTCACGCATGGGCCAATTAGGTCCGAGTGACTCAAGTTTCTTTTCTGTCTCGCTCAAAGACATTTACACCTACCTAGGAACCAACTTCCTATTCGTATATTAGTCATTCATATACCTACTACCTACGTGTTTTGTTTTGTACAGGTACTTGCTCATTGAAATATTGACGATTTAAATTCGGTCAGGCTGATTCCGTCTCTTTTTCTGAATCCCGATGAAGATGGTTCAGCTTAATCTACTCTGGACCACTCTTATCTGGACTGTACCTACCTAATTTACTAGGTAAAGTAGAGACCTACAAGACTTAAGACAAGTGCGTAATAATTTCAAGATAATAACGGTTAATACATTTCTTGGCTTCTATGGTCTGTTTCATATAAATAAGGACAAAAGTTCATTGACCTCTTTCTTTTCTTAAAAGTTATTAAAAATAATGTAAAGTCAAAATGTCTGGCAAAGTCAGACGTTCACCCCGCCTTCTACTACGGTATGCCGAATATGTACTTACATTGCGATAATTTCCTCTTGTTTTTTTGTATCGTTTGAAAAAAATGTGCGCATTGTATGCAGATGTCAATGACCTTTTGTACGGATTAATATGAAACAAACCATATATGCTTTTCCTAATATTGTGGAAAATATTTATCGAGAGCAGCGACAGGATAGGAACTGACTGCACTGTAGGTATATTTTTTTCGTAAATAAACAATTTATAACGAAATCTTAATCTTAATTAGCCTTGTGTGTTTCACTGCTGGGCCTCTCTCCGCTCTTTCCATGACTCTCTTTCGTGCGTCTTCCTGCCATGTCTCGCTGATGGCGTTGTCAGCCAGCTCGTCTCGCCATCGTCGTCGCCTGGGTCTACTCATAATAATTAATAATATAATATTCAGTACATATTGCGGGATTAGCTGTGCCTGTTGTGTCAACTTTATTAATGTCTTTATATTTGTAAAATAAGTAGGTATTTCTAATATAGGAAGCATAGGAAGGAAGTTCCTAAATAATAGTTTTCCTACCTGCCTTATTATATTAATGTAGGTAGGTACTTGTTTACCCTGTGTGGTACGGTTATGTATATTATTATATTATGAACTGTGCTGTGGCAGCTTATCTTTCAACTTCTAATTATCTTTTTTTTACTTTTTACTTTTCTCAATCACGGTAAAAAATATCAGACAAACTTTTCCATTGTTCGTTCGCATCTAGTTCTTAATTTATAATTATAACAGTTAGTTTTACCTAATTGTCTTAATTTTTAATAAGAAATTGCAACAGGATTAAAATGGGTCCCTTTTGGTAAAAAGGCGTGATGAAACCCGGAAGTAACGACCTTTTTTTTCAAGCCTGCTTCAATATGTGGAGTGTGGACAATTTTCCTGACGACAGCGGTCATTCAACCTGTTTCCCGCAAATGGAAGTCTAATTTTAGTTTATCGTGATATAGTATGTAAATAACTCATAGCGCATAGGTAGGAGGTAGGTATTTTTTAGCAAATAATAATTTTAATACATAAATATTTAATTTTACTCATCATATGAAACGCGGCGTCGTATTCCTGCTGATAATAATAAATAATGTCAAAGAATTTCTGAAATACTAGCTTTCTACCTCGCGGCTACCCCCACATTTAGTTTTTCCTGTGGAAATGAGGAATTTCCCCTTGGTAAAAGGTAGCTTTATGTTAGTCCCCAAGGTCTATACAGGCCGCACCTCGAAAAAATAAAAGCGCATTGGAGGCGTGGTCTAGACGTGCGACGCGGGCACACGCGGGGCGCACCCCCCGCGGGGCTCGGGGAGCCGCCGGGTCCGTCAGTTTAAAATACCGCGCGCTTAACTGCCACGCTTTGTTGGAACAGAGCAGAGCTAGAATTTATACTATAATTGTAGTATTTGTATTTGTCTTAGTAAATACTGTATACTGTGTATCCTAATAAAGAGATAGTACGATAAACTGCTATATTTGTTTATTCCTTTCCATTTACCCTTATACGAATCAAAATTATTTTTTCTATGTACAAACATTTGACCTCTACAGTTTTTTTATAATATAGATTTTATTTGATTGTATATATCTTTTTATTTTGAGTTTATTTCTATTGAGTTTATTTTTGTTGTTGTTGTTGTGACTTTGACTTTCGACTTTCGACTTTCGACATTGACTTTTACATTGACATTGACTTAGACTTAGACTTAGACTTAGACTTAGACTTAGACTTAGACTTAGACTTAGACTTAGACTTAGACTTAGACTTAGACTTAGACTTAGACTTAGACTTAGACTTAGACTTAGACTTAGACTTAGACTTAGACTTAGACTTAGACTTAGACTTAGACTTAGACTTAGACTTAGACTTAGACTTAGACTTAGACTTAGACTTAGACTTAGACTTAGACTTAGACTTAGACTTAGACTTAGACTTAGACTTAGACTTAGACTTAGACTTAGACTTAGACTTAGACTTAGACTTAGACTTAGACTTAGACTTAGACTTAGACTTAGACTTAGACTTAGACTTAGACTTAGACTTAGACTTAGACTTAGACTTAGACTTAGACTTAGACTTAGACTTAGACTTAGACTTAGACTTAGACTTAGACTTAGACTTAGACTTAGACTTAGACTTAGACTTAGACTTAGACTTAGACTTAGACTTAGACTTAGACTTAGACTTAGACTTAGACTTAGACTTAGACTTAGACTTAGACTTAGACTTAGACTTAGACTTAGACTTAGACTTAGACTTAGACTTAGACTTAGACTTAGACTTAGACTTTGACTTTGACTTTGACTTTGACTTTGACTTTGACTTTGACTTTGACTTTGACTTTGACTTTGACTTTGACTTTGACTTTGACTTTGACTTTGACTTTGACTTTGACTTTGACTTTGACTTTGACTTTGACTTTGACTTTGACTTTGACTTTGACTTTGACTTTGACTTTGACTTTGACTTTGACTTTGACTTTGACTTTGACTTTGACTTTGACTTTGACTTTGACTTTGACTTTGACTTTGACTTTGACTTTGACTTTGACTTTGACTTTGACTTTGACTTTGACTTTGACTTTGACTTTGACTTTGACTTTGACTTTGACTTTGACTTTGACTTTGACTTTGACTTTGACTTTGACTTTGACTTTGACTTTGACTTTGACTTTGACTTTGACTTTGACTTCGACTTGTATGAAAAGTAGATGTTGGCCGATTCTCAGACCTACTCAATACGCTCTTGACTTCGACTTCGACTTTGACTTCGACTTTGACTTGTATGAGAAATAGATGTTTTCCGATTCTCAGACCTACTGAATACGCTCACAAAATTTCATGAGAATCGGTCCAGCCGTTTCGGAGGAGTATGGAATCGAACACTGTGACACGAGAATTTTGTATTAGTTAGGGCTCCCTATGATTACTAAAACTCTGCTCACCCCGTTAGGGAAAAGAGCGTGTCTTTACGTATTGTATTGTATATTATTTCGTTGTAGTTTATTTTATTTCACGCAATTACATTATTCAAACGTATCGATTAGATGGAGCGTCGTCAGTGGCATAGTGGTTCGTAGGTAAGTGCGGGTTCGAGACTCATTACCTACAGTCAAGAGCCGTCTAGCCATTGAAACTGAACACGCACATCGTAATACTCTGCCTTATAAACAAAGTGATTTTCATAGAACATTTCGGGTAATGTTTTGGGTGATGTGTAATGGTACGGGGTGATATCACCTTTTCGAAAGTAATGAGTAATGTGATATGGCATTATAACGTACTGTTTTGCGCATGTCTCAGGAAAGTTCAAGGTCTATATAGAGAAAGTTAACCCTTCAGTGGTGCAATATTATGCAGATGACCATGTTAATTTAAAAAAAGCATGTACTTAGTTTTTTTTCTTATTTCAAGCATAAGTCTCCGTTTTCTTGCCAAATCTGCCTTTTTTTTATTTTTTGGACGGCGTTTGTTTCCCATCTTAGTAATAAATTATTTTCGATTTCGCCGGTGCAATTTGCGATCGCCTAGCGCAGGTCCGTCGTCGGCAAAGGTAAGCGGACGACTGATCAGTGCGGGAAAGTGATGACGCTAAGCAGTGCCGTACGTGTATAACAGAGAAAGGTATGCTGTTGCGCGCTAGAACTAAACAGCGTAAGTGCCAAATTCTTTGGTGTCCATTTATACAAAAAGTAATGCACATAATAAAAATGTTTCAATATGAGACATTAATAAAGTTGAAACCCATACTTATGACCACGTTTCAGCATCCAATTCATTGCCGTTTACCTATACAAAGCGAAAAAAGATAATAGAAGGTGCAACTTTGGCTTAATGTTCTATCGATAAAATTTTCAGCAAACGTGTTTTCAGTGAATAGAGTCTTGAGATAATATGATCAAATAATGTATATCTAAAAATTAACTAACTTACTCTTATAGATTACGAGTACTGACGAGTCAAAGAACACTAAAATTTTCCAGGTGCCGCCTTAAAATCAGTTCAGTCGCTTCGGAGCCTTAATGCAAACGAACAATCAATCTTTCCTCTTTATAATATAGGTATGTATCATACCAACTTTCCGCCGCGTTAAAAGTTTTTCCCGTGGGAATGAGGCGTTTTCCCGCGGTAAAAGGTAGCCTATGTTACTCAGGGTGAATGTAGCTCTCTACAATCTTTCCTCTTAATAATATTAGTATGAAGTATACTTAATATGAATAGAAGTAGACTAACTTATTTATTGCATACAATTCGTTTCGTTAACAGCTCCTTATATAGGTCCCCACAGAGGGGCTCGAGCCTACCCTGATACCAGGGTGAATAGGCCTTAGTCTACCACACTGGCCCAGTGCGGGTTGGTCGTCAACTTTACACACAACCTTTGAATTTCTTCGCAGGTGTGTGCAAGTTTCCTCACAATGTTTTCCTTCATCGTAAGAGCGTCGAATTAACGTACAGTAGGCAGCACATGCGGCTGGACATTCGCATCACGATTTTCGCTCCTACTACTACAGGATAAAGACGCTCCCAAGGTCATTATGTCCAGCCGCATGTGCTGGCTACTGTACATATAAATTCAAAATCACATTGGTACGTGCCGAGGTTTGAACCTGCGAACTTCGGAATGGAAGTCAACGGGTCTAGCTAGCCACTTGGCCACCAACGCTCTCCTAAAGGTATACATACAATATGTTATTGTAGTTGTTTGTTAGGTAGGAGCTAATAGGAGGATCATACAATATAATTATATTGTGATCATTGATATCATACTATACTATGTATGTGATGCTAGTAAGTATAATCATCTGACTAACAATCATAATTTAAAATAAAAAGTTAAACAATTCTATAAAAAAGAAAAAGGTCTCAAATCTATGTATGTATTTTGGTTTGAAGTATCTGGCAACACTAAATTTGAATATCGGACTGTACGTACAGGTGAAAGCAGGTTAAGCTGCTGAACACGTGTACCGCGATTGTTTCAAGGTGCTAGCTGTGTAATGTGTACTGTTGTTGTAAAAATTTAATCCCATCCATATGCGAAAAAAAGAAAACCAATCCACATGTATTATGTTTTCCAATCGAACGTTGCTATCAATTACTTTGGGTACATAAGGATAGGCAGTCTTCATACTTATACAAGCATTAAATTGGTGACCATTATTTGTTTTGGAATATTTGGGGGGAAATAATGAAATAAGAAGTTATAATAATTTACTGGAGGCTACCTTTATTTCTATGAATTTACACGTTAGTTGCAGTCATAACAAAATATTTCAGATATATGTATAACCTTATATAAATTATAAAATAATGTTACAGTATAAGCCTTGTAAAAAATATAGAAAAGGAATGAGTTTGTAGCCCTTCTTTCCTTCGGAACACCTTGCGGTGTATGAAGTATCGCAGCTTAATGAAGAATTGTGCTGTAATTAGCGCTAGCTACTTCTTGCCCTTTCCGGCCTTCTCAGCGGCTTTGGTCACCTTGCCACCGGAGCCTTCCTTGAAGTTCACGGACTTGATGACACCGACAGCAACGGTTTGCCTCATGTCACGCACGGCAAACCTACCCAGAGGTGGGAACTCCTGGAATGACTCCACACACAGGGGCTTGGATGGAACGAGGTTGACAATGGCAGCATCTCCAGATTTGATGGATTTAGGGTTGTCCTCAGTGGATTTTCCTGTACGACGGTCAACCTTCTCTTTGATTTCGGCGAATTTGCAGGCAATATGGGCTGTGTGGCAATCAAGTACAGGCGTGTAACCGTTTGAGATTTGACCGGGGTGGTTGAGGACAATGACCTGTGCAGTGAAGTCAGCAGCGCCTTTGGGTGGGTTGTTCTTGGAGTCTCCGGCGACGTATCCACGACGCAATTCCTTGACTGAGACGTTCTTGACGTTGAAACCAACGTTGTCTCCGGGTACGGCCTCTTGGAGAGCCTCGTGGTGCATCTCCACGGACTTGACTTCAGTGGTGATGTTGGCGGGAGCGAACACGACGATGGTACCGGGTTTCAGGACACCAGTTTCGACTCTGCCGACGGGCACCGTTCCAATACCGCCGATTTTGTATACGTCCTGCAGGGGCAGACGAAGGGCCTTGTCTGTGGGGCGAGCAGGGGGCAGGATGGCGTCCAGCGCCTCGATCAGGCACTTGCCCTCAGCCTTACCCTCCTTACGCTCAACTTGCCATCCCTTGAACCAAGGCATTTTGGTGGAAGGTTCCAACATGTTGTCTCCGTGCCATCCAGAAATGGGTACGAAAGCGACAGCAGCTGGGTTGTAACCGATCTTCTTGATGTAAGAGGAGACTTCTTTCTTGATTTCCTCGAAACGGGGCTCGCTGTATGGGGGCTCAGTGGAGTCCATTTTGTTGACGCCCACGATCAGCTGCTTGACACCGAGTGTGAAGGCGAGAAGTGCGTGCTCACGGGTCTGTCCGTTCTTTGAGATACCGGCTTCGAACTCACCGGTACCAGCGGCGACGATGAGTACGGCGCAGTCGGCCTGCGAGGTTCCTGTGATCATGTTCTTGATGAAATCTCTGTGGCCAGGGGCGTCGATGATGGTGACATAGTATTTGGCGGTTTCGAACTTCCAGAGAGCAATGTCGATGGTGATACCACGTTCACGCTCGGCCTTCAGCTTGTCGAGTACCCAGGCGTATTTGAAGGAACCCTTGCCCATTTCCTGAGCCTCCTTCTCGAACTTCTCGATGGTACGTTTGTCGATACCACCGCATTTGTAGATCAAGTGACCAGTGGTGGTCGACTTGCCGGAGTCGACGTGTCCAATGACGACGATGTTGATGTGGACCTTTTCCTTACCCATTTTTGGTTAGTCTAAAACAAAAGAAACACGGTTATAAACTTTGTTAGGTTATGTAGCAAAAGGGAACAACGCGATGCAGGCCGGCAAAGCAAGGTCGTAGCCTCATGTACCGATACATGACCGGCAATATGGCCGCCGCATGGCCGCCTCGCCCTATCTTGACATTTCACAATGGATGTCGGCCATTACGGCAAAATAATGGAAAAAAACGTTTATACACGCGATAAATCCTATTGTTCGGACACTTTTTCACATCCGGCACCAGTAGAAACTGACTCTACGTAGGGAAATATGGATTACAGAACTGTATCAACCACGTGGTGGAAGTGTGCCGGTACGTGAGCGAGTGACGCGTAGGCACTCGTGCACATTTCAAATTTAGAATATTCACGGATCCTGCATTTAGATAGCAAACAAAAGAAAGTTATTTGAATGCAAAGTTCACTAACAATAAGGAAAACGTGTGCTTATGACCTAAAGGTTTAGGATTACACCACAATGACGTTAATTAACTCCATAGGTTTTGGTCTAATTACTATGTCTAAAACAATGCGGATACTAACACAAACGCTTTTATGCTACAGAAATTCAGAAACACTTGTTGGCACTGCACTTTTTAACTATTTCTTCTGACACTCACCACGGATTACAGACAGCGTGTAATATCCGAGATTGACTCCGACAGAATGGACGAGAAATTGGTTTTCCTTCAGCTGGAAGGACGAGAGTCACTTCCGGTCCTCTGTGTGGCAATACGAAGAAATGTGTTTACCCGAAAGGGCGCTTTCACATTGGACAGTAACGGTATCGGGCCGATATCGTCGGACTGGTAGTTTAATACAAATACTACTAAACGCTTTCACATTGTGTCGTTATCGTCAACGATATCGTCTGTCGTGCCGATATCGGCGAACGACAGTGCGGGGTGAAGCAGGATCGCGGGGGGAGGAGAATGTACAGTAGACTTCAGGGATAGAAACCGGTTTATTTTTCAAACCGGTTCCAGCCATTGACTCCAAACAGAAATCAATTTGATATAATTATGATCTACTGAACTAACTGAAAAAATAAATAAAATGTTATATGTTAAATCCGGTAACCAGAATTATTATTTTGGTTCATTTGATTAATTGACATCTATTAATCGAAAAACGGAATAAAACAATATATCAGTATCGGCATCGGTATCGTTACATCCCTAGTTATATCATGTCATTTAAGGATATCGTCCGACGATATCGGGATGATATCGGGCCGATATCGGGCCGATACCGTTACCGTCCAATGTGTAAGCGCCCAAACACGGATGAAACCGGTCCGGGATGAAGCCTTTTTGAGTATATGAAAATACTCTCTACACTCACGCAGTTAACTTACCGTGCATGCATGTGATGCATGACATGACTCCGCGCCGCCGCCGGCCGTACCATCTATATTATTTTGAAGTATTTTATACAATCTTACAGACTAAATTCAAAACAATTGCATAAAAGATAGGAAAAAGATTAGAAAATATAAAATACAATATAACTAAGTTATAGTTATAACAAATACATTAACTATAACAAATTCTATAGAACAAATGAGTATCTTAAAATCATAATTACTATTCTACTAATATAACAAAAGAGGAACACTCTATTAGGAACATATATTTTTATTTTCATAGAATACAAGACATTAAGTATTTTTTTTGCGGCGCAAATAGTCGGTCGGTGCGAGCGATCACGCAGATATCTGTCGGGCACAAAGAACTGCAAAACTTGCGACACAAGGATTGAAGTCCAAAATCTTTGACCGATGTTACACGTGTAATGATGTCAAACCCCAAACAATACTTATTGAACAGTGGTTGAAAAGGTCTAGTATAAGAGAGAATAGAACACTTAGAAATGTTAAAAATTAATTTATTATTTAGGTATACTCCAACTGTGTATAGCTTCAATGTCAGTCTGAAGTCTATTGCAATCATCTATGGGTTTTACAGGAAGAATAAGTTTTAGGTCATCAGCGGCGTACAAAAGACAGCTAGAATTTGCAATAACGGTATTTTAGTAATTTATCATTAAGTTAGAAATAAATAAGTGGTCCAAGAATTGATCCCTGACTTACGCCTGATCTAGTGTGGTATGGTTTTGAAGTTAACGAGCCATGACATTCAGTATTTTTCATGCAACTATATTCAGATGAAAGGAATTGTTTAAAATAAAATAAACTAAAATAAAAAGTTTTGTATTACTATTTTTTATAACAGACATACTGTTGTGTGCTGTTGACGGTGTGCTTAATAGTCTGCTATGAATTAAAGAGAGAAGGCGTGAAACAAAGAGATGATAGATTTTTTGTAGCATGTCGTTCTCTACTCGATCAAAGGCCTTGGTGAAATCGAAATATACCACATAGACTTAGACTTAGAAACTTATTGAGGTAAACCATCTATAGAAGAGGGAAAGAACCATTTATTGACGTGGCAATCGAGCGTCGCCACGCTATTTACCAAAGATATTTTTCTCGAAAGTACCATTCATAAAGTGTATGTTCGTATACATCATGCACTACGGCATCTAGCAGAATATGCAATACAAGTAAAACCACTTGAAGCAATAACAAACGTAACTTTGAATAGAATTTAAAACAATTTTTATATTGTAAGATTTTAAGTTCCTAATAAAATAAAATAAAATAACTGCAATTCACTTATTATATATAATGTAATCTCTACTCTTATGTATATGACTACAAAATAATGTCGATGTTTTACATCTGCTAGGCGTCCCGTCCCGTGACAGTTCACCCTTTTCTTTGGATTCGTTTTAATAATACAATTTTATAATCAGTATTATGAGTTCTATTCCATTCCATAAGTTTGATGCGTATCGAGATGAGGCCTGACAGCCAAAGACATTGACAAAAATATTTAACCAGATGTACCCCCAGATCTAGCACCTCGAATTTTTTTTTTAGCCGTAGGTACTTAAAGCCCGGCCAGAAAAATAATAAAATAATCGCCATATTGCGGAATTTTAATAGAACTAATTTTAGTATGGAAATTGTTGCCACAAACATAAAAACATACACGTGGCGCCCTCAAAGCAAGTTTTTTATTTCTCTAGTCAGACTTTACATTACATTTCCGCAACATGGCAAGGTTAGCTTAACTTCCTTTAAAAAAACTATTTTTGATTAATATCTTCCAATGAGAGGTTCTGTTGCTAGTATTTCTAGTTTACCTAGAATATAAGGAAAATGGAAACAATTGGTAACATTAAGATTCGGAACGTCACTTCCGCCATAAAGAGGTAAATTTCGTTCAGAAATCGCAGCATTTCATAGAACCATTTTTTGGATTTAATTTGTGTTTTATAATTTTTATGGAAA
Organism: Teleiodes luculella; assembly: GCA_948473455.1. NCBI lineage: Eukaryota > Metazoa > Arthropoda > Insecta > Lepidoptera > Gelechiidae > Teleiodes > Teleiodes luculella. The sequence goes on from OX419583.1 coordinate 14,173,226, forward strand.
AAAGGTCATTGCGGAACGATTTTATTAAATGTAAGTAATACAATTTATTGAGTATCTATGATAATCAAAATTAAAAATTAAAAATAAAATTTATTCAATTTGAATTAATCAATAGGTTTCTGAACGTTTGGAAAATTTAAATGTCAAATTTTCCTGTATCTCCCCCTCCCCGCACACACCTCTGAATTCCATTTCCAATGCGAAATTTCGTCAAATTTCAAACAAATGAAGATTTCTAATAACAAGAATTTGATAATGAAAATTTAACAAAACTTAATTAACGCGTTAATTAAGAATGTGCGTTTGCTGATCGTGTTCATCATAGTGAGTTATTATAGACAAACGAAGTCAGCATGTTCAGGAGTCGTGGTGATATTGTTTATAAATGTACGGTGCGTCTTTTGGAGGATACTGAGATATTAGAATGTGAATTTCACGTGAGTTTTCCGCTTTACTATAATATTACGACCTAAGTGTTCTAGGTTCTAGATTCTGGCGTCTTGCACGCACACCATTAAGATCTAAGTATTTATTGTTACATGTCTCTGTTTAAGCTTACTGCTCTGTCTTATTTCAATAATAATTTTTATTGGTATGTGTTGTTTTTACTACTAAAAGATACTGTGCAATATTTTTATTTTTTCTTATTAATTTCAGATTACATATTTAATAAAAAAATATACTTGTTTGGATTGCATACTACATACTTTTAATATTTACAAGTTAACTTTATGCTAAATAAATATTTTTCTCATCATATTATTGGGTTGCCTGGTAGAAACTGCAACCTTAGCAAAAAGGCCACCCAGTTATAGATGTTTATTGATGTGGACAGTGTTTCTTGTGACTCTAGGCTGAAAACACACTATGCCGAAGAAGACTTGTGCAATAAATTTTCTATTTTAAACAGAATATAGATAAAAAGATTATTGCAAAATAAAACGCAAATACAAATAAGCAATAAAACATAAACAATAGCTGTTAGACATAACCAACACAATGAAAGTATATTAATTAAATAATTCTGTTTATATCTGGGCAGCAATGCAAAAGGCCCGGGCTCAGTGAAATTTCACCTAAGAGGGCAACACTAGTACTTGTACATGAAATAGTATTATAGAAAATAGATGAATAGATTTATAGATAATAGTATCCAATAGAGACTCAAAGATCCTCCTTTTTTTTAAAGTTGGTAAAAAACACTCATTCAGCCATAGAAAAATCTCTTAAAATTGTGCATATTTCAGCCAAGTTACAAAGGCAAGTACTTATTGGAGCACGTCTGCCAGCAGCTGAATCTCACCGAAACGGACTACTTCGGGCTTCGATATGTAGACGCCGGAGGACAACGGGTATTACTTGTTTTAAAATAAATTTAAGCACATTAAATCAGACTTTCCCAAGTGTTGACACAATTTTAAGTTGAAATAGTGTAAAATCATGCATTGACTTATAATTTTAATAGTTCTTGATAAAAGAGCCAAGGCAACAATTTTTTACATAGTTAGAGATCTAAAAAAGCTATAAATAGAATATCTATTTTCTGAAACAAAATAATATTGTATTAACTTTTATTTAAAATAAAATCTTATGAAATGAATGTAGACTCTATCTCCATTGGGCTTAATTCCGCGTGGTCGCTAAAATCTTCTGGCCTTCTTCATTCATAATGGGAATCATCAAGGATGGGAGATGAATGAATCTAATTCTGAATGCTTTGAATGATATTTAAAATAAGAGTGCAGTTGTCAAATCCAGCTTAATTCAGAAGTGCGAAAACTGACCAATTTTTTAAATAAAAATAGTGGGATGTTTTAGCATGCCTGTTAAACTAGTCTGAACTTCGCCGGGTTAGTACTATTATTTTCTTCTGTGACTTCGCGTAAAATCGGTGTTTGACATCTCCCTTTTCATTCTTAAGAACAAGAAAGGGACATATGGTTTTTAAATTTAAGTTAGAGCGTAATACGTGGAATCAGGCCCATTGTAAAAGGCTTTAAATTAATTTATAAATAATTTTGAATATAAAAAAGTAATGTAAATTCTAAAACTATTTATTTTTCAGCATTGGCTGCATTTGGCAAAGTTAATATTGAAACAAGTAAAAGGTATGTAGATATATTTACAGATCTTTTTCTAACTATTTATGATATAAACATCATTATTTTCTTTTGATCATCACTAATGCCTCCAAGAATCTCACTGCCTGATGATAAGATAATAGGCAGCAACACAGTTGCTATTACTTATACTTTTCAGAAATGGATAATAAACTGTGAATTATTGTTTTTAAACTCTATTTCTTTCTTTATCCTTGTTAAATGAATTTCTGTTATTAATTTATTTATTGATAATTAGGTATTTCTGATAATTATGTTTTCCGGTTAGGTACCTAACAACCCGACCAACCCTACAGATCTCAAACGGAAAGTAGCATTCTTAATGTGGGAATATTCCCAGATACGGCACATCGCTACACGCCCTACATTAAACTTTTAAAACTGAATGCCATTTGCAGATGCGTCACCGATCCTATTCAGTTTCCGCGTGAAGTTCTACCCGCCGAATCCTCTACTCCTGAAGGAAGATGTGACGCGGTTCCAGATCTACTTACAGCTGAAGAGAGACCTACTTCACGGGAGACTCTATTGCACCACACATGAAGCCGCCATGCTTGGCGCTCTTATTATACAGAGTGAGTATTTGGAGCCCAAACAATTTTGAATTTTTAGATACACCCCATACTAGCGTCTTTCGAGCTTCGTGAAAGCGTCCGCACAGCGCATACAATCACGCAGCATGTGAAACAAAAAAAATGAATGTAAATAAACGCAGCGCAGCAAACGACGACGCTCGATAGACGCTGGTGTGGGCCTCTTAAAACCTGAGTCAAAATGAAAATGAAAATGAAATATGTTTTATTCGAAGTAAGATTTTACAAATCACTTTTCGACGTCGAAGCGAGTTCACAATTTGGCTCATTTAAAATCTTCTTTGTGTACCACCCACATCGATCTTGTTAACCTTTATTGTAGAGCTGTCTAAGGCTTCTGAAATGAATCATGTAAGAACTACATTCGTAGATAGTTTTACGAAGCACGGAATCATCTTTATTTTTGGATAATCAGGTGATTTAGCCTGCAATGTCCTAACCAAACTAGGTAAAGTCTCACATCATTTGTTCGACGGTACTCCAACGGGATTCGAACAGGAACCTCCGTGATGTGAGGAGAGACAAGTCCGGTGAAGCTTGATTGGTCGTACCTTTTCGACACAAGCATAGTTCAATTTAAAAAAAAGAAAAAAGAAAAGATGTGAGGAGAGCGTTATACCACACGGCTACAGTGACTTCTTTTTGAATCTTTTTCTTTAAAATATTACGATACCTACGTAACAAAGGTACGCAATCTTGACTGTATATAAAATTGCATTGAACACTGTCTTGTGTTCAATTATTTATTCAAGTGTTAAGTGTCACCTTAGACAAAGGACGATAATCGATGGTGTTATGTGTTCATTACGACAGTACATGTAACAGTATGTAAAGTACATATTTTTTGTTTGAATAATAATTCGTGTGTGGCGTGTCCTGTAATTTTCGAGATATAGACATAGACATAGACATTTGACAAAACACAATACAACACAACAAAAATTCGCATTGATGTCTATCGATCTCTTTTATTAGCATAGTAAGGGCAACCCTACAGATAGGCTTATAATCCCGCTCCGACTTCGCACGGGAAAATGGTTATTGTGGGTTATGCGTGTTTACTAAATGTACCTTGTGGAGACGCCAGTGACGTCACGACCTTGTTTATCTTCGGGTACAGTTAGGAGGAACAACTTACAAAGTGTCTACTACTAAATATACCTCTGCAAGACACGCTGACTCGACCTACATCGGGTATAGATAGTAGCACCATTCAAAAATAAATCGTTACTAAACATACCTTGCTTAGATTACAAGAGCCTGCTTGGCTTTGATCGGGTATAGTTAGGACTGCACTTTTTTTATTGGTAGCTACTATCTATACCCGAACATAATTCGTAGCTCTCGTTACTCTAATCGTCTCTGTCGCGCACCGGCTTCGCGTGCTATTTTTTCCTTCTTTATTTGTTTATTTCCTTTGAATAATAAAATAATAATAAATATGTTGGGAAATCTCACATACGGCCATCTGATCCTTAATTAGGCAGAGCCTGTACTATGGGTGTCAGACAAGTGATGCATACATATTATTATTATAATTATCTATATAACATCCAGACACAAGGCAAACACAAGTGCTCATCACACGAATGTTTGCCCTGACAGGGATTCGAACCCGCGACCCTGTGCTTCGTAGGTAGACGTACTACCAACTAGGCTACGGGGCCGTCCATCACATCATTAAATCATATCACTAACCATATATACTTAGTGTTTAAGTAACAATTAATTACTAAACATACCCCTCTATGGCATTCTAAGTCGGGTGCACACTTAGTAGTTCAAATATTTTATCATGCTATTTATTCTCGACCAAAATCCTATAGGGAAGTACATTTTGTAGACATACGACGCTGGCATTCTAAATACTATTCACTCCTAAGCATACCCGATTATGAAGTCTCAACTCGGGTATACTTAGTAGTTAAAATATTTTGGAAGCGTTGTACTAAGTATACCCGACCAAAACTCTACAGGGAATCTCCACAAGGTACATTTGTAAACACTTGGAGCGCATCATTCACTCCTAAATATACCCGATCATGACACCCCAACTCGGGTATATTTAGTAGTGCGAATATTTTAAAAGCACCATGCTAAATATACCCGACCAAAACCCCATGGGGAGTCTCCACAAGGTACATTTAGTAAGCACGCGTGGGTTATCCCTAAGTATATTTGGGTTTTACCACTAAAGTTTATTCTATTCTAAAACACGCTAAACAGTTATCTAAAGTCTTGTATGAAAAATCTCAGTAGATTTTGTAGACATGCGTTCAACGCGCTTTTAACTTTTTTGTGGTAACTTTGTTGCCGTAAAGACCATCCAATTATAATCTACAGATCTATGCTGTCATTACTACCTATATGTCTATTGCGCAATATTAATATTTCACAACTTTGCTTCGATTGTATATATATTCACATTTGTATCTATAGGTATAGTGACTCATCGCAATTATTCCAGATGAATAGGCATTTGAATAACATGTCACCACTTATCATTTTGGTATCTATTTATATTTGTGACACTGTTATTGTTATAAATAGAAGATGGGATCTTATTTTCATACAAATATTGTTTAATTAAGTTAGCCTTCCTGAACACAAATATTGCTCGTACATTTTGTTTATGAATGGAGCGAAAGGTCTCTGCCTAGAGCCTTAGTAAAATTAGAAACTTCTAACGTTAGCTCATTGGCGGATCAAAACCTAAAAAACATAAGGAAAATTATATTTCTCATATTTTCTGATTCTGGCTCAGCGCAGTACAAAATTTCTTACTTTATTCGCAATACATATTTCCTTCTACGTTATTGCGTCATTATGAATACGAAACTCAATACCACATAATAACGTGGACTTGAATCCGCGCTATCTGGATGGAAAGCGTAGCCCTAGCCATTACGCCACTGACGTTATTTTTAGCCTGTGAAAAGTTAAGTTCTTCACTTTGTTGTTTTTTTTTCTTTACAGTTGAACTTGGTGATTACGACCCTAACATCCACGTTGGTAACTATGTAACCGAGATGAGACTGCTGCTGAGACAGACTGACGCTATAGAGGCTAGGATACAGGTAACGCGAAAATAATAGCGATAAACTTTAAAATTAAAATAAGCAAATAGGGGCTTAAATTCGGCACTCCCATACAAAGTAGTAATTTTAATCGTACAGTTTCTATGGACAAGAATCAAGATACAATTTTTATTTTAGTTTCAGAAAAAAGTTTCTTTGAGAAAGTTGGTTGAAAGTTTCAGTTTTTGCTATTCCGCCCATTACAACGTATAATTAGGTTATAAAATAAGTTAGTAGCTAAAAACGGGCTAAAATATATTACAGGAAGTCAACTCACTATTCAAGACTTCAAGTACAAATTATTATTATTGTTATGGTTTTTTATTTGTAGGAATTGCACAGAGACCCAGTAGAAGGGACGCCGGGCGGCAGTGGAGGTGTTAAAGGCATGTCGACTCAAGAAGCTGAGCGATCTTTCTTGAAGATAGCCTGTCAGCTAGACACCTATGGAGTTGATCCTCATCCTGTCAAAGTGAGTCTAAATACAAACTCATTTACTCATTATAGAGTTCCAAAAAAACACTAACGATAACGTCAAAAAAGGGTTTGTTCAAAGCAAGGCTGGCTCCTGTCTCACATTAATGAACAAGTATAAAAACAATAAATAGTTCAAAGAGGCGATGCGATATTAATCTATTTGTAACCATATTGTGTTTCAGTGCTAGGCAAATTGTCACTTTCTTTCAGCAAAGTATCAGCTTCCGAGGAAGACTTTTATTGGTGATCATTCAGACTATTTAATACGTGCCTGATAATGTCTGGGTAACTACTTTACTCTAAGATTCCTTAAAAGTTAATTTGTTATAAATGGTAATCCTGGTCATGGCACCAAACAGCTCGACATCATCTGCCTAAAAACTGTAAAAAGGTTGTCGGCCAACACAAAGTTGACGGCCAACATGTATATTCTATTTTACATGTTCATGAAAGTTAAAAAAATATTAACTCATGGTCGCAGAAGCGCGACTTTATTTTTTGTGGATTGTCTTAAATTCCCATAGGTTCTGTATTGACCAGACAATGAATGCCCTATTATTGTATACAATAATAATTTACAAACGTATTTGTTGGTAGGATCACCGCGGCAACCAGATGTATTTGGGCATCAACCACGGCGGCATCCTGACGTTCGCGGGCGGCCGCAAGACCAACCACTTCAAGTGGAACGAGGTCTCCAAGATCAACTTCGAAGGACGCATGTTCATCGTGCATCTCAACTATCCAGAAGTACGTATACAATAAATATAAATATATAACATTAAATAAATAAAAAACCCCGCCACAAAACCGTTACTTAATCCTTTCACCTAGAAAAGAGCTAATAATTTTCAAATGGCTGAAGATATTTTCTTGGATCATAGCTAAGAACACTCACACATTTGTGACACCTTGCAAACAAAAAAAAAAGTAGATCGAAATCGGCGCATCCGTTTAGCAGCTATGATGCCACAGACAGTCAGACAGACACACACGTCAAACTTATAACACCCCACTTCTTTTCGGGGGTAAAAAAGATAAGACACCTATATATTACCGCACTTAAAAGCAGGATAACCAGATTGTCTCTAACATTGTAGGGTTGGCTGAAAGAAATAGCTTTGTGCAATATGGCCGCCTTTTGCTCAAAGTTGTAAGTTGTACATGTACTGTATTTAATTTGCGTGCAATAAAGTATTTGTGATGTAAAGCCTGACCAAAACCTCGCTTATATTACGGAATTTCAATGGAACTAATTTTATAAAGGAAATTGCTGCCACAGACATAAAAATATACACGTGTCGTGGCGCCCTCTGGGCAGGTTTTTTATTTCATTGGTCAGGCTTTATATAGCGTTGTTTCATGGACTTACTCTTCTGTGTTTGTATGGAAAAAATAATAAAAAAATATAATAATTTTGCTTTGTACAGAAGAAGCACACGGTGGGTTTCAAGTGTCCGAGCGGCGCGTCCTGCCGCCACGTGTGGTGCTGCGCCATCGAACAAATGCTCTTCTTCACGTGAGTGCCAACTAAAACATTTATCACAAACATTCATCTTGTGGCGGCGCGCCACATACTACGTCACTACGTCATTAGAAGAGCGACCAATTAGAAGCCGAGGCCTGAAAAGCGTTATCGGAGTTTTCGCAAAACATTGAACAAATACCGGGCCCTTTGCCTCCACACACTAACGCATTGATACATTATTTAAATATGATGAAAATATAATAATTACTAATATATAGTAGCTCTGTGAGTTGTAAATCTCGCGATACAATGAACATAAACAAGTGGAGTAAAAAAAAGAAGTATAATTTGTAGAGATGGGCCGAATGTGTTTTTGACCGAATACGAACTTCGGCCGAACATTGAGTCAAAAATTAAACTGAAAACGGAAAAAATGCCGACGTTCGATTTGAACTGCCGAAATTCGAAAAATACCGAATGTGAAACGAATTTCGGCCCATTCCTCATAATTTGATGATAAATTCTGCAAACGAAATTTCACGATTATTTAGTTGGAAAGGAATTATGCCTATAAGAAAATAACGACCGCAGTAGACTTCGCAAGGGGATCCTTGACTCCGACATTTTGAAAAATGTAATTAAAAAAAAAGGAAATTTCACGAGAATCGGTTGCAAAATGCGATCTATGGAAGGATTTTTTGTCTCACTTCGCGATCATTCGGTCGTATAACATTGTACTAGTCGGGCCTTTATTGGTATCTTTGTCATATTTCTGTGTGTTCGCAATAAATTGTTACTTACGATAAAAATTGAACTTGCATAAGTAGTATATTATGTATTGCAGGCTCCCGTCGTCGTCAGACGCGTGTGTATATTCGGGCGGCGGGCTGTTCTCGTGGGGCACCAAGTTCAAGTACTGCGGCCGCACCGAGCGCGAGATCCTAGAGCGGGACGGGCTGCTGGCGCCCAGGGACGCGCAGGTCACACACACACACACACACACACACACACACACACACACACACACACACACACACTCAAACTCAAACTCACACTCACACTCATACTCACACACACACTCACACTCAAACTCACACTCACACTCACACTCACACTCAAACTCACACTCACACTCATACTCACACTCAAACTCACACTCATACTCACACTCACACTCAAACTCACACTCATACTCACACGCAAACTCACACTCACACTCAAACTCACACTCATACTCACACTCAAACTCACACTCATACTCACACTCAAACTCACACTCACACTCACACTCAAACTCGCACTCATACTCACACTCAAACTCACAGTCACACTCAAACTCACACTCATACTCAAACTCACACTCATACTCACACTCACACTCACACTCAAACTCACACTCATACTCATACTCACACTCACACTCATACTCATACTCATACCCACACTCACGCTCACGCTCACACTCACACGCAACACAATTAAACCTTTAAAGCCTGACCAAAGAAGAAAGAAACCTCGCCATATTGCGGAATTTCAATGGAACTAATTTTATAAGGGAAATTGTTGCCATATTCGTAAAAATATACACGTGGAGCCCCCTTCCTGGAGTTACTTAGGGCGCGTTTTCATTGGTCGTTAGCGCTCGCATGCGAGGTGCGAGAAAATCTGGATACAGTATGGCAGAAAAAAAGATTTAGGGTTTTGGAAGTCTCCGCATGCTTTATATCGACCGAGTTATCGACTGACTAATTTCATTGGTCGCTAGCCCGCATGCGTGGAATCCCCATCATGGCTGACGAACAACTTATCGACAAATGAGAATGCGCCCTAATCACAGAAGAAAATAATAGTACTAACCCGTACAGAAAGGACACTCACCCCCCCGCGCCGGCATGAGTTCCCCGCCCGATATAGCGCCCCACGCCCCGCACCCCGCAGGCGCCGCGGGACTCCGCCGGTGGTGTTCGGGGGTGTTTTACATAGAGCCTAGCGCCATTGACTTGTAGTTGTTATTCAAAAAGAAGTAGGTTATCAAAATGCGTTTTCTGTATGGAGTGACCGCCCAGTGCCCTAATATAAGATTTAAAAACCCATGATAATAATGTAGTATTGTATAACAGGAAGGCGGCAGCACGGCGGGCGGCAAGCGGAAAGCTTCCAGTGTGCCTGCCACGCCTTCCACTCCAATGACCGGAGACTTCGGTAAGTTTTTTTGAAAATAATATTCTTTCCGAAACAAAAATTACCTACTATTTTTACCCTTTACGAAAATTGCGACAAGGATTCGGAAGTTTACTACTTTCGGTCCAAAAAAAATCTTGTTTTCGATCCAAGAAAGGGATTAGAAATAGATATTTTATAGGTTTCAAATAAAATGACATGATGTTTAAGTAATGAAAATGATTCTTTTCTATTCTTGATATTTAATTTTACGTTGTGACCCATTAGGAAGTCTGATATTTGGCCGCTGTTTATTTTAAATATACTACATATCGTTAGTTAGACCACAGTTTGACGACCCCGTAGTCTAGTTGGTGGTTCGTCTGCCTTCGAAGCACAGGGCCCCGGGTTCGAATCCCGCCTAGGGCGAACATTCGTGTGATGAGCACTTGTGTTTGCCCTGTGTCTGGATCATGGTCCAAGAAAACAAGGTCTAACAATTAGACCACGTGACTGACACAAGCCTACGTCATTTTGCCTGTTCATCCTTGTCGAATGCGTGTAATAGACAAGGATGAACAGCGCAAAATGACGTAGGCTTGTGTCAGTCACGCGGTTTAATTGTTACACCTTGTTTTCTTGGACCATGGTCTGGATGTTGTATATTTATAATGTGTATGTATAACAGCTGACTGACACCCATAGTACAGGCTCTGCCTAGTTTGGGCCCAGCCAGATAGCCGTGTGTGAAATGTCTCCACATATTATTATTATAGTTACCAGGAACAAAAGAATCAATAATTTTGACACCTCATCCTGTTGATTTACAGGGTACAGTAGTTTACCAAGGTCGACCCACAGCGCGCCCCTAGAAGAGAGCGCGTCGATACCAATGAACGAGGCTTGCAACGGCGGCTGCTTGCTGAGCGGGCCGGCCGTCGACATCGCGCTCGCTACCACGTGCGACCACAGGCCCGAAGAACACAAGTCAGGTACTACACTTGTACTCACATCTATACTATGTAACACTATATGAACGAGGCTTGCAACGGCGGCTGCTTGCTGAGCGGGCCGGCCGTCGACATCGCGCTCGCTACCACGTGCGACCACAGGCCCGAAGAACACAAGTCAGGTACTACACTTGTACTCACATCTATACTATGTAACACTATATGAACGAGGCTTGCAACGGCGGCTGCTTGCTGAGCGGGCCGGCCGTCGACATCGCGCTCGCTACCACGTGCGACCACAGGCCCGAAGAACACAAGTCAGGTACTACACTTGTACTCACATCTATACTATGTAACACTATATGAACGAGGCTTGCAACGGCGGCTGCTTGCTGAGCGGGCCGGCCGTCGACATCGCGCTCGCTACCACGTGCGACCACAGGCCCGAAGAACACAAGTCAGGTACTACACTTGTACTCACATCTATACTATGTAACACTATATGAACGAGGCTTGCAACGGCGGCTGCTTGCTGAGCGGGCCGGCCGTCGACATCGCGCTCGCTACCACGTGCGACCACAGGCCCGAAGAACACAAGTCAGGTACTACACTTGTACTCACATCTATACTATGTAACACTATATGAACGAGGCTTGCAACGGCGGCTGCTTGCTGAGCGGGCCGGCCGTCGACATCGCGCTCGCTACCACGTGCGACCACAGGCCCGAAGAACACAAGTCAGGTACTACACTTGTACTCACATCTATACTATGTAACACTATATGAACGAGGCTTGCAACGGCGGCTGCTTGCTGAGCGGGCCGGCCGTCGACATCGCGCTCGCTACCACGTGCGACCACAGGCCCGAAGAACACAAGTCAGGTACTACACTTGTACTCACATCTATACTATGTAACACTATATGAACGAGGCTTGCAACGGCGGCTGCTTGCTGAGCGGGCCGGCCGTCGACAGACGACAGACAGACAAGAAATTACTAAACCACTGGGCTCAACTCTGCGTGGCCGCTAAATATCTAAATTTAAGTTGTTATGTCTCTTTCATGTTCTTAAGAACGAAAAGAGACAGGTGATTGCCAACCTATATTTAGACACTTCAAACTTCGATTTTACGCGTAATTTAGCAGGAAATTAAAAACATCCCTACTAAATTAAGCTGAATTTAACAGCTGCTTATTTTTTTTTAACTATCTTTCATTCAAAATTAAATTCATTCATCCCCCATCCTTTTCGATTCCCATATGAAAGAAAGAGACCAACAACTTAAATTTAGAGATTTTAGCGGCCACGGCAGAATTGAGCCCACTGTATTATCCATCATACGACCAAAATTAATGGTAGAACAACTTGTTTCAGTCCGGTCGGAAGCAATGGACTACAACCCGCGCGATTCGTTCGAGCACTCGTCCACAGAGTCAGGTGCGACCACTCACACGCACACCACGCACACACACACAACCCACGACGAGTGGCGCGCGCCCCCCCCGCCCACGCCCGCCCTCACTCCCCCCCCTCGCCCCTTCAGCCTCCTCCGAGCGTTCGTACCTTCATTCATCTTCGTATGGCTCTCCCTCGCATTACTAACTCTACTAGTCTTCGAAACCGACTGGGCTCCGTCTCTAAAACGCAAACCGGAATTGGTCTCGCTAAGACACCACTACTACGCTCCTCTAAAGGAATACTTGAAGAGAAAGGTTATAGAGCTGTTCTGATTCTCCGTGGATAGTGTAGGTTTTGATAGAACGAGACGCGGTTTTAATAGAGATTATTTTCGGGATGTTTATATTTGAAGGATGATATTTTTCTATCTGACTGTTTTATTTGAAGACGCCATCTTGTAATGTTTATCTTTCTCGCTTTGACTTAAATGCCGGTCAATAGTATAAATAGGTACTTAGAGCTTTCGTTTTAATTCTGCCATAAGCGAGTACAATGCAGCGTCCAATAAAAAAAATTGATATAATTTAAACAAGTACAAACTAACATTAGTTATTATTATCAAGTTATATATCATATTTCAATATTTTACATTAAAAATTCAAATGCGATCCTTTAAACGACCCAAAAATGTAAGTAAAAACCTATTGTTAAAGCGAGATCGACTCTAAATAAATGTAGGTATTCTTTATTTTATAGATAACACAACTTCGAGTAGATAGTACTTAAAACAATTTAGTTTCGCGTATTCCATATTAAAACTCGGTCAATTCCTAAGCCAAACAGTCTCTGTAAGCTTGTTAGTGTAAGTTTCACTTGCGTTGAACGGTTATATAAGTTAGAGTTTAGGAGTTAGTGGCGAACAATTAGTGCCAAGTCCACAAGAGCTTGATAGTTGACGACACACGATTCTTCTGTGACTTTTTACTCTGTGGTTATTACCTGAAACGCAGGTGACATTGAAATATTTTGATTTGTGTCTGAGTATTTATGAAACTGCGGAAGAAACATACTACCTTCGCCATATATCAAAGATTAATTGTGCACTACTGGTCTGAATTTATACAAGGCCCTTTTAACGAGATACTTCACAATAAATCCATGAGTGTCGTTCTAAACAGAATTACAATTTATTTCGAACTTGAAGTTTTCACGCATTTTTTTTTTTTTTTTTTTTTTTAATTTTTGAAAAAAAAAAGCTTTTCAATGATATGTTTGAGGGTACAAAGTTCAAAATAAATACCTATCTCATGGCATGGGTAGTTGGCCTCGTGTTTTTATTTTCTTTATCAGCCACAGAATATTTTAAAAGTCGCACAACATACGCCATCTATCGGCAACCCAGGTGAAATAACCACAATTTTCTTATGGCGCTCGAGATTGGCTCTCGCTGACTAAATAAGTGTCAAATATTTTCAGGCACTTTTATTCAGATAGACTTTATACAGATAACGAGTAGAGTATTTTTTGTTCAAAGTCTAGTCTACTCTGTAAAAAGGAATTGTACAATAAACTCGCATCCATTGAATTAGGATACAGCTACGCTTGTAATGGTACAATTTAAGTATAAACACAGTCGTGTAACTCGCGCACAAATCTTGTAATAGCACTTTGTTTCTAGTGTATGTTGTTATTTTTCTCAAATTCGATTGTTTCCCTAGCTTTATCTGCCAAGTATTTTTTGTTTTTTTACCTTTTTCTTGTGATATTTGATTTTCTGGAAATAGTAGTAAGCAATCATTCTCAGTCTTATAAAATTATTGAATCGCGCGTAATGTACGATAATACGTAGTACGTCCCCTCCCTTTTTGGCGCGGCCACTGTTGAAGTCAATGTATTTCAAATATTTTTTGCCACCGATAAAAAAAATGTCCCTCAAATAAGCTTATTTTAGTATCATATGAACAAATGTCAATGTGATGATCAAACGTAATTTAAATTGTGCTTTCGCCAAGAATATAGTTGGACGATTTCCGATAAAACTTATGAATAGTTTATGAACTTTTTTTTTAGAATCACGCGCAATTAAATTACGCTCACATCTACATTCCAGATTTCATAGTCTTCCAGTGATTATTTGTACTTATATGTTATTTCTAGCAGATAGTAGAATAAGAATATTGATGCATTTATTTCTATGTACTTAAACAAAATAGAGCACAAAGAGCACAAAATAAGTATTTTTTAGTTGCATTTTGTTGACAAACTTGTATTAAATTGAATGACTTGCTTTAAGTGATTTCATTTGAATGAATATAATTGTGCCATATGGAATTTAACAAATACCTAGTCAAAGTTTGTTACAAATTCGTAAATAATTTCATTGAGTAAAACGATCATTAATTAGGTTTATAAACGTTGTAAATTTCTAGACTGTGTTTTCGTGTGTTTATAAGTTCTCTATAAATGTAGTGGGAATTTATTTTGTGCCATACTACTAGACCACAACAATTCTGGGCACTACTGAAGTACTGTACGTATTTGCATTTATTTATCTGGAAAATTTTGAAATAAATTTAACCGAAAACAACCAACCTGTTTTCTGATTTTCTAAAGGATTGTGGTTAGTTTAATTAAGCTGTTTGAAAACGCGATGAATGGTTTGGAAGCTACTCTGATAGTCCTTAGTTGTTCTGGTCTAGTAGTATATTTTAGAATTTCATTCATGTTAATGTATGAATCTCAGAGCATTTATTTATATTATTTAGCAATTTGACGAGCACATGTACTTATTTTTCATGTTGTTTATTCTATTTAATTGTTATGAAAATAATTTACTTAATATTTATTGCAGAGTTTCTGTGTTGATTTTTTATTTTTATACACAATGTTTCCTATATTTTATTCCTATTATAATAAGCATAATATGTTATTTTGACATAATATAGAATATTATGATTGTTAAGAACTTTTATTTTTAAATACAAACTTATTTATTAAGCTATTATTACTTTGTCTAACACAGCAATCTTTAATGCCTTATTAAGAGTGTGAAGTAATATAAGTTATTAAAAGCCTTACTTATAGAAATGCGAATATGAATAATAATTTACTTCAGTATAAGCAAAACAAGAAGTCTCCACTTGCTTTCTACTTAGTAACTATTTTACGAACTAAAAGTACTGTTAAGTTTTTTTTTTTATTTAAATATTCTTTAGATTCGCAAACAATATTTATTTGTCAATTTTGTAAGGCGATTAGATAAGACGCTTCTTTCTGCCTAGGCATCCATAACACTCTTCGTACCTACGTAGTTTTAAAGAATTTTGAATTCGAATGGACAGATTGTATACTGGGGATAGCAATAGATGGCACTGTACTAAAAAAAGTAAACTACCCCACTGCACCTGTGAAGGAATTTAAAAAAAAAGTATGAAGTTATTACAAAATAGCATAACTGAGAAGTTAGTCCATCTATGTAAAAGGCAAGGAAAGCCTGACCAGAAAAATAAAAATATCGCCATAATGCGGGATTTCAATGTAACTAATTTTATAATGGAAAAGTTGCCACAAACAAAAATATACAAGTGGCGCCCCTAGATCAGTTTATATTATTTTTCCTATCAGGCTTTACATAATAATACATTTTTAGTTTTTCAGAAACAGTTGAATAATTTTTTATTCGGACTAGAAATTAATCTAAATGTAATTTATAGGTACGTTAGCAATACATTAATAGAAGAAGGTAAAATCGTGTCGATTAAAAGTATTTTTACAGCTGATCCATTTTAGGGATATGAGATAACTTGATTGTCTGCAGACAATGAAATCATCAAACCAGAGCATATTTTTGTCTTTTATAATATTTCTTCTATTTAACAGTAACAAACATTAAATTCAGATTTTAATAGTCTTTGTGATCCTAGAGCTTTCTTCTCTTTGTAAAACCTTTCGCTTGTTCACAATCGTAAGAAAAATTAGATTCAATATATTATTTTATTTATGATGGTGAAATGGCAACACCACGTAAAGCAAGCAAAAGACGAAGAGGAAATATTTGATTCTCATAATCTCCTATTATTATCGTATTTTCTTTTTGATTGTGAATGAGTAAGGTCGGATTTCAAGAAGTTCCAGTTTACTATTGCATGGACGGTCACCCTGACAGAAAAATAAATAAAAGCACCCATTCTGGGGGGATTTAGGCGACTAAAATGTCTATAAGGAAAAATAGAAAGGGTTGTGTAACCCTGATATGAATTAACCCGACTGCGGGGAACCTGGTTACTTTGTTGTCTTGTCAGCTATCGTTATGATGAAAGGACAATGACCAAAACTGCCTCCAGTCCGGTGGAACTTGATCCGTCGTACTTTTTCGACTCAAGCATAGGTAAATAAAAAAATAAAAATAATAAGACCAAAACTGATCCAAAAACTATCGACGCCTATGCTGGGCCAGGTTCCATATATTTTTGGTCTGGTCATTATCATTAAATTTGTTGACGAAGTCTTTTATAATTTTTCTGGTCAGGCTCAAGTAAGGGGCCGTCCATTAATCACGTGATCTTTTTTTTTAGCATTTTTTAACCCCCCCTCACCCTTGGTGATACGTGGTGAGGTTTAAGACTACCCCCCACCCCCCACTCAACATCACGTGTATTTTTAGTACCTGCAAAGAATCTTAAATTATCTTTAAACACAGGTATAAAGTATAACCTTATTTTATTCTGAAATTAAGAACTGTGACAAAATGCCTAAATAAAAAGGTAGCAGGTTGTTTTGATTGGAAAAAATAAATACACGTGATATCTTACCACACCCCCCCTCCCCCCTTGTGATATTTCGTGATATTTGTCAAATCCCTCCCCCCCCCCTTTCAAGCCTCACGTGATTAATGGACGGCCCCTAAGGGACCTATCACACAGAGAGCGGTCACGCGGTCAAGCGTTCAAGCGTTCAGTTTTGCGTTCGAGCGTGCCATTTGCTCGCTGTTGAACGGTCGAACGCTTCCTGTGTGAGTATATCTATGTAACGTAATACAACACAAAGAACGCCTTGAACGCTTGACCGCTCTCTGTGTGATAGATCCCTAAGAGAAAGTAGGTGATTCGTAAATTGGTAGCTTCATGAAACTCCGCACTGTTGTAAATCCTAAGAACTCTATTATAGTAACTTCGCCGTAATATTACGAGATATCTAAGATATTTTCCGTTCTGTGGACCAATAACGCTTGTATTTCCAATATCTTATTAAATTTCCTTGTCTTGTAGAAAAAAATCTGAGCTGTATTATTGCGAATACAAGTTTAGGTGCAGTAGGAAGCACATGCGACTGGATATTATGACCTTGAGAGCGCCCTGGCGGTAGGGGTGAATTTTGTAGTGTGTCCAGTCGCATGTGCTGGCTTCTGTACATACTTTAATAAAGGCTTCTACCCATATTACGCGTGAGCGACAACATCGCTACAAGCCTACCACCACACGTAGCTATAATATAAGTATTTATACGATATAATTAAATTCGTACTGCGAGTGTCCAAGCGCATGTGCTTGCTTCTGTACATCTTGGGTACAGCGTATGTGGTAGACGAATGAGGGTGAAAATACGTGTGATGGCGAGCTATAATGCAAGTTAACGCTGGGCATATTAATATTATAGCTACGAGAGCTTCCGTCGCATACTCACACCCAATGTGGGGGCAGCCTAATAACATTAATATGAAAGCCAAACTATGTGAAAAAAAGATAGATTTATTCAATTTAAAGAGTCATGTTCCAAATACTTATTAATTTCAAAGAAAACCAATTTCTAAAATAAAAAATCTATACATCAGCCTGAAGCTACATACTCTTACCATGTAGCTACTGTTTGTTAACTTGCCAATTGTATACAAAACTCAATTTATAATGCTATGTAACGAATGAACTAAAATAGCCTGATGTTAGTTTTTAATTATTTTAAGGTTTTGAAAAAATCTTAGAGGTTTTAATAAAACATCCTGCCGAAATCGATTTCAAGTTTTTTATTATTAAAAAATACTTCCAAAATAAGCAACAAACAAATAACAATGTAAAAAGAACATTCAGTAGTGCTACATACAACTGCCATTTAACGACACTGCAACGATTTTACATAATTATTTAAATAATTCGTTTTAATTAGAGAATTCTGTAAATCATAACTTAAAAGTTTTTAAAATGATAGTTTATTGTAATCTCACTGAATTTTAGTTGTATTAATGGTATTATGAACGAATGAGCGATTAATATTATGGCACTTCTTAAGTTACAAAATAAGTTATGCATAACTGTTTCGTTAGCACATAGTGACCATTTATATTCATAAAAGAAAGAATCATGTACCTATGTAAAACAATACAACATTTACTACCTATTTAAAAAGGTGTTTTAACTGAATAAAAATTGAATCGATTACAGTGTTTCAAAATAAGAAGCAGTGAAATAAATACGATTATAATCACAAGAATACAAATTCAGATTCACCCCTGCGAGCTTGTTAAATTTAAAATTCATTTTGAGCTAAACGATAAACTAAGTCCATATCCACCCATAAAATATGTAGGTACTTACAATGAAATTAAATCGAAATATAGCATATAGAGTACAATCTAGGAACGCACACTGAGTGTGATGGAGAAATAGTTATATGTTGACAAATTAGTACAGAAATGTAAATAATACACGGGTAGATTTAGCTGCTGAGCTAGGTGGTAGAGTACAATCAGCTGCAGAGATAGCTTACACCCTCTTCTCATAGGCGCTAAGAGAAGGGTGTAATTTGTATCTTCACCTGACCGTATTTAACCGTACTCTTGCGGTTACCTCTACCCGTGTATTCGGGTCAAAATGCCAGAGCGGCCGCCGCCTATTGGATATCGAATGAAAGTTTCGCAATCTGAATTCATACTAGCACTTACAACGATTACTAACTTGTCTTTTAAAATTAGTTGTGAAAATCGGATTTTCAGACTCATTCATTTACAAAATACTGGAACTGGCTACCGGCAAAGTAAACATAAGAAGCACGATATCATAATAATAAAACTCATGTAGGTACTAAAATGTCAATTTAAAACTGCGCCGACCCGTTTAGACGTTAAGTATACAGGAACGGGTATCACAAAGAGCGGCGAACTAGCAATATTATTGTCCGTCAGTCAGGTCGCGAGGAGTCAGTCCACGATGGATATCTGCGCGTAGCCGACCAGCCCTTGCTCGTCCGTGGGCTCGCCGGCCAGCGCAGACTCCAGCTGGAAGGTGCACGAGCGGGGAGACGGCGCAGCCCCCGCCGGGAACAAGTGACTGTCTACCAACCGCTGCAGCTGACTAGCGATCACTTGAGAATCCTTCCCATCCACCAACCCAGCGCCCACTAGTTCCGTAGCGATGCCGTCGGCCGAGTCTTTGCCGGGGGCGAATTCGAAGCGGATGTCGTTGAGTTCCTTTTTGGAGTTGCGCATGCGCAGTACGAGGTTGATCTGCGGGGAGTCGTCGGCGCCGAGCGAGCCGATGGTGAAGCCGGCGGCGCGGCCTTCGGTGTCGCTCTCGCTGTCCGAGGAATCCGCCCGCGCCAGCTGATTCATAGGCCTCTCGTTGCGCTCTCCTTCTTCATCCTCCGCGTCTTCGTCTTCGCTCTCCCACACCCACTCCCCGGTCTCCATCCTGTGCAGTCTCCCCGAAGTCCCCGGCTGTCGCTTGCTCGCCTTGTGCACGCGAGTTTCCATACTAGGCCCGATCGCCACCAATGTCGACATCAGATACTTTTTATCCTTCGCCTTTTTGAAGAACGAGTGTTTTAGCAGTTCCGGCGCGGACGGCCGTTTCGTCGGATCTTTCTGGAGACACTCCGATATCATTTTCCTGAAGGTTTTCCCGTAAGCTTTGTATTGGTCTTTTTCCTCGGCTCCGGTGTCAAGCGTGGGCGGGTCGTTCTGAAGAGTTAACATGAGCACCTTCATCGGGGGATACTTGTGATAAGGAGCGGTGCCGGTCGCCATCTCGATGGCGGTTATTCCGAAAGACCAGATGTCGGCTTTGAAGTCGTATCCGTGGTTTTGTTCCATGACTTCGGGGGCCATCCAGCAGGGAGTGCCCACGAAGGTATGGCGCACCTTTTGGCGGGATATGTCTCTTCCGGTGGCTAACCACGCTGAAACACCGAAATCCGCAATTTGCACGGTGCCGTCGTCTCCCAAAAGAATGTTGCCGGCCTTGATATCCCTATGAATCTGGCCATTCTGGTGGAAATACTCCAAACCCTTCAGCACCTCCTTCAATACCGTGGCGATGGTGGCTTCGTCGAAGACTCCGTGTTTGCAGTTGGATATCCTCATCTTGTGTTTGATGATGTCGAGCAGACTTCCGCCCTCCAACAACCTAAGCACCAGCCACAGTTCTTCTTTGACCACGAAGCTAGTGTAGTACGTGACCACGTTTTCGTGGTTACAGCTAGACATGGCTTGGATTTCCTTGAGGAGTTCATCCATGGAGGTGTTCCATTTCTCGAGGTTGATGCGTTTGATCGCGCATTTTTCCCCGCGCGGGCGGCAGAAAGCGGCGTGCACCACTGCCGTGGCCCCCACTCCTATAACCTCTAATAACTCGTAATCATCTTGACCGTTCGGCCAAGTGTGACCTCCGCTCGCCATTATATATTTTTATTAGAAAACTGTTTCTACGAAAGTATCTAATAAGGCCAACAGTTAAGGCAAGGTTTCTAGCTAAATGTGACGTTTATTGGGATGACTCTGTCTCCCATGTCTATGTTCTTGGGTCGGTAGTTCTTTACGACAAGTGTGTTTTGATTGTCTACCGTTTCGATGCGATGCACAGTTTTACTGCTCTCTCTCAATTCGGAGATGGTTTTATTCGTTTTTATTTTAGTGTGATGGTTGTAGTCTAAAGTAGTTGGGTAGAGGTCGTCACCTGAAACGAATAAACATTTTTTATTGTTTTTTTTTTATGTCGCGTGCTCATTGTATAAATACTTACACAAAGTCAACAAGTTGAACTTGAAAATAATTGAGTTCATTCAACTTGAACGAACGTTTTGCGTGTCGTAACCTGTTTTTACTTTTCGGCGATGAAGATGTTAATTAAAACTACGGTATGTACTCGTAATTAACCTTAGTACTAAATGTAATAATAACACGCGGATCAATAAGTATTTTTGTTTCAATTAACCGTTTGAAGGTGGACAAAGGTCATCGAGATAGTATTAACCAGATTTTTTTAAGCAATTCTTATCATCATTCATAACTATAGAGGAGATTGAGTAGGGTTGTGACACTTTTACTTATACTTTGATTTATTTATTTATTTACCAGTTTATTGTACACATAAACGTACAAAGGACAATCACAATAATTATGTAAAGAGACAACACAACAGGTCTGCTTATTTCTAAAGAAATATCTTACAGCAGACCCAGGGAATTGAAAGAACATATAAACAAGTCGCGGATAAACGTGCACAAAACAGAAATACTGAATAAATACTATACTTTAAGCAAACAATAAAAAAATTGATATTTCACACAAAATACATTGTACGCCTGTGCTTTCTATACGTAAATTGATTTTTCTTAGAAGATTAGAACCTGGAATCTTTGTAACGTCAGGCGAGCTTACGAAGGTTCCGGTCGAATCCCGGTGGGGACTCGTCGAACAGAATTCGCCAGAAAAGAATAGATAATATAAATTTGACTTAAGGGGCCTACAGGTGCTAAGTGGCGCCACTACCCTTTAAAAAATAATAACACAAAAAATAATCAATATTTCAAAAATCTAAAACGGCGAGGAACTAGACGGTGTTCTGTAGGATGTAAATAGAAGTATAAAGTAGCCGTTTTCCGCAATTATTCCATCTTTAACTACTAGCGAGATATAATAAATAAAGTTAATGGCTTCTATATATTCTACAGAACACCGTCTAGTTCCTCGCCGTTTTAGATTATTGAAATATTGATTATTTTTCGAGTTATTATTTTTTAAAGAGTGGCGGCGCCACTTAGCTCCTGTAGGCCCCTTAACTAAGTGATGTAATATCCAAAAGCAAATTCTTTAAACAAATATCACTTGAATAAAAAATCCTGACCTGGGAAGACATGCACAACCCCGTCAGTGGCGACGACAGTGGCATGGTAGAACAATTGGTCCGCGGCGCAGCTGGTCTCCGCGGCGACGCTCACGAGCTCGCGCACGTCGGCCCAGTGCGACAGACGCACCAGCTCGTACACTTGCGGCGGGTAGATCACCAGTTGGCTGCTCCTCGCGAGGATCTCCGCTGGGGACTGCCACTGCAACGCAACCAAATCTATGTATCATAGGGCGCATTTTCATTAGTCGATAAGTCGGTCGTTAGCCCGAATGCGGGGAGTGGGGATTTTAACGCATGAAGGCTGACGACCAATGAAATTAGTCAATCGATAACTCGGTCGATAAAAAGCATGTGGGGGACCCCCAAAACCCAAGATCTCTTTTTCTGCCATACTGTATCCAGATTCTCTCGCACCCCGCATGCGGGCGCTAACGACCAATGAAAATGCGCCCATAAACTGTAGTGGTCGAAAATCTCTACATAGAAAAAAAATTTGAAAACCGATTTGAGGGGATGTAATAAATAAGTGATATAGAACATATCCAATCTTTAATAAAAAAAAATGTTTCTCTGTACGGGCTAATCTCCGAAACTGTTGGACCAATTTGAATAAAATTTTGCACGGTGGTACCTTTTATCCCCGTTCTTCATCTTAGATACTTTTAATCCCAGAAAATTAAAGAGTTCCCGTGGGATAGTTACTACCGAAAAGTCGTAAAAACAACGCGGGCGTAGCCGCGGGCAGACAATTAGTACTGAATATTGTAACAAATAATGGTAAAAAGACAAGGAATTAGAGATTAAAGACTACAGTAAAAAAACGGCTACAACGTTCACTAAGCTTTGGTCGAAACGTGACGCGGTAAATATAATCTAATATTTTTTTAAAGTAATCCTACTAATATCGCCGGTCAATATCTTAGATAGCTTTTACCGCGGGAAAATATCTTATTCCAACGGGAAACGGAACGCGGGCGTAGCCGCGGATACATGGGTTGGGAAATCACAATTTGTTTTCGATAAGTTAAGTCACCTTCACAGAAAATATTAGGTCGATCCAATTATATGTCCCACAGTTTGACTCCACAATTCGCCTTGTGAGTTCAAAGTTGGACATTGCGTAAAATTCGTAAAAGACCAAAGTAAATTGGGCCGACCCATCACATTTCCACGCCTAATGGCGGACATCCTCTGTGTTAATCTACTAACGAGAGTCGTTGGTCGCCTAGATATTACTATTTAATTAACTAAACGAAATGGTATTGGTTTGTGTTTTCAGCCAGCAACAGTGCGAATGATAGATTCCATTTTTGAAATGTACTATGGTATTGGTTTGTGTTTACAGCCAGCAACAGTGCGAACGATAGATTCCATTTTTGAAATGTAGTTAGTATGAGGTACTCTCTTCCGACCACGTGACTGACACAAGCCTAAAGTCATCATGCTGTTCATCCTTGTCGAATGCGTGTTATAGGTCCACCAGAATCTGATGGCAAAAAGGGAAAAAGAAATTGACGCTAGCAAGGTTTCTTCGACATTTTCAATACTTTTTAAAGGAAAGGAGAATGGGTAAGAGCGTACCCAGACACAAAGTTAATTGTAGCATTATGGAACATGTCGGTATTTATTGCCCGTATGGAGTACTTTAATATCATTGATCTTAACTACAATCCTCATTTCTAAAACACACTCTGATTTATATCAATGCGCATTAAGGATTCACGGAAAAATAAATAAATAACAATGCAAGTTCAGTTTTTCTAATGAACATATCTTTTTTCTCCAATTGAATTCAGACATTCTGTCTTGGGTTAATCAAACTACTCCATTAGGGCTACAAAACCCGACATATCTCATAATGCTACAGTAACTTGTTTTTTGGGTACGGGGCCCAAACAAAATTACCCATTATCCTTTGAAGCTAAACCAAAAACAATTCCTCGAAATTTCAGTTGACAGATGACTTTTTTTTGTTTCCTTATGAAAATCGCTATTTTTAATATATTTTTTTGCCATCAGATTCTAGTAGACCTATAATTGTTATTTCCCTCTCGCTCAGTATCGTGACGTAGGCTTGTGTCACTCAGGGAAGTTGTTAGACTATGCAATGAAGTATTTACAAAATATTTTTAGTTGGAGTTAAATTTAACATTTTGATATCTAGATGAAATATCGCGTATCTGCCATGTACTTAAGTATACATGCGGCTGGACGTACGCATTACGAAATTTGCCCCTACGGCTACAGAACCCGAATAAAGGCGCTCACAAATCAAAGTGTCCAGCCGCATTTGCTGGCTAGGTACTGTATCTACCTACATACTTAATCGTAGTGGTCGAGTAGTTGTAAATTTTGCTTTACATAAATACAAAAGAGTAATAATGGTAGGTCTTTCGCCTTGACAAAATAATAAAAGCAGAATAATGTCCACACGTGCAAAAGGTAAATAAAACATTGTCTGATGTGACGCACGCGCAAGAATTAAGTATGTACGGGTGTGTGCGTGTGTGTGTGTGTGGATTTTGTATGGACTACTTGATAAGCACAAAAGTCCTAGTACAGTAAACGTACGTACTTTAAGCTGGACACTGCAATTTATTCTGCTTTTATGTTCGTTGGACAAGGAAAAGAATCGCGGTGCGCGTGTGTAGCTTACCCTGCACTTGACTGTACTGTTTTATCGATGACTTGCATCAATGGGCAAGTAGGTAAAAAAAATCGATTTTATCGAACAGTTTTTGAACTAGTTTTATATTTTACTTCGTAGTATGAAGTTTATATTTATAACTTCCATTTTTTGAGTTCTATTTGTATTTTAATGAGTTACAAATTTGGTGTTGTAACGATAGATCAACCTAGTGTAAATGTCGTAGCCAAGTGGTTAAAATAGCCGTTCAATCAAACAGCCAGCCCTTTGACTGAACATCGCCATTCAATCACACGGCTGTACGTCGCTTAGCCGACTTGACTGCAACGTTCAACACTACAGCTTGACGACGCTTAGCCAAATGGTTAAATGGCAAATTAACTAGGGAGACCATTAGTTTAGCATGTGATTTGAAAAAATAGGAAAACTTTTTGTAATTTCTTGGGAGATTTTTCTTGGATTAAGTTTAAGGACGGTTTAAGAGGTGATCAAAAGTTTGAACAAATTAGTAAACATGAAAAACAAATTAATAATCGTAATATTCTTTATTGTTGCATGTTGTCAGAGCGATACAAAAAATGTTAACAGCTTTTTTTGCTATATAAAACTGACTCTTAATATTATACACCATCTTGTCTCTGCCTCCATGTCCATAATCTTTATGAATAGTATTTAGCATGGTGAAATACTCTTTTCGGGGTACAATGCGTATCACGGGATCATCAGTACTCTTTCTTTTTAAAATAAGATATTCTTTACTGCCAGTTGTCATTAAATCGTATTTTGATATCCAATTATAAGACATAGAAGTCCTGCATTCCGTGTTAGTCATGGACACCCTAGCGTTCTTTAATAATAGGCCGGGAGATGATGACAGAAATTTTTAGGTCATTTGTTACAGTATGGCGGTTTTACAGGGGTCTTAGTACGCAATGACAAAAAGAAAAATGATGGTCATAGCGCTGGTACTGGCGGCCCAATAGCGAAAAAAAAAATTGCAGATTTTCGGCAGTATGGCGACCATTTGGAGCCGTCCGAAAAGTATGGCATGGTGATTTTCGTAAATGGCTGCACGAAGATGATCAAACTGTGCAAAAATTACCCTGGTACAAATGGTTGAATTTTTATTTTTCGCGTCGGTATGGCGGGCTGTAAGTCACACCGGAGAAGTATGGCATGACACTGTAGTCTAGTTATTTTTTACGGGCTATCGGAAAATACTAAAATTTTTGTGGTAGGTACAAATCGTTTGACTTTCGTAATTTATCCGACTAGTTCACTAACGCCCACGCGATTGGGCCGCCAGTACCAGCGCTATGACTATCATTTTTCTTTTTGTCATTGTGTACTAAGACCCCTGTAAAACCGCCATACTGTAACAAATGACCTAAAAATTTCTGTCATCATCTCCCGGCCTATAACTTCAAATACCTTGGTGATCCATTTCATAATCCTGTGATTTCTCTTCGTATAACTTTTAAAATTTTAATTCACTCTTATCACTCGTATGTGCCTCCATAATTTCTGGCTCTTCAACACTAGTAACGTACCTATATTTACTACTTTATTTCCGAAAAATATCTTGAAACAATCAAAAACACAGGTAAGTTGACGCCATATTGAAAACAAAACACACCTAGCGCCGTCGCGGTGGTAAGCTGAACTAATTCAATTAAAAGGCGGCTTTTGAGTCAGCTGTAATGTTAAACGTTTTGAGCGCCTCAAATATTCAATTAAGAAGCTAGACGTGTGATTGAATGGCGATGTTCAGTCAAAGGGCTAGCTGTTTGATTGAACGGCTATTTTAACCAGTTGGCTACGACATAAATACTAGTAAGTATTAACACGCGGGAATTATCAAAACACAGAATTATAGATCTAAATCAATCCAATAATTAAATTAACCATTTTTTCACTATACCTACAAAAAAGACTAATGGGTGCTAATGGGAAGAAATGTATTAGGTGTAGGACCTAAATAAAATCTTTATACATTTGTATCGGTCAAACTTGCAATGACTCTTGCAATAAAGTTTAATTGGTAGACTGACGCGTTTCTTTGGAAAGGAACGAGTGGCCAAAACTAATTTAGTAATTGGCTGTCTGTCTGTCGCACTGTTTATTAAATGTGTTATGAATGAATATAGACCGTATTATACCAATAAGAATGTTATGTGAGTCACCAGGTACAGACTACAGCCCATCAAGCGTAAACTGGTGACATTGATAGCACGCCTTTACCACCTTTACTACTTCTACTACTACAACACATGCCAAAGAAAGAGAAGAACATAATATTATTATATCAATAACAGTCGTCTCAAAACCCCCAAGGGTGGCTTCTCACAATTCTAGACATGTAAATTACCGATTGTACTTGTTGCCCACCATAAGGATCAATATTGTGTGCAAGCTCGAGGCAAAATTTACTAGCTCATCAAGGAAGTGTAAGTTGTACTTGTAACAGACCTACGATTAACCGACACTGATGGACTAATAAAAACAAAAACATCTGCGTCGCTCTATCTATGGTAATCGGTAAACGAAACAAAAAACGGGGCTATAGAAGATCGCCACGTTCAAAGATAAAAAAAAAACAATCTGGGCCAGCGCGGGATTTTGTTGATAGTACAGAAGCAAGCACATGCGGTTGGACATTTGCACTACGAAATTCACTCCTTCGGAATACGGGCGCTCTCATGGTCAACATGTCCAGCCGCATGTGCTGGCTATTGTCACAGCTATTGTTCATTCGTATCGTACGACAGAAAGAGCTGGTTTGGTCTAATTATAAGCCAAGAACCTGGTTAGGTTCACAGCCGTTTTCGCGAGAGCGCTTTAATGAACACGAAATAAGAGCGGATTTCATGTGGTGTAGACTATACCTTCTAATAATACTAAGTTCTTCAAGATTCCTTTATTTTCTTAGTCTTCATTTATTTTTGTTTACCATTTTAACGTATTTTAAAATGACTGTAAATTAAAGCCTTTTTAGTATAAATAGGGAAGCGTTTAAGTAAACCTACTGTTATGAATGAGTATTGAATGTACGTACATACTTGGTGAGTAGGAATGTTAGGTGAGTCAACAGGTAACCATAACCAACCGACCATATGCTATATGCGTCAGATTACCCGTCTTTTATTTTCCTGGTTTACGTTATATAATTTCATTTGCGTCTGTTTGAAAATAAATATAAAATATCTCTAACTACTCATCCAATATTGTTTTTTTTTTTACATTTTGATTAAAGATTCATCTACTGTCAAGCATCGATTAAAGATTGAATAATAAATGATTTTAAATAAATAAATAAATCCATTTATTTCGGGAAATATTAACATAAAGATGTTAAATATGAGGCCCATACCACACCATTACCAAAATAATAGTAGGACAAGTAGGCGATAAATAAAAGCTATGGTGACAGAAAACAGCAGCATTACACGAGTTCAAATAACGAAAGGCAATTCTTTCTTATCAATCGATATTGATTTGGATAACAAAGGACTCCGATGACGTCGCGTCGTATCAATGTGTTCTCAAGTTCATTGTATGTATTGTACGGTCACATTCACAAGTGCAGTCATGTAACGCTTATTTTTTTAGTCTCAAACAATAATTAAAAAAAAGTAATAACAAAATTACAACGTACCGCACCTACATTGTATTTGTAACACAAAAATATTTAATACACATATAGATACCGGCAAACAACTTCAAAGTTCAAAGTATTTATTTTAACTATAGGATATTTACATCACTTACTCAAGTCAGTTACATATTCTTTTGTGGCGAGTTCAGAAATTTGGCTGTCTTCTGTGGAGAAGAACTGGCCGGATTAACTGCACTTATGAACGTGACTGTACATATTGTATGTTTACACAACGCTGACGCTTTGAAAACGTAGACCGGTTTGTTTATTTTTTTAACACCTGCTGAAAAAGTTCTCTCTACTCTGCATTATTTTATTTTTCCCGCGGGAGAAAGATCTTTTACCGCAGTAAAATCTAGCCTATACACTACTCTCATGCTATATATTATTCAGTTTACTTACACCATCCGTTTAACTGTGTAAGCGCGCAAACTGAACATACGGATAGAATAACTATCGCATTAAAAATATTAGTTAGGAATTATTTTTCCAAAAATATCGCAAATTATAATAACAACAGTGAAAACAGTAACATAATCGACTGTATAACTACTGAAATATACAATTTATAAGCTAATCTATCTGTTTCTGTCTGACAACTTTTTGTATGAAAATAATATGGCAGACATGTACCAGTGACGTTATTGCATATGTCAGATCTCTCTTTCTATCCTACAACTTTAAATCAATAAATATAACTCGTAAAATAATTTGTAACGCGTTAACAGTTTTTCTCATGGGAATGAGGCATTTTCCCGCGGTAAAAGGTAGGCTCTGTTACTCAGGGTGAGTGTAGCCTGTGATTCCCATTAGTTCTATAGAACTGTGACGTCATAGAACTGTTGAGTAGCTTTCTAATGGTGCAAGAATTTTTGAAATCGTTTCAGTAGTTTTTGAGTTTATTCATTATTATACAAACATACACACACACATACAAAAATACAAATCTTTCCCTTTTTATTATTAGTGTGATTAGAATAGAAT
The DNA here is from genome assembly GCA_948473455.1 of Teleiodes luculella. Taxonomy (NCBI): domain Eukaryota; kingdom Metazoa; phylum Arthropoda; class Insecta; order Lepidoptera; family Gelechiidae; genus Teleiodes; species Teleiodes luculella. The sequence goes on from OX419583.1 coordinate 14,202,872, forward strand.
AGAATAGAATAGAAAATACTTTATTGATACACAAAATTAATTGATTAATCACTACATAGTATAAAACAAAGTCGCTTTCTCTGTCCCTATGTATGTTTAAATCTTTAAAACTACGCAACGGATTTTGGTGCGTTTTTTTTATAATAGATAGAGTGATTCAAGAGGAAGGTTTATATGTATAATACATGAATATTGTACTTAAGGATAACCCACAATAACCGTTTTCCCGTGCGGAGCCGGGGCGGGTCGCTAGTTGGATATAAAAGATTACCTCAACTTTAACAACTTCGCTGTTAGTTTCAGTTCTAGGCCTGTCCTGCAGAGCTGTGATGAAGAATGCTGTGTCGAACCTCTTCTTGGCGAAGGCAGGGGTGAGCCAGTTACTCCAGTAGTGGAGGGACCAGATGTCAGGGTAGCACTGCAGCTCCGAGCAAAGGTTCAGGAGTTCTGATGGATCTCTGCTCACCTGTAATTTATTTACATGTTACATCATCATCATCATCATCTCAGCCGAAAGACGTCCACTGCTGGACAAAGGCCATGTCATATAAACTGTATTAATTAACCCGTTCTCCGTTCAGAAATCTTGAACCAAGAATATGAGCAAGGCTCGAATAGGCAAGGTTAACCTTTTAACCACCATGCATATTTTCCAAGAACTTGCTCTCACTGCCAGCCATAGAAAGAAAATCTATATCAATCAGTCAAAACATAAGTCTTATTTATGAGACGGCGGCGTTGTGAGCTCGATTTGGTGAGTCTTATATTTCAGACCATGGCGGTTAAAAGGTTAAAAAAGATCCTAGTGATTTCCTCTAATTCGCGTAATCACTCTCTATTCCATGGTCTAAGAAAACAAGTTCTTCCATTCGGACCACGTGACTGACACAAGCCTACGTCATTTTGCGCCGTTCATCCTTGCCTATTAACACGCATTCGACAAGGATGAATAGCGCAAGATGACGTAGGCTTGTGTCAGTCACGTGGTCCGAATGGAAGACCGTGTTTTCTTAGACCATGCTCTATTCCAAAGTTCGCGCTAATATAGAAAAAAAGGGACAGGAGATTGTATATAGTTTTGCGGGTGTCAATTTACGCGTCGATAGCACTACGAATGTAGTTATTGCCACCAGTGTATTTAAAAAAAGTTCCTGTGTATTTCAAAGAGATACGAGTTTTACAACCTAACCTTCAACTTGAAACCTGCTGAAAGCTGAATACCATCTGTTAGCAACGTTAACTGCATCATGTTTAAATAGTGTTTGATGGAAAAATCATAGCCCCTTATCGCTGAATCATTGTAGAAAAAGTGTAGTGAATTGAGTCACCATTGAGATGACAATCCACCCCCCATTATGACCGTTCACTTGTGACATACATGGTTTTGTCGTGTGTATTTGTTCTATATTGGAGGATATTTGAATATGACGGATTTCTCTTGGTATTTTGAAAGCAGCTAGGTAAGGGATATACGCGTATTTATTTATAATGGTGTAACTTTATTAGCGCACAAGGGATGAACCTACCCCTGAAACTGAATAATTTTCCCTAAGGAACGTAGGCTGAAATATGAAAAAAAAAAAAAAACAATCAGCACCGCGGCTTCAGTTTTTGGCGGCAGCGTAAGGGAACTGCCGCAATAGTCTAGCGGTGTGTACGGAAGGACTGGCGGCGCGGCGCCGACTGCGTAGTCGTGGCGCAAAGGTAGCGGGTTCGAGTCGAGGAGAGAGGCAATGAATCATGCTACGGGGAAAGTTAAGGTTCCGATGTGATTTGTTTTGGATACATTGCTCCCCAGATTTCACTCGATTTGCCATCCAGAAAAGTTTTAAAAGAAAATAAACAAAGCTTGTAAATGGGATGTGTTCTTTTTTCTTTTATGTAAAAATTCACCACTTTTAAATCTTGTTGACCACAGATAAATGTATGTACTAAAATAGTAAATGTATAAATTTTTAAACTCATTAAGTAATCATTAATATAAACTTATAGCGAATTACTGTTTTATTTTGAATAGATTCTATGCAAACTAGCATTATACATATTTGTTTTGTAACAGGTTGTTTTACGGGATCTGGTATCTCAAGGATATATTACAAATGTTTGCCATAAGATAAGCTCGAGATAACTCATTTTGTACATATAAGGAAACAATTAACATCCACAGTCTACTTTTAAGTAATAAATCGCAGTAGGAAAAATAATCTAAAACTTTAGCATGGCTACTACAGAAATGCGAGGGGTTCGAAAAGGTGTCAATATGCGACATAGTGTTACTATGTCACGTTTTGCATCTTATCGAGCTTCTCGTGCGTTACATAGTGAGCTTACTAGTTGAATGTGTATGTTCAAATGACAATGAACTAAACGAATTCTGATGAGTTATGATGCCATGGCTCCTGATGTGATGTGATTTAGGCAACAACAATTTCCATTGGTAACAGTTGGGAAGTATGCTTTCTTAAGAAAAAATACTTTTAATTTTTGGGCAATCATGTTATTTAGCTTGTAGTCTAGGCAAAGTGACACTTAATATTTATATTAAGTATGGAACCAGGATAGGATAGTTAGTTATTTCAGGAAAACATTCACTTGGCGACACGGGTTGGCGGTATGCTAGTAATAATAAAATAACATTTGTTTGATTAGCAAATAAATATGTCTACTATTTGTATACCATCGGTCTACTTTACCAGTCAGTCTTTTTTCACCATATTATGTATCTGTTACCAGACTTATTCTTACTACTACGTTAGTACTATTATATATTCTTTGCTACTTTTAGCTTATTAGCTTCATAATATGAAACAAAAAATAAGCAAGTCTTGACTTGTTATGTTACGGCATCTAAAAATCACTTACTCGACTCTGCCAATTCTTGATGTCGAAGTCGGAGATGTAGCTAGCCCAGGGACCTCTCTGATCAGACTTCTGAGCTCGACTGCAGACCAGCAAGCCTAGTTCTTCAAATGTCTCCCTGATAGCTGTTATACGCAGAGCTATGTGACTGAGAAAGACAGAAATACTTTTAAAAAAAAGGAACAACTGTATTAAGTTAATTTTTTTTCTAGTTGCCATTATGAAATTAATTTCCTAAGATATGGTTGGTTGGTAATTGAAATAGTAAAATATCTTTATAAATAATGTGTTTATGCAAATTAAGTTCACTAATAGGGTTATTACTGTGTTAAATAAAATTAAAAACATTATTCTTATTTTATAATACAAAAACAATCTTAGCATAACATAAACAGCACTGTTAACATTGTTAGAATCAATTTAGATAAAATGTACTTTGTTTATCCATGTAAGTACTATTATTGCTTGTACTTTCTTCTATCAAAGTACAGACAGTGTAATGCAAAAGAGGTGACACAAAATAGAGATGTATGGAGAGAAACATTCAGCTAATATTCAGAAGTGAACACGATTAGCTGGCAGCTATACAACCAATTATAGCAGGCAACAATAATCCTGCTGAGGATCCACTGCTCATAACAAAGTATGTGTTAAACATGCTTACTTTAGTTAGTAATGTCAAGACCACTATAAAATGTTACTTTTATTATTTACTGCAAGTTTATGAGGTTATAATTATAATATTATAATAAATTTAGTTCTATATTGTGATTGATGAACCTTCAGAGTCTGCCGTGCAGCCAGCTAGTTTGACATAAATATCTACTGCAAGAACAACACCAGCTTGCTAAACACATGTTGGTTCATGTTTTTTGAATAATATAACAAGTTGAAATCATAACTCTGTCTATATCTGTGATTCCAATACCTAATCTACCAACTTGTCTCTTTCTTTACCTACAAATAAGAAATATTGTGACCTTGCAACGAGATCAAGGTTTTAAATATTATAGTGTTGTGTCATTATCATACATTAAAATGTTCCAAATATACGTAACTTTAGAATAACTGTGCAAGGCCAAATTTTTAGCTTTGTAAACAAAGTAATTTGCTCGGTAAATACTTGATGTTGTAAGTAACAGTTATTGGAATATACTTACCTATTTCATTATGTACTATGTCAACAGTGTGTTCTAGATTGGTAATACATAAACACTTATGATTAACAGGAATATTCATCAATAAAAATTGATCATCCAAGTTCATACATTACAAATTACGATATTCTTTTGAAAGAAGAGATAGAAAAGTGATGTTAGGTCACCTGAGTACTGGATTATCCCCGAAAATCGGCGGAACGGGTGTTTCAGGTGTGTACAGACGATCGAAATCAGTCTGCGTGTACCCGAACGCCTTCAGCAGGGCCAGCCAGCTCGCGCTCGCGTCCGCAGACTCGTGCACTCCTCCTGGAAACACCACGCTGTTCCGAAACGAAGCCCCTTGACCGCGAGTCTGCAACAATATCTCGTAGTTACACCGACCACCAACCGGCACTCTCCGCGGACTCAGCACTAGCAGCGACGCCGCGTCACGACAACCTTTAGCCAACAAACTCCTCATAATACCACTCGAATTCACTACTGCGCGGAGCTCTCAAGGGTTATAATATCAAACTTCTTTTTATTTCCATTGGCTACCGCAAACGCAAGGTCGATACTCACGTCGTTGTTAATGACAAGTGGAGCGTTACGAAACAGTTTATGTCTTATCTATGATAAGTATGTTTTCATACCGGATTTAAAATGAATATTTTACTTACAATAGTACAAAAATAGCATAAAAATTGACTTTGCTTGCTTGCTCGCTTTCGGTTGACGTTGTTCTATTTAAATAGTGCTTACAAAGATGATTTTAATATTGTCAATACTGTCGACATCGATAATTTTTGAAGTTGTTCAAATCAATCCGTAAAAATGAGTAATTTGGAGATGAAATTCGAATAAAAAATAATACGCTTATTTCTAAACGTTAGTTTCATTCACTATGAATTGTTTTGATTGGGTTACAAAGAGTAAAATTTAATTATTATTTGTAAATATCAGTACTAAAAGCCTATCGATGCGATACCAGAGACATAGACGCACAACACTACTAGCAGTTTCATTGGCGCTGGCATCGCTTTTTTGACAGTTCCAAGACCATTGTTCTAATAATTAGAATTAGAATCTAATTGGTTGAAATTGAATGCGGTACTAAAGGATGACCAATCAGAGAGTTATTCGGCGCCATTACCGTCACTGCCTGGTGCTGCCATCTATGATTTTCTGTTTAAAATGTAGAAATCTGTCACGTCAGATGCTCAACTCACATAAAGGTTTTCATTTGTAATATTTGGTATACATTGCTTAGTAATTTAAACATTTTTCGAAGGATTATATAATAAATCCTTCCAGAACAGCAATGTTTTGAAATTTTGAACCTGCTTTCTTTGGTTATTGTATGAATGCCGCTCATAATTTAAACATAAAGGTTGTTTGCAATTTCTACATAGTATATTACACGTCTACGGCTGTTTGTTTTAGGTTCAAATTTTAAGGTTTTAAAGTTATTTTCTAAGAAAATTCTTAATATGTTTTTTTTTCTATCTTTATAGAGGATAGCCGATAAACTCAACAGAAGAAAACAATGGTTTTGAGTGAGAATACTTTTTTCGGAAACCAAAATAAAATAAAACCGACACCCGAAATGTGTTTTTTGAGTCCAATGAAGCTTGTTGTCAATTTTGTGAAATAAGCGTCGTCGTTCGTATGTTGGAACCACGGAGGACGGAAACATCCGTGGTTGGAACTTACAACTTCTGAAGCTCAGAAGCGCAGCGGGCTGATCCCAGCCAGACTCTCTAGTGAGAAATCTGGGAAGGCTGTTTAAGGGGCTCTACCACGCTAAGTGGCGCCGCCACCCTTTAAAAAATAATAACTCGGAGAATAATCAATTTTTCAAAAATCTGGTCCACAGAACTGGAGTCGGGGTGCTGTAGGATATATAGAAGCTATTAACTTTATTTATTGTATCTCGCTGTAGTTAGAGATAGGAAATTTGCAAAAAACGGCCACTTTTCGCATTTTTTCTATCTATAACTACATTGAACTATAATAAACATATGTGATTGCTTCTATATATCCTACGGCACCCTGACTCCAGTTCTGTGGACCGGATTTTTGAAAAATTGATTATTTCCCGAGATATTATTTTTTTCAGGATGGCGGCGCCACTTAGCATGGTAGAGCCCCTTAAATCGGACTGGGCTATTCCCGCCTCTTGTTAGTTCTGGCTTGACAAAATCAATTTACAAAATGAACAATATAACATGAACAACAATATTTCAATATAATACCTATACCTAATAATACCTATAGATTTAATCTAAAATATAGGTACTTACTATTACTACTACGTGCTACTACTTTACAGAGTAGCCCCTTAGATCGTTAAGACGTCGATTAGAGATCGTTTACGAGGCTTCGAGTGAAGATTTGCAGCTAATTGTTCCATATCTCGTGGAAATGTTCTAGTTGATGACCACTTAGCCTGTTGCTGTACTATAAGGCACTCTGTACAATAGCTTACTGTCCCGATATTAATCGATAGCACAGAAGAAAATAATAGTAGGTATAGTAGGTACTACCTGTCGATGGTATCCAACAGAGCAGTAAGTTAGAACCGTTAGGCCGTAATGTTGCTTTGCTGAACTAAATGTAAATTAAGTAGGTACTTACTTTTTAATTCTACATCACTTAACTTATAAGTGACGTAGAATTTATAAAAAAAAAAACAAACACACAACACAATCGAATAGTGAGCAATTTCTTATTTTGTTCTTATTTTTACTTAAATATATATGTTAGTGAGACAATTAGCAGGTACTTTTTGACTCAATAATCCTAACATCAGGGTTTGAGAGATATGCTACATAAGCCTACGAATAATTTCTTGCTACGACGGACACTCGCGTCTACATTCCTGCTACGCCGTAGCCCGTAGCGCGGTAACGTAAATATTCCCATATCGCGTGACCTAAACTTACAAACAATCAGACTCTATCGCTCTTTGTAGTTCTACGATTCACCATTTCATCAAAAGATAAGACCAACAACAAATAAATATAAACCCGACCGATTTTCTTAATAAATTCAAACCTAATCTTGTTTCACTTGAACATTTCAAGATTCGACTCGTCTATCTATATCTGGATTGCAAATTAGTCGGAGGGACGTTCCAAGTAAACACGGGTTCTCTATTTAGGCCAGATAAATTACCTGCTTAGCTCGAAACCAAGTTGTTGATTCGCACAAACTAGTGTACATGTCGTAGCCAAGTGGTTAAAATAGCCGTTCAATCAAACAGCTAGCCCTTTGACTGAACATCGCCATTCAATCACACGGCTGTACGTCGCTTAGCCGACTTGTTGACTGCAACGTTCAACACTACAGCTTGACGACGCTTAGCCAAATGGTTAAATGGCAAATTAACTAGGGTGACCATTAGTTTAGCATGTGATTTGATAAAATAGGAAAACTTTTTGTAATTTCTTGGGAGATTTTTCTTGGATTAAGTTTAAGGACGGTTTAAGAGGTGACCAAAAGTTTGAACAAATTAGTAAACATGAAATACAAATTAATAATCGTAATATTCTTTATTGTTGCATGTTGTGTAGAGCGATACAAAAATTTTAACAGCTTTTTTTGCTATATAAAACTGACTCTTAATATTATACACCATCTTGTCTCTGCCTCCATGTCCATAATCTTTATGAATAGTATTTAGCATGGTGAAATACTCTTTTCGGGGTACAATGCGTATCACAGGATCATCAGTACTCTTTCTTTTTAAAATAAGATATTCTTTACTGCCAGTTTTTATTAAATCGTATTTTGATATCCAATAATAAGACATAGAAGTCCTGCATTCCGTGTTAGTCATGGACATCCTAGCGTTCTTTAATAACTTCAAATATCTTGGTGATGCATTTCATAATCCTGTGATTTCTCTTCGTATAACTTTTAAAATTTTAATTCACTCTTATCACTCGTATGTGCCTCCATAATTTCTGGCTCTTCAACACTAGTAACGTACCTATATTTACTACTCTCTTTCCGAAAAGTATCTTGAAACAATCAAAAACACAGGTAAGTTGACGCCATATTGAAAACAAAACACACCTAGCGCCGTCGCGGTGGTAAGCTGAACTAATTCAATTAAAAGGCGGCTTTTGAGTCAGCTGTAAAGTTGAACGTTTTGAGCGCCTCAAATATTCAATTAGGAAGCTAGACGTGTGATTGAATGGCGATGTTCAGTCAAAGGGCTAGCTGTTTGATTGAACGGCTATTTTAACCAGTTGGCTACGACATACATAAAACATTAGTAAAGTCAGCTATGTTTTATGTCATTTATTATTCTAGCTACTACTACCTAGCTAATAATAATACTTGCTACACGTGTAGTAGCGGACTAATTTATGACATTATGTGAATGTAATGTATACATAGGATATATAGGATTTATATATATTATTTATCTATGTTAGGTAACTACCAACCCGCATCACTTTTATCTAAGCAACCTGAAGGTTGCTTGGTAGGAATACCTTTTGACTCTTAATAAAAAGTTCATACGAACCTTGCTTTGCCTTGAAAATAATCCAATTCGGCTGCACCGTGCAGCTGTTCTGAAGTGATACTCGTACATACATTTCGGCGATTAATTAAGTGAAGACACGCTTCACTTTTATTTTATAAAAAAAACGTGGATTAGTAAAACTATAACAACTTTAATATATTTAATTTTATTTTTTATATAGCCTTTGAAAAGGACGTAAGGCGTGAAATATATTTCCCTTCATGTCCATTTACTGGGACTACTCAGTGTTCATATCTATTATCTTCAAGAACCCTTACCCAAGCAATTAAGTATAATGAAAAAGAGGAAAATTGAACCATACTCTGATGCGGCCCTTTGTGCTTCAGACAATCTCAAAGATGGTATGATTTAGGAAGTACCTATGAATAAAGAATTGGCAGTTATTATGATAAAAGATGAATATTATACCTACCCAAAATGTTAGCATGCATGCACCTATCTATAAACGCAAAAGCAAAAGTAAAAAGCTATTTTGCTCCTATGCAAATAATAATAATACCTGTGCCTTGTTATAAGGTTAGTTCTACTGCATTAGCATAATACTTTGGCATATTAGTAATTTATGAATACATTACAATTTAAGGTATGTAAGTTTTCATGATTGTCCGAAAAAAAAAAGATTATTCTGCCATTCCTTTAGGCATGGACCAATATACTCGAGTATATTGGTCCATGCTTTAGGCGCAGTAATAAATTTTTCTTTTTAAGACATTTTCTGAGTAAGTCATGTTCTTTGTTTTACGGATGTATGTAGTTAGAAGTTTTCGGTGGCTCAATAATTCGGTAGGTAGGTTGGCTCGGACGGAACGACACGATAACGACAACGACTAGGACTGACTGCCCTAACTTTACCATGCAGTTTCCAAATTAAAATTGGACAATAAACTATTACCGTGGAAGTCGTTCTTTAGTTGACTTAGTATACCTACTCTTGACTGTACGATAGCTCAAGCCAAACATTTGGCTCAAAGTGGTTTTAGCTGGGCTCCCTGTGAGCTTATTAAATCTCTACTCACCCCGTTTGGGAAAAGAGCGTGTATTTACGACAAAAGACTCTATTATGAAACTATTTCCATTGAATTCCCGCAACATCAGCTGTCTGACACACATAGCGATAGCACGTACAGGCTCTGCCTAGTTTGAAGTCAGATGACCGTGTGTGAGATGTCCCCACATATTAATAACTAGCTGTCCGCCCGCGGCTACGCCCGCGTTGTTTTTCGACTCTCCCGTGCACAGATTCCCGTAGGATTTTATATTTTTCCGTGGTAAAAAGTATCTAAGATGTTGACCGGGGATATAAGGTACCATCATACAAAATTTCATTTACTTAAATCGGCCCAGTAGTTTCGGAGATTAGCCCGTACAAACAGACAAACAGAGAAACTAAAAATTTGAAAAAAATCTGGATTATGTTCTATATCACTTTTTACATCCTTCTGATTCGATTTTAGGCATTTTTTTTCTATGTACAGATTTTCGACCTCTACTTTCTTTTCTGGTCTGGCTATTCTTTTGCTTAGATATTCGCACAGGAGACTTAGTTATTCACTCCAGTCCAGTGGATATAAAAGGTTCCCGCGATCAATCATACCCCTGGAGCAGACAGCAACGCGTCTCGAAGGGGCTATCGTTCATAATCATAACATAACGTTCATCTATCAACAAATTAATAAGCATAAATATGAAACATCGTGATCTTTGGTTATACTCGCGATTAAATAAAAATAAAATATTAGGTCCTTACATATGAAATTGCCGTTCAGTATCAAAAAAGTGAAACAAGTTTTTTTTAATGAAATTATTATTTAATAAAATGAAATTATTATTTAAAAAAAAAAGCAAAAGTTTGTGAGTGTGTATGTTTGTTACTTCTTCACGTCTAAACGGCTGGAGAAATTTTCATAAAATTTGGTATGGAGTTAGCTGAGACCGTGGATTAACACATAGGCTACTTTTTACCACAGGAAAATACCTACTTTCCACGGGAAAAACTGTAAACGCGGGCTGAGCCTCTGGGCGGAAAGGTAGTAAAAATAAAAACAACTTCAATTTTTATTTAGTTCTAGTGTAAGTATATATTATATTCATATTTTTTTTACCGGGATGAAAAGTATCCTTTGTTTTAATTTGTTTTTTTTTAATTACTGAACAGTTTGCGTGATTGAGAGACTAATAAACATTCAAAGTTTAAGATTAATAAAATTAGAGTGATTTCGAAACGTGCAAAAAGAGGCACCTACCCAAATTTTTACGTTACTGATCGACCCACACACATACAATTACACCGAAACCCTGAATGAAAACAAATCCCGTATCCCGACATTTTGCAAGTATTCCGGGCAGTTAAACGGGACTCAATTTGTAGCGAGAAGCCGTCCTTGTCTCGACGGAATGCAAATCGGACATTTCGGACGTTGAGCACATTTTTGTGATTGAACCTTGTCCTTTACTTTTTTCTAAATTAGATACTGTTTATTGCTTTTTCAACAGATCTGTCGTCTTTTAGCGTATATCTACTATATATTTTAATCGAAGCGAAAAATGAAAATCATTGAGCTTGGGCAGAGACTTGAACCCGCATCTCCTTGGATATCCGGGCCGTACAGGCGCGTTTACCAATTGTGCCACCAAGCCTCCGTACAAGCCCAACGAAATTATTTAACGCTTTTATTAATCGAATCTTACAACAAATATATTATTCGTGCACTAAAAATACTAATCTTGCACCAAATATCCAAGGGCGTGAACCGAAGCGGGGGGAAGGGGGGGCGCAGCCCCCCGCTAAAAAAAAACTACACAGAATCAAATCGGTTGGTTAGGTTAGGTTAGACTGATGTCAATAACAGAGCGGAGGGAGCCGAGCGAGCGGAGCGAGCGTGCCGCTGCAGCGGCCGGCGACCACCGTAGTTTTGAATTTTTCAAAGTTGATAACTCAAGAAGTCTCAAGTTTGCATATTTTGGTGCACAATTAGTATTTTAGGTGGAACAAGAGTATAATTTGGTAAAGATAGGTGGAACAAGATAATAATTTGAGGCACGGTTAAATACTATCCGTTATTTATTATTCAATTTCATAAGTGAAAATACTGCGAGTTTTTTTGTCCAATTTGTAAAAAAAGGAATTTCACAAAGCTGTCCTTTACGAGGTTTTCTCAGCAGGGTGACGCGCGTTGTAGGTATGTATGAATACAGTACGCGCGCGAGCTGAGCGCAGTCGGCGTTTCACTTTTAATTTAGAGTTAATAGATATATATTTTTTAATGAAACAGATTATACTTTCTGTTACAAGAGCATCCGAAAAACCATAGGCTACAAGAAAAAAAAATCTCCGTCCAGAACTCTGCTACCCAGACCGCAGCCTCGGTAGCCGTTAATAGGTCCTCGAATGTGCAGCTGTTGGGGCATTGCAGTAGATGGTCCATGGTCTGAGGAGAGGCGCCGCACTCACACTGGTTGTCATTGTTGCTTATGTATCCCATAATAATACCTTAATATTTCCTTCACGATGTTTTTCCTTATCAACGCGCTAGGCCTAGACCCGAGGCTCCCTCGAGCCGCCCCTAGACGCGTTGGTAATGACTACTTTGGGGCAGTCTTTTGCTCCCCCACAAGTCCGGTGAAGCTTGATTCGTCGAAGTTTGCGACATAAGCATTGGTCAATTGAAAAAAACCTTAATGTTAGATATATCGAGAAAGAAAGTAAGAAATAATTCAACTCGGACGCGTATTGTAGGTATTTCTGTGCCTTAGTTGTGTAGATTGTAGACCTTAGTCGCAAAGCTGTGTTTCTATGAAATTCCAAAATGGCGTAGCGGTGTTTAATCAAGCGGCCCTCCCGTCATGACGCGAAGATCTCATCAGGGGATGAACAGGCTAAAGTTGAAGTTTTGTTAACGTTTCGCACCGTTTGCTTAGCCCCTCGGCCGAGGTGTGAATAAATTGCGATAAGCCGCCACTTAAAACTTGCGAGGGACGGAGAATTACCTAATTCGTTAATTAATTTTAGTTATGCTGACGTTTATAGTAATTACATCATTTATGTATCGTTATTTGCTTATAATCTAGCGGTTCTGTAAGTTCGGGATTACAGCTAGGCATTTTTGTACAAATGGACATTAATATGCCTAGTCTTTATTAGTTTTTGACATTAGTCAACTAAATGTGGAATTTGTACCTTAGAAGAGCAGATAGATTCGAGCTTACAATTGTATGTAGGTACTGAAAAAAAACTAGTGAAATTAACTTATATTTTATGCACCCTTTTCTAGGAAGATATTTTTGAAGTGCACAATGCGAGCTTTCATATTTTAATCAAAGTTCTCTATTCAAAGAAGGAAGAAAACGTTGAAAATGACTTCAAAAGAAAGTATTTTAGTAGTGTTCTATTTGGACTAGTCTTTGTCGGTCCTTAGACTATTCAATTTGAAAAGGGAATGCCCCTCCTAGAATTTTTTCTATTTATACTCTAAGGGAATGCCCTTTTTTGTGTAGAAATATCAAAGAGAGTGGAATCAGTCCTTAACACTCGGAATAACGATAGTACTACAAGCGCGCAGATTTTCCTTGCTCTTATGGTGCATCCACACCGGCCGGCCGGCATCGCAACGCAAGGGCAGGATGCGAAAGCATTCGGCCACATGCCGTCGCGTCCGGCGGCATGCCACCGCACGTCTCCGACCGGCTTCGCACGAACGGAGCCGGCGGCGGCGGCGGTGTCTCGCTCGCGCACGTATCTATTAAACGGAGCCGATCGCGTGTCGCGGCCCTCGCGGCGTGCTGCCGCCGGCTTCGCGGACGGAGCAGTCAAGCTGCTGTGCGTGACTTGGTAATATAGACTTTAAATACTGTATACAAGGTTTAATTTAGTTTAAAAATTGTAAAATCCGTTTCGATACGATGCGGTGCCGGCCGGCCGGTGTGGATGCACCTTTAGCCTCAGCCGAAAAGAATATGTATAATCAAGCTGCCAGTGACAATTTACACCCCCCACACTAGCGTCTTTAGAGCGTCGACGTCGTGCCGTGCGTCGCGCTCGCAATCATCCGCGTCCGTCTTTTGTTTCACTCGTCTTGCTGTTTATGGTTATATGCGCGACGTACGACGTTGACGCTCAAAAAACGCTCGAAAGACGCTAGTGTGAGGGTTTACTTGCCCACAAAGCGAAACGCAGTTTTTTTCCCAGAAAGGTGTCCCTGCTTGCATATTATTATTTTTCACAGAGGTTTCTTTCCTCATATAGGGGTAATGTCGCAAAATGAAATGAAAAAAATCGCTTAGATAGCCATGGGCAAATCCCCAAAGACGAGACCTCTTAGTCCTATATAAATAATGAACCTGGGCAAAGCCTGAGTTAGTATTATGATGATAAATAAAAGAGCACTGTATGTCGGCGGTCTAAGGTTGACACTAGACAAGAAGTGTGTTGAACCTAGATTAAAACTAAATTAGGTGTGAGTTAACATGACACGTTGTGCTCAGTAATTGTACATATTAGGGTTCTTCGTTGATATAAATTAACCTCTAACCACAGAATACAGAATAGTACTCTATTATAATGAAGTGGAGGTTCCTAACGCTTACAAGAGCGTCGTAATTAGATATTTACTAACATTTTTAGAGTCCCAAGCAGTGAACGGACATATTCATAATATTCATTATAAAATGTGTGCGCTAGTGATAAGGTTCATAATTCTATAAAATTCTAACCCTTGTTTGAGGAATTGAAAAAGTAGTTAGTATTTCAAATGATATCAAAATGTGCTTTATTACACAAAAAGGTACACGTTCAATAAGTACAAATAAAAAAGCAAAAAAAAAAATTAAAAACAAGCAAGTATTGTGCTCACAAAGCTAGATCTAATTATGTGACCATATTATATGTAATAATGGCAAACATTTGATTAGTATAGCGAAACAATATTGCAGATTTTTTTATTTTATTCACTAATGAATAATGTTTAAAATACAAAATGTCCCACGAAGAATTAGTATCCCAGATTTAAATATTTTAACTCCTATTTAATTCATCCGCTTGAAAATATATTTTTTCTACAGATTAGTGATTCCTTTTTTTATTTCTATTCGTTATTTAATAATATTTGTTTCAATATTTATCAATTTAAGAATAACGTAGGTTAGTGACATACCAGGATTGGTTCGACTAAAGTAAAAATGGAAAAATTCTAGCTCCGATGTAATGTTTATAACTATGTATAGCATTGTATCAATTTACTAATAGACTAAGTTGGTTTTTTAGTCTGTGCTGTTATGATCTATTGTTGTGATCGATTATCCAGCTAATTATTGTCTTCGTGGAGTTGTTCAACCGCGAGAGCCAGCTGTGCGATGGTTGCGGTTTGGTTCGCAGCCTGCACTCCAATATTGTCAGTCAGATGCTGTATAGCAGCAGTTTGACTGGCGGCTAGTTGCTGCAGGGTTTCCGTCTGAGCTGCTATAGCCGCTGCAATGCTGTCTGAAGCTGTGGCTTGATTCGTAATGGCTTCCACCAACCTCTCCAGTATTGTAGTCTGACTGGCCGCATTTCGCTCCAATGCTCCTACTAACAGGTAGCTGGCATTAGCTGTGGGAAAATATGTTAGAATGCGAAAATTATTGTTGCTTGTATTCGTGCTCAACTAAAATATGATTCTTGGAAGTCACAGCAAATCAAATTATTATTAAAAGTTTTTATGTTTGGTTGTACTTTTAATTTAATTTAGTACTACTCTTTATTTATTTTCTTGTGTGGTTTTGCGTTCCGAAGGTTATTGATAAGAACATTCAGAGTGCCAAGTGCGAGATTTTTACTCACGAAACGCGCTCGATAACGCCGACGTAAACGTGCATTTAGTATGGAGAAATTTTAGTTCAGCTAACTGTCTACAGATGGCGTAGTATCAATTCCATACAAAATCACGTTTACGCTCTCGATTTCGAGCGCGTTTACTTTGGTTGCAAAACTCGCACTCGGCACTATCCTTACCAAGTATATCATGTTCCTGATTTACGCAGAGGTCTTTGAGCGCCTTCTTGGAGGCGAAAGGAAACTGCAGGTCGCAGGGTACGTCGTTCAGCAGCGAGTGCTCCCGAAGGATCACGCAGTCTTCCTTATCATTCTTGTTATTCGGCTCTTCGCTGTTCCACTTATTATACACTGCAGCTATGTCCCGTCCTATAATTAGTGACATACATTCATCAATTAAGGTCGTTAATACCCCGCCGACGGGTCGAGCCTACCCTGAGGGCTCCCACACAAAATCGCATCGCAACTTTGTGCGAGGTCGCACGCATACATCGAAAGAACTGCCGATCTGATTCGCATCGCATCGCACCACGGTGCGTGTGCGCATGGCGCGCGTGGTCACAATCACACAACTTTTGAATTTACTGTATGCTTTGACCGTAAGAGCGTCGAATAAACGTACAGCCCTGAGATTTAAACCCGTGCCACTGGTCGGTCACTCCATACAGCAAACGCGTTTTGACAACCTAGTTCTTTTTGAATACAAGTCAAACACTGACGCGCTATGTAAAACACCCCAGAACACCCCAGATAGAATCCCGCGGCGCCTGCGGGGTGCGGTGCGCGGGGGGCTATATCCGGCGGGGAACTCTTTTTATCGCGGGGGGGTGAGTGTCCTTTCTGTACGGGTTAGTACTATTATTTTGTTCTGTGCCCGTGCCTTCCGAATGGCAATAGTCTCTAGGCCACGGACGTGACGCACACTTACACTCTTTTTGAAATAAATAAATTATACAATTTATCGAAACACGATATTTACCATCGACTGTTTTAAATTCTCCCTCTTTCCTTAAATCGCTTATTCCAATGATCTATTCAGCCTCAGGTTGGTCATAGAAGCCTCTCACTTGTATTGCCTCTTGCTCATCCTCGGGGTAAAACAGAGTAGCTCCTTCCTGCTCGCACTGTGTTTTTGCTTCCACCCAAGACTTCTTTACACTATGGAATTTGTACACCGCATTACCAGAGCCGATATAACTATAGCCATCTCGTAAGAAATCTTCGGTTTGCTTGCTATCTACGATACAATACAAAACAGCAGGCGGCTACAACCATTAGTCATCAAATAAATAAATATTAGCTAAAAACCTACCGACAATAATTCCTAATATGGCCCCGAAACAAAATGCGGAAGTAAGTTTCAGCCCCATCGCGCTAACAGTACCTTTTCAGATGTAGAGCACCCGTTTAGTGATATATTTCGAGCCCTATGCGCCTTTTATAATAAAATAATTAGCGTATATTAAGCGTAGCGTAAAGGAATTATTGGAAGAGAACGGTAAATACGATTATGTAATCAATACTAAAATAAATAAAATACAATTATTAAGAAAACAAGCACAACACTTTGGCCCTAGCTGGCACCGTTCTTATATCAGTTAAATAAGAGGCAGAATGACGAGGCGCATGTTCAACATGGCCAATATACAGGGCATCCCACGGCTATGCCACATGGAGGGAAAGTACCTTAAATATTGTAGGTAGAACATTTTACTGAAAAAAGACTTTATTTTATTTCTAAAAACTATTAAAACTGCATTCATACATTTTTAAATAATTACATGGTTGAACCGGGATTCGAACCCGCTACATGAGAAAAAAAAACACCCTGTAGTTTTATCATACCAATCGAAAGCCTTCATCATAAGAATTATTTTTTGCTAACATTTGATGTGGCCGCCGGGATCGCTAGATCTAACCCCGTTAGATATTTTTATAAGTATTATGTAAAAAATTTAGTTTACAAGAACCGGTATGAAAGTGTCCACGAGCTACAAACAGTACTTAGACGTATTATTCTAAATATCCATCACAACTAGATAAAAAAATCGACAGGGAGTGAAATAATCAAAAGAGTGCGACTTTGTATTCAACAGTATGGGTCATTTTGAGCATTTGATAAAATTGATAAATTTTGTATTATAAATGTTAAAATTCATAGTCTTCCTTTTATTTCTGACGCTAAGTTATTTAGCAAAAAATAATCCTTAAAATGAAGCCTTTCGATTGGTATGATAAAACTACAGGATGTTTTTTTTT
The DNA here is from genome assembly GCA_948473455.1 of Teleiodes luculella. Taxonomy (NCBI): domain Eukaryota; kingdom Metazoa; phylum Arthropoda; class Insecta; order Lepidoptera; family Gelechiidae; genus Teleiodes; species Teleiodes luculella. Next base: position 14,220,492 of record OX419583.1, read on the forward strand.
TCTCGTGTAGCGGGTTCGAATCCCGGTTCAACCATGTAATTATTTAAAAATGTATGAATGCAGTTTTAATACTTTTTAGAAATAAAATAAAGTCTTCTTTCAGTAAAATGTTCTACCTACAATATTTAAGGTATTACATAAAAACAAGTCTCTAATTATAATTCTAACAAAAAAATCTGGAAGGGAAAGAGGAAGCAAACGTATGCCTTTCAACTCAATTAGGCCCTGGGAAGTCGCAAAACTCTATGACAATAGCGGGACGGGAGAACCTAAAATGTTTTATTGGTTGTATAGTTAAATTTTTCTACTTTGAGTGGTTGCCTTCTTCAAATTGCATATTTTCGTTTGCACTCTTTGTTATATATTCATCAAATTGTATAAAATAATAATTTTGTAAAATATTTTGAAAAGATGCAACGCAGTGGCGTAGCGTGGCTTTTTGCCGCCCGGGGCCGATCGGAATCCGGCGCCCCCTATTTTAGTTATAAGTCATTTAAAGTTTAAATATTATACTGAATGGACCTAATGTTACATCGTTCATCTCATTGCAAGTCAAGATAAACTACTACGCACTACTTCAGCAGCGAAATACATCTAAGAGAAGCAGTGGGCCCGATTCTACATATTACGCTCTAATAATCCTATCTTTAAAAAACAGTAAAGCATCTGGCCATGACAATATAACTACAGCTGTGATCAAATATTGTGCTAGGCTTTTGTGCTGTATTACTGAAAGCCTTAACAGTAGGGTTCCAGTCGTCTCTCTATTTCTGGACATGAGTAAGGCTTTTGATTTTGTACATCATGATATTCTTCTATACAAATTACATAAATATGGCATAAGGGGAGTAGCCTATGATTGGGTAAAAAGCTATCTCAAAAATAGAAGACAATATACGGAAATACAAAAAATTGATGAAAAGAATGAACTATGTAAATATAAATCTTGTATTAGACTAAACAAAAGTGGAGTACCACAAGGAAGTATACTGGGTCCACTTTTGTTTTTGATTTATATTAACGATTTACCAGATTATATTGATCATAAGTGTATAATGTTTGCGGATGACACGACATTAATAATCAAGTGTAATGATCCAACTACTTTTAATGATGTCATTAACACAGCTTTACAGAGAACAATAGAATGGTTGACGGCCAATAATCTAAAAGTTAATATTAGTAAATGTAATTTCATTCAATTTCGTACATATCGAGCACGGGAAATGCCGTTAAATGTAAATTATAATAATGATAAAATTGACGCGGAACAATCTACGAAGTTCTTAGGTTTTAATTTAGACAATTTTTGTGATTGGAAGCAACATATTAATAATGTTTGTGAAAGAATTGATAAATTTGTTTATGCATTAAGAAGACTAAGTCGAACAGCATCAACAGAAATAAGTCTTATGGCATATCATGGTTATGTGTCATCTGTGTTAAGTTACGGCCTGATGTTATGGGGAAACTCGGTTGACGCTGACAGGGTGTTTAGGGTACAGAAGAAATGTGTTAGAGCTGTCTGTAGAGCCCATTGTTTGGAATCTTGTAAACCACTGTTTAAAAATACGAGAATTTTACCATTGTTTTGTTTGTATATAAAACAGATTAGTATGTTTGTAAGAGACCACCCTAATTATTTCAAATTAAACAGTGAGTTCTATCCAAGATCCACTAGATACAAAGATTTTCTCTACCAGCCACGAGCTGGTTTAGAATTATACAGAAGGAACTCATATTTTATGGCCATTCGAGTTTATAATTTCTTGCCTAAGCATTTGAAAGACTGTCCATCACATGAGTTTAAGAAAAGGATAACGAATTGGCTTCTTAATAAATGTTATTACTCACTTAATGAATACTTTAATGACAAACATTGATTAGCTTTATATAATTTTGCATGCCATTACTGGTGGAACATAAGAACAATTATAATTCATTGTAAGAACTGTACCTATCACTATGTTCTAGCAAATAAAGATCTTATCTTATCTTATCTTATCTTAAACCCTTTAGCGATTTTGTTAGCCCATGCGTGGTCTTCATACGCGCAAGCCGTAAACTATTTAGTTAGCCCATGTGTGGTTGAGATTCTCGACTTTAAAATCTGCTTTTTACGGCTCTTTAAAATTATATGTCCCTTCAGTTCTTTAGAACGAAAAGGGACAGGTGATTGTGAACTTAAATTTAGAGACATCAAACATCGATTTACACGTAGTTCGCACTAATTTAGCAGGCATTTAAAAACATCCCGACTAAATTAAGCTGAATTTGACAGCTGCACTGCTTATTTTAATTATAATCATGCAATGTAATATTTCGTTATGTTCCTCATCCGCCGCCCCCTTTCGGTTGGCGCCCGGGGCCATGGCCCCCCCTGCACCCCCCACGCTACGCCACTGATGCAACGCCTGTGGAGTTTCTTCCGGCGAGTTCTTCTCCACAGAAGACAGCCAAATTGTGAACTCGCCTCGACGTCGAAAAGTGATTTGGAAAATCTTACTTCGAATAAAACATATTTCATTTCATTTCATTTTCATTCATAAAAAAATAATAAATATAAAACCTTGAACAGAGAGGGTAAGCGGCTTACCAATTGCTTAATTACACATTAAATTTAAAGAATTGTAACAGAATAACTTTTTTAACTTTTTTTTTATTTTGTTTAAGCATAGCAAGTAAACAAGTGTTTAATTATAAGCGACGTTAATGTACAAATGATCAGATCAAAAGTATTTATGTAATTTTTATAAAGTTTTTTGATTTGCTACTGCTTCATACTGCTTGAGCTGACCTGTAAATGTCACGTCAATGTGTGCGTGAGAGATTTGACGCTTTGTATGTAGTGAGCCGTCTGTGAGGGGCGCCGCCATTTTTCTACTCTGTGCTGCTATGTGATCGGGTGTGATCGGATGTCCAGCTGATTACTGTCTTCGATGAGTTGTTCAACCGCGCGAGCCAGCTGTGCGATGGTTGCGGTTTGGTTCGCAGCCTGCACTCCAATATTGTCAGTCAGATGCTGTATAGCAGCAGTTTGACTGGCGGCTTGTTGCTGCAGGGTTTGCGTCTGAGCTGCTATAGCCGCGGCAATGCGGTCTGAAGCTGTGGCTTGATTCGTAATGGCTTCCGCCAACCTCCCCAGTGTTGCAGTTTGACTGGTCGCAAGTCGCTCCAATGCTCCTACTAACAGGTGGCTGGCGTTGGCTGTGTAAAAAAGTATATTATTAAAATGCGAGAAATGAGAAATATGCATATCTTAGAGTATAAATAGAAAAAAATCTTCGCATATATTGTTCTCATACTTCCATTCGTGCTCAAATATAATACAGTGTAATTCAGTGTATGATACAGTATGATTCTCAGAAGTCCCAACTAATCGCATAGATACATAGTAATATTGTAAGTTTTGGTTGGATGTTACTTTAAAATTAATTTAATTTGTACAATGTAAAATTAATTTAAAACCACACAAGAAAATAAATAAAAATATTTTTGTGTTTCGAAGGTTATTGATACGAACATTGAGAATGTATATAATTATCCTTACCGATATCATGTTCCTGATTTACGCTGAGGTCTTTGAGCACCTTCTTGCAGGCGAAAGTATACTGCAGGTCGCAGGGTACGTCGTTCAGCAGCGATTGCTTCCGAAGGATCACGCAGTCTTCCTTATCATCCTCGTTATTCGGCTCTCCGCTGTCCCACTTATTATACACTGCATCTATGTCCCGTCCTATAATTAGTGACATACATTCATCAATTAAGGTCATTAATACCCCGCCGAGGGGTCGAGCCTATCCTGAGGGCTCCCACACAAAATTGCATCGCAACTTTGTGCGAGGTCACACGCATGCAAAGAAAGAACTGCCAATCTGATTCGCATCGCATCGCAACACGGTGCGTGTGCGCATGGCGCGCGTTGGTCATGAAAATACAACTTTTGAGTTAACTGTACTTTTTTTTATTTGACCGTAAGAGCGTCGAATAAACATACAGCCCTGAGATTTAAACCCGTGCCACTGGTCGGTCACTCCATACAGCAAACGCGTTTTGACAACCTACTTCTTTTTTAAAGAAAATTCTTGAATATCAACTACAAGTCAAACACTGACGCACTATGTAAAACACCCCAGTTAGAATCCCGCAACGCCTGTTGGGTGCGGTGCGTGGGGCTATATCGGGCGGGAAAATCATTTTAGCGCGGGCGGGGGGGGGGGTATGTCCATTCTGTACGGGATAGTACTATTATTTTCTTCTGTGCCCGTGCCTTCCGAATGAAAGACAACGGCAATAGTCTCTAAGGCCACGGACGTGACGCACACACGGTTCTCTATTGTATTCCCTAAAATTTGTTATCCTACTTTCTATTTTCCTTAGCATTTTAGTCATAAGTATCGATTGTCCTAATGATCCTTGTCCTATTTTTTTAACTCCTACTGTTCATTGCCCTATTTTTTTTCATCCTAATTATGGTATACCCTAATGCCAATAGTTATAATCGTTTATATTCCTAAAATGTATAGTCCTAAATAAATCAAAGACAGTATTTCTGATATACAAAAAAGTGTTAGTGGTGCTCCTCCAGCTCAGAAAAAAGGAAGTATTTACGAGTATTTAGACAAAATGAAGAGAATTAAAACTATTATTGAAAATCAATGTCAGTATACAAAATTCGAATTTTGAACAGCTATTGCTATGAATTTAAAATTATTGTAATACCTACCTAATTAGTAAAATTATTTACGAGTAACAGTTACTTATTCTTTTTATTATTACTATTCAACCTACCAAGGATTTTTTAGATATTTATATAGGTATCTCTATTAGTAGAGAAGGATCAAAATTAGGAATTTCAAACTTTAGTGATATTAATATTAGGACTAAAGAATATTAGGACAATTATTACAGTAGGATAATCAATATTTAGGATGATCGAACATTAGGACAATCGAATATTAGGAAAATGATGTTCGGATGATCGACTTTAGGACTATAAACATTAGGAAATACAACAGGTTCCCCGCACACACACACACACACACTTTTTAAAATAAATACATTATAGAATTTATCGAAACATGATATTTACCATCGACTGTTTTAAATTCTCCCTCTGTTCTTAAATCGCTTATTCCAATTATCCATTCAGCCTCAGGTTGGTCATAGAAGCCTCTCACTTGTTTTGCCTCTTGCTCATTCTCGGGGTAAAACAGAGTAGCTCCTTCCTGCTCGCACTGTGTTTTTGCTCCCACCCAAGACTTCTTTACACTATGGAATTTGTATACCGCATTACCAGAGCCGATATAACTGTAGCCTTCTCGTAAGAAATCTTCGGTTTGCTTGCAATCTACGATACAATACAAATAAATATATTTTATTGTCATCAAGAAAATACAACATCGAAATACATACAAGAAGCCAACAGGCGGGCACAACATTAGTCATCAGAAGATAAATATTAGCTAAAAACTTACCGACAATTATTCCTAATATGGCCCCGAAACAAAAGGCAAAAGTAAGTTTCATCCCCATCGCGCTGGCAGTACCTTTTCAGATGTAGAGCACCCGTTAAGTGATATATTTCGAGCCTGATTCGCCTTTAATATTTAAATAATTGTACTTAACACAATCATTAGCAAAACAAGCCCAATACATTGACCTAGCTGGCACCGAGATCTTATATCAGTTAAATAGGAGGCAGAATAACGAGGCGCATGTTCAACATGGCCAATATATGTAATGTCATTATCATTTATTACATATATTGGCCATGTTGAACATGCGCTTTCCGCCGCGGCTCCGCCCGCGTTAACAGTTTTTCCCGTGGGAATGAGGCATATTCCCGCGGTAAAAGGTAGCCTGTGTTAATCAGGGTGAACGTGGGTAATTTTTGAAATCGGCACAGTAGTTTTAGAGTTTATTCATTACAAACATACACACACACACACACACACACAAAATACAAATCGTTCCTCTTTATAATATTCTAGCTTTCCGCCGCGGCTCCACCCGCGTTAACAGTTCTTCCCGTGGGAATGAGGCATATTCCCGCGGTAAAAGGTAGCCTGTGTTAATCAGGATGAATGTGGGTAATTTTTGAAATCGGCGCAGTAGTTTTTGAGTTTATTCATTACAAACATACACACACACACACACAAAATACAAATCGTTCCTCTTTATAATATACTAGCTTTCCGCCGCGGCTCCGCCCGCGTTATCAGTTTTTCCCGTGGGAATCAGAAAAATACTAATCTTTCCTTTTTATAATAATGATTAGTATGTATGAAGTATGATAAGCAAGGTATTTACAATAACTTAAATAGGTATTTAGGGTTTCGTACGGTCACGTTCATAAGTACAGTCATATAACGTGCATTTATTACTTTGAACTAGCTTTTTTTAAAAAAACATTTAGCTTATTTATTTTCAAGTAAAATATTGGGGCCCCTACACTGTATTTGTAACAAACAAAAAGAAGAAAAACGTGCCATTACGAAAAAAGTTATTTTAAAGTACAAGTGACTGCCAGTGAGTGACATAAACGTGTACTGTACAAAATATTTTTTAAATCCCTTCTCAGAAAAAAAAAGCACTACGCCAATTACTTGTAATTTTAAACTATAAACACGTCATCGATACCAATATTTTATGCTCTTTCGCCACGAAAACAAAATAAAATACTTGAATATTATATTATGTACTTCATAATGAATATGCACTTATCCAGGTATATTACCACAGAATTTATAATAGTACTAGTCTACCAGCGTAGTGTAACTAAGTAGTCGTTGTTCCGTGCATCCGAATTAATAAGATTGAACTTTATTATTGGCTGATAGAAAAAAGCGGAAAAAATTGCGTGCAAAAACTAGTTTAGGAAAGATTTGATACGTATGCCTTTTAGCTCAGTTATGCTCTGGGAAGTCGCAAAATTTGATGACAAACACCGGGACGAGGGAAACTAAAAAAGAATAAAAATAAAAGCTTTTAAAATAAAAAGAATAAAAACCCCAGCCACAAAACCGCTACTTGATCCTTTCAACAACTAGAAAAGAGCTGATAATCTTAAATGGCTGAAGATATAGTCTTGGATTATAGCTAAGAACACTCTCGATTGTAACATCTTGCAAACAAAAAAAACTAGATCAAAATCGGCGCGTTTAGGCTTCTACCGATGCTACAGACAGACAGATAGACACACACGGCAATCTTATAACGCCCCTCTTTTTGTCGGGGGTTTAAAAAGGGAGGGCAAGTGACAGACTTATCGCTCTAAGCGATTTCTTCCTTGTACGTTGTTGCGATAGTAGCATACGTTTAGAAGAAAGAAATATGTACGCTCTTAACTTTTTATCTTCGGTGCGGTATATAGGTATAAGTAAAAAAACCCATTTTACAGTACAATAAACTTTATTGAAACTAAAATAAAAAGTAAGGCAGCCTTTTTACTTGTGTCGTGTTTTGTGACCTTAAGTACCAAAACACAAACACAAGTCAAAAGGCTGCCTTATTGCCTAATCACACATTAAATTTAAAGAATTGTAACAGAATAACGTTTTTTATTTATTTTTAAATAGAATTAAGCATAGCAAGTAAACAAGTATTTAATAAAAAAAAAGCGACATTAACGTGTAAATGGTCAGACCAAAAGTCTTTATGTAATTTTTATAAAGTTTTTTGATTTGCTCTGCTTCAAACTGCTTGAGCTGAACTGTAAATGTCACGTCAATATGTGAGTGAGAGATTTGACGCTTTGTATGTAGTGAGCCGTCTGTGATGGGCGCCGCCATTTTTCTAGTATGTGCTGCTATGTGATCGGGTGTGATCTACTGTTGTGATCGGAATTCCGGCTGATTATTGTCTTCGTTGAGTAATTCTTCAACCGCGCGAGCCAGGTGTGCGATGGTTGCAGTTTGGTTCGCAGCCTGCACTCCAATATTGTCAGTCAGATGTTGTATAGCAGCAGTTTGACTGGCGGCTTGTTGCTGCAGGGTTTGTGTCTGAGCTGCTATAGCCGCTGCAATGCGGTCTGAAGCTGTGGCTTGTTTCATAATGGCTTCCGCCAACCTCCCCAGTGTTGCAGTTTGACTGGTCGCAAGTCGCTCCAATGCTCCTACTAACAGGTGGCTGGCGTTGGCTGTGTAATAAAGTATATTGTTAGAATGCGAGAAATGAGAAATATATTGTTTTCATACTTCCATTCGTGCTCAAATATAATATGATTCTCAGAAGTCCAACTAATCGCAGAGTACATAGTAATATTGTAAGTTTTGGTTGGATGTTACTTTAAAATTAATTTAATATGTACAATGTAAAATTAAGAAGGTAATTGATACGAACATTGAGAATGTATATAATTATCCTTACCAAGTATATCATGTTCCTGATTTACGCTGAGGTCGTTGAGCACCTTCTTGCAGGCGAAAGTATACAGCAGGTCGCAGGGTACGTCGTTCAGCAACGAGTCCTTCCACAGGATCACGCAGTCTTCCTTATCCTCCCAGTTATTCGGCTCTCCGCTGTCCCACTTATTATACACTGCAGCTATGTCCCGTCCTATAATTAGTGACATACATTCATCAATTAAGGTCATTAATACCCCGCCGAGGGGTCGAGCCTATCCTGAGGGCTCCAACACAAAATCGCATCGCAACTTTGTGCGAGGTAGCTCGCACGCATCGAAAGACTGCCGATCTGATTCGCATCGCATCGCACCACGGCGCATGGCGCGCGTTGGTCACGAAAATACTACTTTTGAATTTACTGTATCCTTTGACAGTAAGAGCGTCGAATAAACGTACAGTCGAATTCTAAAATTGAAAACACATTGGTACGCCCTGAGATTTAAATCCGTGTCACTGGTGTCACTGGTCGGACACTCCATACAGCAAACGCGTTTTGACAACCTACTTCTTTTTGAATAATATTAACAACTGAATATCGACTACAAGTCAAACACTGACGCGTTATGTAAAACACCCCAGAACACCCCAGTTAGAATCCCGCGGCGCCTGCGGAGTGCGGCACGTGGGGGCTATATCGGGCGGGAAAATCATTTTAGCGCGGGGGGGTGAATGTCCTTTCTGTACGGGTTGGTACTATTATTTTCTTCTGTGCCCGTGCCTTCCGAATGGTAAACAACGGCAATAGTCTCTAGGCCACGGACGTGACGCACACACACACTTTTTAAAAACAAAGCATAATACAATTCATCTTGACCTGATCTTAACCGTACGTATATGGCCAATATTATGTAATGATAAGGAAGATACTTATACCAATTTAAATATTTAGGGTTCCCTATGGTCACGTTTATAAGTACAGTCATATAACGTGCATTTTTACTTGGAACTAGTTTTTTTTTTCAAAAACATTTAGTTTATATATATTATTTTCAAGTAAAATATTGAGGCCCGTACACTGTATTCGTAAAAAAAAGAACGCGCCATTAGAAAAAAAGTTATTTGAAAATAATAAAAACAACATAATACTCTACTACAACAATCAATATGTTTCAATTTCTGTGAACCATGACGGACATCACTACATAGTATAAAATAAAGTCGCTTTCTCTGTCCCTATGTCCCTCCCTATGTCCCTCCCTTTGTACGCTTAAATCTTTAAAACTACGCAACGGATTTTGATGTGGTTTTTTTTAATAGATAGAGTGATTCAAGAGGAAGGTTTATATGTATAATACATGCATAATATACTGAAGGATAACCCACAATAACCATTTTCCCGTGCGGAGCCGGGGCGGGTCGCTAGTGTGATATAATGCAAATCAAAATTAAAGGGCTTTCTATACGGGTCTGATTGTGATTTTTAAATATATAAAAATAAATAAAAACACGTTCAAATTTTAAAAAGGAAGTAGGATCAGAAAGTACACTAAATACTTCTTTAATACTTTACAGGAACAAATAAGTTACAGAACATCATTGTCGCCACTTTAATTCGCACTATAAACTAATGAAGAAACTCTACATTGACAAATACATACAGATAACCTATCCTATCTTATTGTAATAAACAACTGATAATTTTAATTAATGAGAAAAGTATACAAGATTTCTCCTTTTTAAAAATATCTTTTTCCTAAAGTGTGGGACAGGATTATTGTATACCTAGGTATACCTAGGTAGGTATAAATGAAAAAACCCCTTAACACTAAAATAAATAGTAGATACTTAAGGTCAAGGAAACAATTCAAATCATAAACAATAAGGCAGTCAAAAGGCTGCCTTATTGTTGTTTACATATGTTTATAATATATCTTCCAATCTAATTGCACATTTTTAAGAATTGTAACAGAATAACCGAAAATTGAGCCAATCACGCCAAGCGTAACAGAATAAAATGCGTTTTTTTATGGTTGAGTGTACTGTAAACGTTGCATATTTAAAAGGATTTTTTTAGACAAACTTTGTTTATTTACTATATTAACTGACAAAATCTAATTAAATTTGCATAACATCGTTGGCGCCATAGCTTGCTGCACTCACTGTCGAGACGAGTTTCATCTGAAGCAGAGAATTATTTTGATTAATTCAGGATTGAAAAATACAGTCTCCTAACATAACAGAGCGCAATTAAAAAATGTTTAAATGTGTAGTGCAAAACGTTGTTCGGGAACGGAGAACGTCGATGGCCAAGTGGCTAGAGCCGTGGACTTTCATTTGAAAGTTCGCGGGTTCAAACCTCGGCACGTACCAATGTGTTTTTGATTTTAGAGTTCAATATGTTTATCTTACAGTGAAGGAAAACGTCGTCGTGAGGAAACCTACGTATACTTGCGACATAATTCAAAGGATGTGTGTGAAGTTGACCAACCCGTACTGGGCCAGTGTGGTTGACTAAGGTCTATTCACTCTAATTTCAGGGTAGGGTCGAGCCTTTCGGTGGGGACATTATAGGCTTTTAACATTATCCACATAACCTAAACCATAATGTGTCGAAATCTCATTGGAAGGAATTTTGTGAGCATTTTAATGTTTTTACCACGGATTTGATAAATACTGTTCTACGAATCGTACCTATATTATATTCATGTGTTAAACCTGAAAAATGTTAGTTACTAGTAACAATAAAAGTGTTTTATTATTCGCTATGATTTAAGTAATAAAATATCCTAATCTAGAAATATTTTTCTGCAACATATTTGTACAACGATTATATTACAGAAAGTAGATAAATAAAATGAACCAATAAAGATAAGTAAAGAAAGTAAAAAATAAATATATAACACAAAATAAATACCAAATTCTATTTATGGTTTCTGGATCAAAAATTGTTTTTTCTAACGTTTGGACATTTTTCATCGCTAAATATGTGTACCTTCATTATTTACCTTCGTATGAAGTTAAGTGTAATTTTCTAATGTGTTTGTTATACTTTAAAGTGTTAAGTTGAGAATAAAAGTGTTCTATTTATCTATCTAAAAAAAATAGTAATCATAAGAACAATATTACGTACAAAATATTGTTATTTTACCTTGGCCCAAAAACGAAAATAATAATAGCTTAAATAAACAAACTACGTAACCGCACCGAAAGAAATATTGAAATAAAAATAATTAATCAAACTTCGTATTTGGGAATGAAACTGGGTCAAATATATTTGGGAGAAAGGATTGATTGGTTACTTATTCATGCTTATAGCAAAATAGCAGCTGAATATTATTTAGTTTTATAGGTAGACAATAATACATATTGAACTTTTTTTTAACCATAATACTCTTTTTTATGTATCAGCTTTTAAGTTTCGTCTTCATCAAAGTGCTTGATCGGTCTTCTAAAGCATTCGGCAAAATTTCGAAAAAAATCAAAAATATTTTTTCTATTCACAATATTAATATATCTGTTATAATGTTAACTGAAGTATACGAGAAACGAGACGTATTCATGTTCTCTATTGTACCGATTCTCAATAAATGATAAATATCTTCTACGCATTCTATTTGCGACACAATAGGTGGAACGTGATACCTATAAATATTTGAATCCCTTTTATTTGCTACTTTGCTACTTTTTCGATGTATGTTTTTACATTATAAAACAGTAAAATGTGGTGAAATTACAATAGCTTGCATAGTGTGTGGTTATGTATTATTAGAGTGAAATTAGATAATATAACTATCTAAGTCCGACTTTGATTTTCCTTTATACTAGTCCTAGATGACCTGTGCTCAATTTTGAAAAAATCTAATGTTGTTCCTGTGAAAATCTTCAATTTGCACTTATTATTTAGGTAATTCATTCATTTTAAAGTGCATTCATAGACTATTGTCAAAAAGTAATCAAAGCTATCCCTTTTCTATTCGTTTTAAAGTTACAAACTTTGCAAAATATGTTTAACAGAAATATCGTAGCGGTTGCTACGAGTCAGCTACGTCGTAGAACAATCTGGCGTAGCGCGTAAAATGAGCAGGAATTTCGTAGTAGTTCTGTTTCCTCTATCTATCTAGTATATTTTATGACTCGGGATTGTAGAGTTATGTGGTACACGGTATTAAGTTTCTTGCTCTTCTAGTTGCTCGAGCAAGTTATCAAGTTGAAACATACTGTGACGGTACTCAAATATTACGCTCATATGAGATTCTATTTGAAGAAATGTGTCTGGAACTCGAGATGCTAAAGTTTAAGATGATCTTGTAAGATCTATTTGACTCAGTCCGTTTGATTTCATTCCAGATTTATTACAATACTAGCTGTCTTCCCGCAGGTACGCCCGCGTTGTTTTTGTCTTTTCCCGTTGGAATTTTCCTCTTTTCCGGTTGAAATCTTGTCCTTCCAATAGCAAATACAACCAAGTAGCCGTTCTGAAGCTGTGCGCGTACATACTTTCAGTGATTTATTTTTAATGCTTTAGTTTTTTTAAGTGTGTAAATAAAGAATGACTTTTGGCGCCTAAAGTTTTAAGATTTCAGATAATATAATAATAACACTTTTTTTAAATATAAATTAGTGGATGATTGATTATATGATTTTCGTCGCCGTTTTTAGCCATGGTGACTTTTTCATCTTCTAATCAACCAAGCGCTCTAGTGCACTCGAATATGGCTTTTGTATAATGATGTATGAAAGGTCATTTCAGTACCGCGCCGTGTAAGGTAGCAAAAGCCGCGATAATAAATCGTTTCACTTTATGGTGGGCATATATTATTCCCTAAAGGATTTGCTTTGCTAAAAAATTACTTGCCATTTTTCAAACAATATAAGTGTGACAGTTTTATATTTTGCTATTGGACTAGGTAAGGTTTTTTTTATTATTGTCTCTTGAATAAAGTTTTCATTCATTGTAACTAACTTGTAACATGAACAGGAGGTTTGGATGTGGCTCAGGCTGGCTGGACAAATCTTCGAAATAGGCTACATTTAATAGGTGAATAAGGCATTTTATGTGACGGCTAAACACCCTTATTTCTGAATTTGTGACGCTTCACAATCTCAGATATCTGTCGAAAACGAGTCCGCTTTTCGCTGGTTTCTCAATTTATTGTGAAGATTTGTCCAGTCAGCCCTGAGCCATATGTTTGGTCTTAAGTATTTATTAGTTGTGATGTCGAAAAATCAACTAGTTTTCCGCCGCTGCTCCGACCGCGTTAACAGTTTTCCCGTAGGAATGTGACATTTTACCGCGGTGAAAGGTAGTTTACTTCTTTTTTAAAATTCTTTTTTTTAAACTAAATTTCAATAAAATCGGTTCAGTAGTTTCGAAATCTATTCAGTGCAAACCAACAAACAAACAATCAAATCTATCCTCTTTGTAATATAAGTGTAGATAAAAACCTTATGACTTCTTAAACCCTAGAAGCAAGAAAATATGAACTTATCAAAGAAAAAAAAACATTGGTACATTGCTGTCTAGCGCTTCCAAAATAGGAATTAAAGGTTCAATTAGGATTGTAGTCACTATTGACATAGTTCCAGCTTCCTGGACCATTGTTGGGCAACATGGATCTCATGTCAGACTAGAGAACTCAGCCTTATTGTTTTCCAGTACAAAAGCAAGTAAATTAAAAACCTCACTCCATTTACTCCTACCTGTCCTCATTACATATGCTCTATTGCGCACGGTACATGACAGCCAGTATACCGTTCGACATGCCCATTACGAATACCGACCTTACTGCTGCAGAATAAGGTGCTCTTGAGGTCAAAGTGTCCAAACGCTTATGTTGGTTTATTGTAGTGTAGCGCTAACGTGGAAAATAAATTGTAAAGCATGTGTCGAGTGCGCCTTATTAGTGTTCCGTGGATTTTTGGAATTATAATGGAGTCACAGCTTCGCGCGTTCGGCGCGAACTACGGCGAGACCGGAGGCGCGAACTGCGGTGCGATGGTAGGCCACAGCTCGCCGCGTATTCGCTTTACAGACCGTTCACCGTAAGTTGCCCCCCGCCGCCAAAGTACTCCCGCCTGCACGAAACTACCACTCGGGAAGACGTGCTGGAGTTCATCAAGGAGAGGCATAAAGACGGTGCCTTCAAGGATTCGCCAGGATTCGGCGTGGTGGTGGAGCCCCTGGAGTCGCGCCACCACGTCAACTTCAAGTCGTTCGTGGTGCGGGTCCCGACTGCCCACCTGGGCGCTTTCGCCTCGCCGCAGTTCTGGCCGAAGGGGGTCGTGTTTCGTCGCTTCAGGGGGAACCTGCCGCGGAAGGACACGATACCCTGGGCTTGCGTATAAGGTGTAAAGTGCTGTGTATTTAGTTTTATTGTTTTAGATAGTTAATAGTATAAAATATGTATGATAGTCTGTAAGGTATTTATGATATGGGCCTCTGTTTACATATTTAACATCTATATGTAAATATTGCCTGAAATAAATGAATTTATTATTTATTATTATTACTACTATGGCAGGCAGAGGTCATCTATAGAGTTGACGGCCTGTAGACGCGATGCCGCATACACCCACCGCCGACGCCGCCGCGCGCCCCTCCCACCCCCTTCACTATTCGCTCGATGCTCGTCTCGCCGCACCGCCGCCGCCGCCGCTGCCGTGACTAGCTGTGGACAACTTCATACAAATTTCCTACGTTTGTTTCCATCGCTCTTCGCTGGTCGCGGTCGCTGCCGCCGCCGCCGCCGCCGCCGCGCGAAGCTGTGGCCAGGGGGTAAGTACTGGTGGCTGGAAAATTCTGAAATGACGTAACAGTCTCCGTGGTCCAGTGGTCAAAAGCTCGTCTGACGTTACGGAGGTACTGGTTTCAAATATTACTTTGTGAGACTTTTTCCAGTTTGGTTAGGACATTGCAGGCTGAACTGATTGTCCGAAAATAACAATAATTCCGTGCTTTGGCAGGCACGTAAAGCCGTCGGTCCCGGCTACTATCTACGGATGTAGTCGTTATAGGAGTCATGTCGGAAGCCTAAGGCGGCTCAACAATTCCGTCATCAGGGTTTGTTGCTTGCTTGCTTATCGTGTGGGTTTCGAGGTAGGGTTTGTGAGGTAGGTTAACCTCGAAACCCACCAAATAAGTAGTAAGTATGTGAATAAGACACACACATAGTGGACTGACGATCTGGCAAATATTTAGGAAGTCCTTGAATGGCAGTGTAATGTTCGTCATAGTGGAAATCTTTGGTTAGACCAGTAGGGCCTTAGTGAGCGTATGTCGTCTGCTGATGATAACATTATGAAAAGTAAAAAATAATAATTAAATAATTATTGTAAAAAGTATTAAGTTATACACCTATGAAGCATGTTATTTAAAATGACAAATCAGCACACGTTCTAGTTTACCGTATAGCTCTCTTTTACAGCAGATTGGACCATGTGGAGACGTTTTAAAAGAAAGTTCAACAAGTGTTTTTTCTAAGCTTCCAGAGCGAAGCACGGAGCCCTATAAAAAGCAAATTCAACTCCCTCTAGGATTTTATTTTTAGTGCCCGGCTTTTAAACTCGCACGGGCATGAACGTGGAACAACATCACGGCGTAATGTCGACGCGACCTGAATACATTTTTAAATAGGAGAACTCCTCATGAAAAATCCTATTATTTAGTAACCGGTGGTGTATGCACATGTCTAGCTAGAGTCGCTATACGATATTAAATCTTCTTCTCAAGCGACGTCATATCATATCACAATTTTAAGGTCGCACATGCTAGAAAATATTACACTTAGAAAATAACATCATGGTTCGAAGTATTCTAGTGATGTTTTGAACAAATAAACATTGAAGCTTAGCTAAACAAAGTGACCCAAAAATTCATATTTTTGTAAAACTACCTCGTATCGTGACGCCCTAAAGTTCTATAATCTTACTAAACTCCCTTCCGAGTATTACATAGTACATATAATACATGATTTACATCTTAGGGATACGACCGATGTTTACCACTTAAACTAATTGCTCGAAGGCACGGACTGAGTGAATACAGAGATTCTGTGTACATGCTATAACAGTTTTCAATCCATTATGTTAACTATAAACACAGCTATAAATGTTCAGTGACGATATTCTCAGAAATCAACGCAGGACTCCCGCCTTCTGGAGTAGAAACGCTCTACGTTTTTGTGTTTTCTGAACTTTTCTGAACATTCGAATGCGGTACACACGACTCACGAGCACATTGGAAATGAATCTGTAATGTGAAAATTTCGTTTTGACTTTTTTCAAAAAGGTTAAGCTACAGGGCAAACCTTTTATTCGATCATCTTTGTTTTATGCTGAAATTGTAGCTGACAAATTTTGAATATCATATGTCCACAACTCTCCGGGGCCTACTGGAGCGAACAGAAACACATTTTCAATGTCAAAAGTAACAACTAAATATGTCGTTTTCTTACGTAACATCATTTAGTTAGAGAATGCTCTGGTTATAGAGTTAGAAATCAAACCGAGTAGCACTTTTGTCCATATTCATGGGAACGAGATGGGAATAGTGCGCTTCGCTCCATGTCCATTACCGTATTTCTGTACGACTGTACGATAGCCTATAGCAGTCCGTCCATTACTAGCAAAAATGGTACATAGATTCAATAAATGCTGCCGACTCGCAGTGTTTGGGAAATAGTTCCAAATATTTGAATGAATGAATACTTTTACAGGTTCGTTAAATCTATTTTATATATTCGCCTTAATGTCATTTCTATAGTCTTCAAAACTATTTTCATGTGCCAAAAATACGACTTTATCTATAACTAGTTAAAAAAGAGCAGTTGAATTTCTTCAGCTTTCATAGGGGATTAGTTCTATGCTGCAGCACGTATTATTCCTGTGCTCGACTGCTCGTGCTCGAAGATTTACGCTAATGCTCAAGCTGTGTGGATCCCGAGCTATCTGGGATCAAGATTCACGTCCGACACCCATTTTCTCCGCACTGTGTGTAATATAATAACACTCCCCTTTGAAACCTCTTAAGACGTTAGCTAAAACCAAACTCGTTATATGGCTAGGTGATGTGATGATATTGTTTCCAGTGACGTGGTATACAGGGTGCATCGGTCGTGGTATACAGGGTGTATCGGTCATACTTAAAACCCGCAGGTTATATGGCTAGGTGATGTGATGATATTGTTTCCAGTGACGTGGTATACAGGGTGCATCGGTCGTGGTATACAGGGTGTATCGGTCATACTTAAAACCCGCAGGTTATATGGCTAGGTGATGTGATGATATTGTTTCCAGTGACGTGGTATACAGGGTGCATCGGTCGTGGTATACAGGGTGTATCGGTCATACTTAAAACCCGCAGGTTATATGGCTAGGTGATGTGATGATATTGTTTCCAGTGACGTGGTATACAGAGTGCATCGGTCATACTTAAAACCCGCCTGGTAAAGGGTGTAAGTGGCAGCTTAGCAAATACTGAAAGAACATACTATTTCAATGACTTTAAGCAACTTGCCCAAAGTAACATTACTGTTGCTGTTATAGGAAAGTTTGGAGGTATTTGTTATGCAGAAAGTAAATTTTTCGTTTCCTGGAAAAGTATCTTTGGTCAACCTGTTCAAAACAATTGAATAGCTAGTTGTAAGATTGTTTCTGAGCATGTTCTTTCGGTATTTGCCTTAGCATCTTAATATCATTTACACCATGTATACTTCTGTGCCAACCCTAATCTGTGAGTCTAAAACAATGGATCAGAAGGTCGATTGATTACACAAACTCATATCAAATATCTTCAAACAACATGCCGGTTTCTTCATAATTTTCTTAATTTTTCTTTACGAAGAAACATTACTTACAAGAACAAACACTAACACTCCGTTTATATTTTACTTAGGACCTAATAAAACCTAAGGAATATTACAGGTACTTTTTCTTACTAAAACGATTAGAAAAATACCAGCTGCTACCAAACCATGAGATACTAGCTAAATCTCGAAATAATTTGAACCCCCGAGAGATTTTATTTCCAAACCGACGCGCTTTACTTACGATACGAGTGTTATAAATATCCCACATTTCGACGGTTAAGTACCAAACACTGCAATCTACAAAACAAAACGTTAACTTTACAGGAGAGTAAACGAACATAGGTTCGTTCAAATAAATAGTATTTGATATAGAAAAACAATATGTTACAACATGTAATGCATGCTATTTTGGTACACTTATATTGCTTTTCTATGTCAAATAATAAGTTAATGCTCGACTTGGCAGATAAAAAGTTTTTTTTTGCTTTCCTGTAGAGTTGACGTTTTGTAGATAGCAGTGTTTAGTAGGTACTTAACCGTCGATTTGTCGAAGTAGTAATAAATTATTATAGATTAGGAAAAAGGTAAGAAATATTATATTTTCATCTTCTTTCAAGTATCCAATGAAGAACATTAAAGTCATATAATAGAAGTCTATAAAATGTGTAGATATTTGGTACTGAGTGAAAAGTTAAAAATATTCCAAAATAAATATTTACGAACCGACACGAAATTGGTGATTTAAAAATGATTTGAAGGTCTGAAAGGTCGTTAAGATAGCGTTTATATCTATAAACGCTATCTCTCGGTGAACTGCGAGGTTGCTCGCCCTCTAGATAATATTTACTGCGAAAATGTACGAAATACCAAAACGATAGTAAAAGTACAATTCATTAAATAAAATGTAAAGAGATTACCTTAGTAGCTGGCTACTTCTCAATAGTCAGTTTACTAATGGAGCCCTAGCTCTCGTTTGAGGATTCGATATTTGAGGGTAATTCCTGTTCGTCCCCAACTCGTCGTCGTCGTGGGGACGACTGGAAATATTTAGTTAGTAGTTAGTCAATACATTTTGTGGAAGTACATACAACGTACAAACAAGTGGAAGAGCGTCGGTGGCCAAGTGGCTAGGGCTGTTGACTTCCATTCGGAAGTTCGCACGTTCAAGCCTCGGAACGTACCAATGTGTATTCGATTTTCGAATTCATATGTACGTTTATTCGACGCTCTTACGGTGAAGGAAAACATCGTGAGGAAATCTGCACACACCTGCGAAGAAATTCAAAGGTTGTGTGTGAAGTTCACCAACCCGCACTGGGCCAGCGTGGCCGACCAAGGCTTATTCACCCTGATTTCAGGGTAGGCTCGAGCCCCTCGGTGGGGACACAATATGAGCTGTTAACAATGACATTTTACGAATATTCCCAATCGTCCCTGGGTGGTACCGAGTGGGAACGACTGCTATATGAATAGTTGGTTAAGGATAGCACGACTGTGGTAAAGTTGCCATCATAAATCATAAATTTTTGGCCAAATAGTTGCTCATTTTGTCTTGCTGCGTTCATCTTGATCATTCGACCGAAAGACGTCCACTGCTGGTCAAAGTATTTTCCAGAAATCTACACAATCCTGATTAGCCCGCTTGCAGCGGCTTCCTGTGACCCTCACCAGATCATTGGTCAATCTTGTGTCAGACCTGCCCGCCTGCCCACGTTACGCCATCCAATTTCACTATTCGAGTAATTTTGTACTCCAACGGCTGTAGATTTTACGTACAATGTGCCCCATCCAACGTACAATTTCTTCGAGGTAAGTCGAAGTTGCTTGCTGATCATAAAGTAAGGAAGAATTTTATGGGGTAATATTGAGTTGATATTGAGGCGTAATACCAGCAAATCTTAAAAAAAGAAATTCTATCAACTAGCTGAGGTGCAGCGAGGAGGATGTCTCGAGCAAGGATCTTATAAGTCGTACGTAGATTCTTGGTCTCGGGATTGTGATTGCTCCAAATGCCATGCAGCTTTTTATTGGGCGAAACTGACGGAAAACAAAAATGTATCGGTACGAAATCACATATGTGTTGACAAGGTTGCCTCTAGTCTCTATAATGTTAGATACTCTTTGTTTCTGATTAGATCGCGCAGGGAAACTCTCTTCCTACGCTATAGATAAATCAAAGTCCGGTAAATAAAATAGTGAGTGTGTGCCCGTACACTGAAACCCTTTTATGATTAAGCTGCATCTGTAACTCCCGTACACGGTTTTCAACTAAAAACACCAAGTAATTGTGAATTCTACAGTGATAAAAGTTTCATAGTGGAATTGCAGGGAATTTTTCATTGAGTAAGGTACAAAAGCATTTTCTTGTTTTAAAAAAGTGGTGTTATGTTTATTGTAAAATGTGAGGGCAAAGTCCCGATAACAATGAGCTATAGCTGTAGAAATAGCTAGTGAGTAGTGAGTAGTAGAGCTTAAATCACAAAAAACACTCAAGTTAAATTTTATGTGGAACTAGAATTTTAAATATAAATAATATCTAGTAAATTACGGGTTCTGTTTTGTTGTTGATTTACTAGTTTGTTTTTATTTAAAAATTCAAAGTAATGAATTTTTTTAAGGATTTCAAATAGTTTTTGTTAGTTTGTGCTTCTTTCGCGCCCAAATGAGATATGAAGATAAAATTCACATTTAATGTAGACATAGGTAACTCTTTTCCACGGGAAAAGTCTTATAGACATTACCATCATCGGGCAAACTGGTAATTTATTGTACGAGCATAGATAAATAATCATACATTATGGATGTATTTAACCACAGTATTTAACAGTGAAATTATTCTCTCCACTTCTGTCTAATTAATTTCTTGTAGCTTTCCGAGGGCCAATAAATGTTAAAATATTTTATATAAAACATCTGCATTTAAATATTACAATTTTTGTTAATTTGTATTGTGTTAAAGTATGAGAAAAGTCTCTTGTCCTCATTGGCAGGCTTATCCTCTTAACTGGCCGAACAATGGAACTTTTTAGGAGAAAACTCCGGAACTCAACCCACAGAGAAATCCTTTATCAGCTGGAAACTTCGTCTTCGTCGTCGTATGGGGGTTATATTACATCGTGACTGTAAGACCTGTCACACTCGGAGATACTGAATTAAAACTAGGCTCCGATCACGCTTACTCGAACGACTTGACCAACACTAAACTTAAACCAAAACCACTGTCAAATGCAATATCCCATAGTTCTTAGGTACTATTTAACGGATACCGTCTGTAAGCGTATTATTTCGCTTCGATTTATAAATAGTAAATTGCCATATACATGGACGTTTCAACAAAAATGGAAACGTTGTGAACAATCGAGCGAATGGTTCAGTGATTCGGTCTGTTATAGCAAGTATCGCGATACGAATTTGCAAACCAGAACTACATGTTTCCGTTCTAAATGTTAAAACGTTATTAAATAGCGCGATCGGGGCTCTGGATTCAAGTAGTTTGCACACCACCGAAGCGAGGACTCTACTACGTGATGTTGATAAAATGCATAATGTACGACCTTTCCTCGTAAATAAAATATTGTTACAAGATATTATTTAACATTTAACGATCAAAACGCTCCAAGACACTTGTCATATTGGACTTTGCTCCAATAGGTTGAGAGTATACGCACGACAAAACTGTCTTATCGATCCTTGTCACGCGTACCTACTCAATGCTTCTCTACATAATTTTTGATTTGAGTTTATAACCAGTTTTTTTTCGGTAGCTGCGTGTGAGACGGGGCCAAGATGTTTAAAGTTGGAGATCGAACTACGAAGAGACATTAGGGGTTTTATCTTCTCGTTGACCGTACATTAGAGATTCTTGAGAGTTTCTATATTTATATTCATGGTGCCTTTTTTAATGTCTCTGTTTTTCTTGGATGGAACAGTTGTAGGTACCCGTATTCCATGCAAAGTGTAAGTGCCAAAGAACTGTGCTGTCAAAGATGTTTTCTTCGCCTAAGCATACCATAGCGATGAAAACATAAGTCACGGAAATGAAACACCTGAATTTTTTCATTGCCGTGTCTTTTTTTTCATCGATGCCATAGCAAATTTAGGGCACAGAAACCACGACAAAAAAAAGGGCGATGAGAATCAACAAAAATCTAGTATTTTTTCGGAGTAATTAACACTTTACAAATAAACAAAAAAGTAAGTTAGATAAAAAAATATCCTTGAACATGACATGACTAGGACACGGCTATGAAAAGTAGTTCTGGGACGAATAATTTTTTACTAACCATTCGTTGTACTGTTTAAATATCAGAATTAATGTATTCCCTAATAATAATTTAACAATTCATGTATCAAATAAAACAAGATTTTAACATAAATAACTAATAGTTTTTTATCAATGAGGTATATACGACAAAGTGACATGTGGACAAACACGGCAATGAAAGATTTCGAGGTTTAATTTAATATTTTGGACTTTCTATTAATCCTATTAATAAAATACTTTGTGACATAGATCACTATTTTACCTAATCAGAATTTTTTTTGAACATTATAACCATGTGTTATAATATACCGATGCCATCCTATTTTTGGTCCCGGGAAGGAAATTCACTGTTTAACTGTAACAGATACACAACTTTCGTTATAAACCTGAATTTAATTTTAACTAACTAAACGACATGTAGCTTGAATTATATCGCTCTTTCCATTACTAATAATGGTAATTCAAGGGCGATTTCCAAAAATTTATCCATCGGAGAACAATGGAAGAGGAGCAAGTTCAAAGCGATGCTGATATAGCCTTGCGAGTCACCCAGACGCTGCGAACACTCGTAACCGCGTTTTAAAATACAAGTAACGCCATCTAGCGTCACCTTATGGACACTAGTCAACTTTTTAATAAAAAAAAAACCTTGTTACGAAAACTCGGATGCTTGTGTAGACATTGCACACAATATTGATGACCTATTTCATAATAAATTGAACGCAAAAAAACTTTTTTAAAAGAAGCTTTTATTTCAACGCTTTATAAAGAAGAAAATAATTTTATCCTTAAAAATGTTACCTATCAAATTATAACCTCATTTTATATACAATCATATGATCATAAAAGCTTGTCGCGAGGTTTAATTACCTACCAATATATAGTAAATTGAATTACCTACCAATATATAGCACAGAATACCAAATAGTAGTCCCTACGTTACATTATTTTTCAAGTTACTCTTAACGAGCCTGTTCATTTGATACCCATATTGTAGAAGTGCATTAAAAATAACTACTCCGCCATCTTGGATAGCCCGCCATATTGGATTTAGAGTGACGTCACATACCATATCGTGCATTGTCATCCAAACTAAACGTGTATACAAAATTTCAGCTCAATCGGTGGAAGATATCTACTTCAAAATTGAGTTCAAAGATTCCACCCGAACAAACTTACATACATACATACATAGCAAGTTAAATAAAAGCTTTTAAAAACAGCAAATTTCAAATAACTCAGGTTGTAATGAAGGAGTATAATTTTATGTAGGCAACAATAAGTACGATAATAAAGGAAACCACTTAAAAAATAAAATTATCATCAATCATGAAACCCTACCACCAGATTCTCAGAACCCATAATTACAAATTCAGGCAACAGACGTCCACTGCTGGGCAAAGGCCTTCCCCAATCTACACTTCTCTTCCCTTTTACACTCCTACGACTTCTCAAGAAGGTACATCTTTGTGTTATAAAATATTCTGTTAAGGGCCTTTTCCTGCCATGCGGAATTTACGCCAGCACGCGAATCTGTCCGGATGCGGGTGATAGTACGCTCCTGGACGCACGCAATACAAAGATTTCATTTGCGGAGACAAGCATGGCAGTATCGTTAATCAGCATGACAAGAAAAACGCCCTAAGAGGTGCATTTTGAAGTTTAGAAGAACCCGCCCCATGTCTACGGTGCGGCACGTCACGGCGGCGCGGCGCCGCGGACCTCTGCCGCGGACGGTGTACCGTCAGCGGGCGCCAATTCTAGTAATAATATGAGAATAATTTCTATAGATCGCGATAGGATTATTCTCCTATTATTACTAGAATTGGAGCCACCGTCCGCGGCACCACCGCACCGTAGCGCCGTAGACATGGGGACGGGCTCTTACTAGAAAATGAAAAGCCGGTCAATATAAGTAGTTTGTAGCCCTCCTGCGACTATCACGTGTCATTTCCACTCATTTAACAAACCACCATGAAAGTAAATTTTCGGTGAACCAAATAAGTAACGTTACGATAATTTGCACTTGGCAGATCGTGCATAATGGTCGGAGCACATTTCAATTATCATCTCATTCATCATTATTATCATCTTTCACCTCGCCGCCAACTAGGCGTCCTCCAACCTTCCGTAAGCATGTAACCAGCTTCGGCTAGGCCGACAACAGAAGAAAATAATAGTACTAACCTGTACAGAAAGGACACTCACCCCCCCGCGCCAAAATGAGTTTCCCGCTATAGCGCCCCACGCCCCGCACCCCGCAGGCACCGTGGGACTCCGCCGCCGCGCCGGTGGTGTTCGGGGGTGTTTTATATAGCGCCTAGCGCCATTGACTTGTAGTTGATATTCAAAAAGAAGTTGGTTGTCAAAGTGCGTTTTCTGTATAGAGTGTCCGCCCAGTGCGACAACTAGCCTACGACTAGGCGATGACGCCGTCACGCTTACGGGTGCTTACGGCTCGTCAGCTGCCGCCGCTGGTTGACGGTTAGGCGAGGCGATGATGTTACGATTCCTATTGCGATGCGATGATTGCGTTGCAGTAAGAAGTTTGATACAAATTGATAAGAACGGCTAGAGTTGATACGGTGACGATCGCTTTCTGAGTGGATATGTGTGCTGTCTCCCTTAAACCGCAAAGCTCATTCTACAATAGCAATTACGAACAGCGGACCAACTGCCATCGCAGTAAGTTTTTACTACTAGCGTCGATGTTCCCGCCAGATGCGACAGAAGCTTGCAAATATGCAATTTTGTTTACTTTATTTTATATTTTAATATAATTATATGAGTTCTACTTGTTTTGTTTGCTATTGGCTTTTTCGTGTTGGATATAATAAAATAAGTAAGACAGTAGAGATCTAGGTAGGTATTATACGATGTTGTAGTTTTTTGGCTGAAGAAACTGAAGGCAAAAGCTACACTTTTTTAATGATTTTGAACGTTATTTGATGACTAACTTCGTAACGCATTAATTTCAGCTTGAAATCGGATGAGGTAAGACATTTTGGCCTATTTGAGGCGGCTGACTGCGGTCCCTGCCAGGGTGTGGGGAACCCACTTACGAAATACCCTATCTAGGAAGTATAATATCTTTCACTGCATTATCATTTTGAATTACAATTTTATTATGTAAATTTGGGAAAAATTTTCGATTTTCAACTGAAAAATAAACAAAATAAGCAAGGTTTAGGGAAGAAAACAATATAAATATCCCTACTCCGCAACATTTTCTTTCACTGCATGGTGTGAATCTTATGTGGTAAGGATTGCTGCAATGGGAGCCCAGTCCATTACTGCTACGCGACTCCCTCTTGCAATATATTTATCCGTACAATTTTTTTTACAATAGAACATTTTCTCGTAGAAAGTATCCTGTGTAAACGGGACGGTTATGCGAGCGGAGCCGGCGGGCAAAGAGCTGTATTTAATAATGAGGTAATAATAACTCTCATATTCTGCAACAAGTTTTGAGCCACAACCTCGCTGCAACTCGCCGAGTCAGCCCAACCTTAGCGGAAACTCAAACAGTACAGTTCACAGAACTTTGTACTACCCTACAATGAAACGTGAAAACTTGGGTAACGACTTTTGAACTTCAACTTATTGTTAATTAGCTTTTCGCCCCGCGGCTCCGCCCGCGTTAACAGGTTTTCCCGTGGGAAAGAAGTATTTTCCCGCAGTAAAAAGTAGCCTATGTGTTATTCTGATGTATAAGCTATATGATTGTAAAGTTTAATTAAAATCCATTCTGTATTTCCAGAGATTAGCGTGTACAAATAGACAGACAGACAGACGGGCATTTTTTTCAAAACTTTTATTTTTGTGTTCAGCTACACACCCTTTATCACCTACAATCAGTTTTTTGAAAAGCAAATCAATATACCGACACGCCGATCCTTCAGTTTTATTATAGTATAGATTTTCTCTTTCATTATGACCAGGAAGAGTTTTTCAAACGGACTTTTAACATAAGACATAAAGACCTCGTTCAATTGCTAGATTAAATAACAAAACTTTCGTTAAAAGTTTTAAAAACAAGCTGTTGTGGTGTTATGTGGTATTGGTGACTTGTCTGTAAGCGCGTTCTAAATTTAATTTGTTTTTCAAACATACATATTTACCTCGGTTTGGTGAGTATGAAGAGTATGGTTTTGACAGAGGCTCGATTTGCCCTTCTTCTTAGAAGGTGCTATTTTTTGAGAGGGTTAGGGACTCGTTCCCTTCCGCCCTCCCGATTGCATTATAATATTATTATGTTATGTGAAATTGAAGTGAAAGTAACAAAAATGAAACTATATAACTTTTAGTACATTTAATTCAAAATAAAAAAATAGCATATTCTAAGAAGAAAGGCAAATAGAGACTATCAAAACAATACATGAAGTAAAAGTTATAATACAAGGTGTCTCAAAAGAAATTTTATATTTAGTGGGTCGATTAAAAAAAAAGTAAGCCATATATAGAAAAAATGTTAAATTAATTATTAAAATACACTTTTTGGGGATTTATTTCTTGAAAATAATATCGTGTAAATGAAGACCCTCGCGTTCTCGGCACTTATTTAATCGAACACTAAAATTACTTATGACGGCTACAAATGCACCAGTGAAGTCGGTTTATTGGCGTAAACTTTAGATTTAAGATAACCCCATACGAAAACGTCTATAGGGGTTAAGTTATACCAGTCACCAGAATGTGAGGAATGCTTGGCGCATCATTTAAGTGGCGAAAACAAAAACTCTCACACGCATAACGCGCGGTCTGCTCCCGAAAAACGCTCCATAGCGATTGAATTCCCAAGAGCCAGGCTACCGATGACATAAACCCCGCGACCCTCGGATAAGTTGCGTTTACTCAGTAAGCTAACTATGTTTATCTGTTACGCTTTAAGGCTAGACCGTCCGTAGCCATATCATATAACTTCACTAACGGAGTCCTAACGTGCCCTCTGTGTTCCCGTGTTTTGCAAACCAAACTTGGGTACTGTAGCCACATGAGAGCGCACGAGCGGGCTTCCCAGATTATTCCGCGCAGCTAATACAGTCGCTGTAGCCGAAACCGGCCAGGATAGTA
Organism: Teleiodes luculella; assembly: GCA_948473455.1. NCBI lineage: Eukaryota > Metazoa > Arthropoda > Insecta > Lepidoptera > Gelechiidae > Teleiodes > Teleiodes luculella. The sequence goes on from OX419583.1 coordinate 14,247,983, forward strand.
TATTATTATTATTATTAAACAAATATAAAATTTCTTTTGAGACACCCTTATATAGTTTCATTTTTGTTTTTAATAGCAGCCGGAAGACGTAGCGTGTGCAGGCATGCCCTGCAGGTAATAAGGAGCTGGAGAAACAAAAGTGAGAGGGATCTTTTTTCATCAGTGGATGAGAACCAATACTGATGGAGATCTTTAGAGGAGATCTTTGTTCAGCAGTGGATGACGGCTCTGTTCGGCTGATATGATAATGAATGATGTTAATGATGATAACTGGAATAATGAATAAAAACTTTGTTTTAAAAAGAAGAACACCAGATCTACGAGTACGTATGTATGCGCTTGCGTTTATGAAAATCTTTCATCAAAATTAAAATCGTTTCTTTTTAACTTTTGGACATTTTACAATACTTAGTAAAGACTTTAGTCTTTCACATTGTCTTGTTTTCCACAGTCGAGTTAAGTAAAACACGAGTTTCCTTTATCAGAAAACAAGCGTAATATTCATTTCTCTATGAAATTTCTTCCATCTAATGTGAGTTTGAACATTTTTATCTAACCGCAATCTGATTGCCTACCGGGAACTATTCTGCGCAGCTGTTGTATGTAAATACGAAGGGAGTTCAACCAAGAAATGGCTTAGCCCGCAGACTGACCTGGTTCACGTCTCTTTAGGTATAGAATTATACCTACAGATGCTTTATCTCATGAGTGGAGGCGAGCCATATTTGTGTGTCTTGTGTGTACACATTGTGTTTGTGTGCGTAGCGCTCAGTTTAGTAGCACGCACACAAGAGCGCGTGTCTATACGCACACAACTACAAGTAAGGCTCGCCTGCACTCGTGAGATAAAAATAACTGTGCTATTATTGTAGACTAACCAAAATCAAGTTGCAGTATGAAGTTGATTCTGTACTGGGCCAGCGTGGTAAGGCCTGTTCGCCCTGAATGTAGATTAGGCTGAGCCCCTCGGAGTAACTTTGACTATAGTTTGTTTCTTATTAATCTGGACAAACGGTCATTGATGCCTGCATACAATGCGCACATTTTTTTCAAACGAGCAGGCGAGCCTTACTTGTAGCTTGTAGTGTAGTGCGTATAGATAAAACTATAGGAAATTACCGCAGAATACGTAATTTGGCATACCGTAGTACAAAGCGGGGAGAGCGTGTGACCTTGCGAGATATTTTGGCGTTACATTATTTTTGATAACTTTCAAGAAAAGAAGGAGGTCAATGAACTAGGTATTATCCGGATTTATATGAAACAGACCATATCTGTTACGCTCTGACGTCGTCGTAGCTAATTATTATTAATAGTTAGTAGCTAATATTGGGCTCAATTCTGCGTGGGCGCTAAAATATCTAAATTTGAGTTATGTCTCTTTCACGTTCTTAGGAACGAAAACGGACCAACCTACATTTAGACACGTCAAACATCGATTTTACGCGTAATTTAGCAGGAATTTAAAAACATCCCGACTAAATTAAGCTGAATTATAAAGCTGCGCTGCTTATTTTCATATCATTCATTTTATCATTAATTAAATTCATTCATCTCCCCATCCTTTTCGATTCCCATATGAATGAAAGAAACCAACAACTTAAATTTAGAGATTTTAGCGGACACGGCAGAATTGAGCCCATTGGCATGAATAAAAAGGGCAAAGGAAGCTTTCCTTTTATATATTTTTTTATTTTGTATGAAGTATGATTTCGTCGATAAGTTGAACTTGGTAATTAGGTAGAGTTAGAGGTTAACGTTTGCCTTCAATTTGAACCAAATAACAAATCTGATTCATTAACCAAAAAATAAGTAGGGTTTCAAAATAGAACAATTTAGCATATCTATAGTTAATGCTTACAGTCAAAGGAAGTGAACAATCTGCGTTTTATTTATTCTATGGTCAAGCTGGTACTGGTGCGATCAGTTGGGCGACTAATTGTGCAATTTCTACTGGGATTAAGCGACGGGTCCTACGATCGCTGATAATGTCCGACAATAATAAGCCGGCTATTTCCCTCATTTGAAACAAGACAATGCGGTTACACAATATCTAATATAGCTGCTACACTAAGTCTGTTACAAACTGAAACAGTTCTCATAGTTATGATTACCTACATATAGTTTATCTATAAAAAAACTGTCTAGCTGTACACAGCTATTTTGGATTGTACTCTACGTAGATATGATAAACTGAAATACTTATATGTTATGTGTAAGTATAAATGATTCTGAGTATCTCAATAAAATAAAATAAATTAAAAAAATAACTTGGAAAATAGATTGAGAGATGTTTACATATGAAATAAATTTTAGCTAGCTAGTTATAGCTTTATTGCAGTTACAAAAAGACCTATAAAAGAGATTGACAGAATCACTTAATATTGCGTACTTTGACGTGAAACATATTTCATCCTGTACGTACAGAATACGTTAGCGAAATAAAACGGTTTACCTCATTTTCTGGAACTGACAAGGTTTTCATTACAACTTTTGCGAGTAAATGGAAATATATTTTACAAGCCGACTACAGGCCGTATCAAATGTGTATTTTTTTTATTCTTACAATAAAAGTTGCTTGCTATCATGGGTTTAAAATAAATTCTACGTTATTTTATACATTCAGTTTTAACAGATTTCAATTTGAACAATTTTATACTGTGTGGTACAAATATTTAAGTTGTATTTTACGTTTAACGTGTTTATGCCCATCAGATGATGATCAACACGAACCTCTAAGCAGGAAGCAAACCGCAGCGTGTGGGAAATGAAAACGGTGCGAATTTCCTGCTCATTGTGCGCTGCGCTTTAATATAACCCTCCGTTATGGCTGGTTTACACGTATTAAGTTGTTAAGTAGTTAACTAAATTTGAAGTTAAAATTAACTTAATTTTAAGTAACCGATCGTTTACACGCTTGTCTAACTTATGCACTCTTTAGTTCTCTGTACTACTTAAGTACTTCACTAAATTGTTGAGTTCACACATAACTAAATGACAGTTTAGTAGAAAGCCACGCCTACCGGGGAATGCAAGCGGTGCGGGAGGCGCGGCTACTTAATCAAAAATAGACTAGATTCTATTTCACTTGTTCACTTAACCACTTAATCGTTTACTTACCACTTGTGACTAAAGAGCTCTTAAGTGGTTGTTTACACGCAAGAATTAAGTTAAAATTTAGTTAAAATTTAGTTAATTACTTCGTCACCTAGTACGTGTAAACCAGCCATTACACTGCTGGTTCTTTATAAAGGGTTAACTTGGAGCCAGTACGCATATTATAGGTATACAAAGTGTTAATCAAATAACGCACATCTTCTGGGGTGATAGATAACTCAGCTCATGAAACAGAACAACTTTGTTTTTTTTTTTACTTTTCATACAAGTTAACTTGGCCAGCATTAATTTGTATGAAAAATGCGTTTTCAGAAAACTTGCAGAATAAAAGTTATTTTGTTTCATGAGCTGATTTACCACCCGGGAGGTTTTACGATATTTGATTAACAAGTTGTATAGGTAGATAGATAAACATTGAAAAATAAAGAGACTCCTATTTTTTTATGTGACCTTTGTGTAGAAAAATTCCCTCCGGCCGATAATTAAAAAGGTTATTTCGTGGTGGGAATACAAGCTGAAAAGGTCAGTACCCCTACCATGAGTTGCTAACGTAACTTACGCGCTCGATATCGACTACGTAAACGTGCATTTAGTATGGAATTAAAACTACGCCATCTATTGACAGTTATCTGAAGTAAAATTTCTCCATACTAAATGCACGTTTACGTAGTCGATATCGAGCGCGTAAGTTACGTTAGCAACTCATGGTAGGGGTACAGCTAATACGTATCAAGCGTCATCGGACATGTCCTATTTAATAAAAAAAAATTACGCAGCGCCATTGTTCGCGTAAAATAAACTGTCAAATCGACTTCTATAAATTTTGAAATTTTGTACGGGGTTCTTTGATTTTCGATCTTATTAACTACGCTTTTACTAAAGGGGTTAACAATATATGTAAAAAATATGTAAATTTGTAATGTATATAAATGACCTATTAACTATTCAGACTGTGTACACAAAATATGCGTACTGATAACGAAATAACCCAGTATACACCTATGTATATTAGGTTGTGTATGTAGAGTACATATGCACACTTTGGCTTCCTTCCAAAATTTCATAAAAACAGTAATGTTATATTATTATTAATTCAATCTACCCAAATTTTACCCATGCTTAGTGAGATTAAATTAGCTGGTTATGATTTAACCAGCCAGGTTTTGATGAATCAAAGTAATGAATAATGATAGCTCCCCACGTGAAATTTACATTGGGGACATCAAATTTATTCACCTCACTAATGTAATTCATAGTATGTACTTTGTCAAACTACGTGACGTTGCCAAAACCAAACCTGTGGTGCTGGGTAAATTAAATTTGCCGCGTTGAGCAGAATTTAATTAAATATTCATTATCTGCAAATTGTATAAAACTTGTTTTGTTTGCACTAACATAATACAAGCTATAAATAAATAATATTGAGAGTTTTTTTTGAGCACAATTCAAATCAAATTCATTTATTAAGAAGTCAAAGTAAAATATACACCTATACCACACCTTTTTTTACACCCAATATAATATTAGTGAGCATTGCTCTGTTATTCAAGACTCTCTAAACTTCTTAAGAGGAATATCCGTAAATCGCTCTACATTGGTGTAAATAAACCCCAGCCCAGTTTTAATCTAACCCTTCGTCGGTGTCAATAATTTAGTTAACTTGTTGTATAAGGGCTGCCGTTCGTTTAATTGGAACAATAGGGCCGCTGGCTAAGGCATGGCTACATCAGGCTAGATATTGCAATCTTCTTCTTTTTTAACCAACATTAACTCATAAAGTTTATGGGAATCTTATATCATTCCTTTATTCTGTTTTGGCTTATTTTATATTTCTCTAAATTAGTCTTATTCTATTCATGTTAGTAATTTAATTACCTACCTAATAACCTCTATGATTTATTTTAGTTAAATGTTGTGTATTGTTATAATTGCACAGCAAACTTATATTAGTTCCTAAGTGTGTTTGTTTGTAATGTGAGAATTAGTTTGTAGTCTGTTACTATACATATTAAATACCTAAACAAATCATACAGTACATTTCTTTAAACTTTTTGAAACCTTAAACTCGCTCCATCATTTTTGTAGCAGACCCTAAGTTTTCCTGTAAGAGATTTTCTCTTGATACAAAATCCTTTAAAGCAACGCAGGACCTTTAGCCTTCATCGAAAAGCCGTCATTACTAAATAGATAGGCCAACCACACATTACAAATGGAATGTTTAAAAAATATTACATATTATTGATATGATTTGTTAAAATTATTTTGTACTAGGTTTCGGCTCCACCCGCGTAAACAGTTTTCCCGTAAAAAATAAGTGTTCTCCCGCGGTAAAAAGTAGCCTATGTCCTTCCGGATGGTCTATTCTATCCCAGAATATTATCTTCTTATTTTCTAGCTATTCTATTACTATAATAAAACCGAAGAATCGGCGTGTCTGTACATTGATTTGTTTATTAAAAAACTGATTGTAGGTGATAAAGGGAGTGTAAAATTTCCGTCTATCTGTTTGTACACGCTTATCTCTGGAACTAAGGACGGATTTTAATGAAACTTTACAATAATGTAGCTTATACATCAGAATAACACATAGGCTACTTTTTACCGCGGGAAAATACTTCTTTCCCACGGGAAAACCTGTTAACGCGGGCGGAGACGCGGGGCTAAAAGCTAGTATAAAATAATTCCAATGTTTCACATCTGCCAGGCGGCCCGTGACGGTTCACCATTTTTTTTATTTAGTTTTTATTTGTATGTTGTAGACTAGTCTTTATTGACGGGGAATTACTGCTTCTTGTACCGGCCTTGGAGTAAGATATTGATAAAACATTTTGAACTGTTTCTGAAACTCAATTAAAGCAGTTAGTAAAAAGCTTTTAAATTTTTCTAGTATTTTAATATATTTTATGAAGTATTTCATCTTATTTTATATTTATACCTATTTAAATAAAGTCCGGTATCATATCAGTGCAAAGCCGCGCTGGATGCGGGCAGCGCAGGACTGACCGTTGTGGAAGGAAATATTTGGCTAAAAGCCTTTGCCAGCCAAAATAATAAAAAAAACAAAATTCTATTATATTTTATTCATTATAGGCTCCCATTTAATGACGTCATTTCTGAAGTGGTTGTCTTTCAGCTAAAACGAAGATAATGAGTGAAGTTTTGCTAGTAATACTAATTATTTTATTACTTAATCCTATCCTATCCTATTGTCACTCCTGCGGCTCACCAGGTCCTTAGCGAGCCGTCAGGAGCGACTGTAGATTGTTGTTCACACACTAGTGGTGAAATAATAAGAACGCTTAACTGACACTTATTATTATTTATGTTTATTTACATAGGAAACGGTACAACGACAGGCCAAATTATATTTATAGTAATACTTTACAAAATAACACAAATTTTGAAGGAATACGACCGTCAAGGCCGGTAGTCAAGGGAAAAACTAAAGAACAATGGATGAGGGTGACGTATGAATGACGAAGGAATTCCAAAATTGAATATTTGAATTGAGACGAGAAAGAAATAGAAAATGAGGTTACAAGGCACTTCTTTACACTACTTACTTATATTACAAAGCGAAAGTAAGAGGATGGATGTAAGGATGCTTGTTACTCTTTCACGCAAAAAATACTGAATGGATTTTAATGAAACTTTACAATAATGTAGCTTATAAATCAGAATAATACATAGGCTACCTTTAACCGCGGGAAAATCCCTCATTCCCACGGGAACAACTGTTGGACGGAAAGCTAGTATTTATATAAAAGTACTGACAATCATGAAGCTCATAAAAAGCTCAGACTATATCGTTTGTTTTAAAAGCTTTTCTCTCTGCGTGCACATTGCACATGCACTTGCGGATGCTTATTTACAATCCCAGACAAATTGCCATTCCCTTGTGACAGAAGAATAAAAATCCTCTTCACTTTAGCTGCTTTCAACTGTTGTTTGTTTTAAAAGGAAGCTAAATAGAAATACTTTTTGAGGTTTGAGTCATTTTTGGTTTTACACGTTTAAAAACTACTTATAGGTTAGGTACCTATATTGGCGATATAGAAAATAATTAAACGGCATTTTGAGCAACATTTCCAAAAAACTTCGACACTTCCATACAAAACAGTAATTTTAAACGGACACTTTTTATGAAAAAGTATTCTATACACTTACGTGCTGTATAATCTATCTATATAATAAAACTGTAAAGGTTGAAAATCTGTACAAAGAAATAAATGCTAAAAACCGATTCAGGGATTTATATCCCCCTCTCCAAACAGACAAATAAAAAATTCGAAACAAATCTGGATATTGCTTCTTTAATCCCCCTGACTCTGTTTTTTACCCATAATCACGTAATGTGGTCCAAAACGATACACTTCCAGCTTTTACAGTTCTTAATTAGTAACTAAATTAATATAAATGTAGTCGTTTGCAGGTGGGTTGTAGAGACGCCTCGAGACGAACACATTACAATAATGATGTTGAGGCAATGTTGCGGAATGTGTGCTTATATAGAGAAGCTCGTACATTTTCGCAGTAAACACAAAAGAGAAGTAACGAAACTGGATAGTAGGATAGGAATACACACCAATTACCATTTTTTAATACAGACGGCTTCTGTTAACTTATGTCTATTTTCGCTTTCATTTCGAATAAACAGTGGTCTATAAAATAAAAATAAAAATATAATTATTCCGTGTGAATGACGAATTTTCTCGTGGTAAAAGGTAGCCTATGGTACTCCCCAAGGTCTGTTCTATCTTTATACCAAGTTTTATTAAAAGTAAGAGCGTCGAATAAACGTACATAATATGATTTCGAAACTCGAAAACATATTGGTACGGGCCGAGGTTTGAACCCGCGAACTTAGAAGTCAACGGGCCTAGTTATTTGGCCACCGACGCGGCGGCGACGACGCTCTCATCGATGTTCATTCTCATGATACCCTCTAACACCCTGCAACTTCTCGTCGTAATCCATTCAACGTAACAAACAGCTTGTTTTCGGGCTTATAAACTATGTTAAAGCGTAGTCAAATATTCTTTTTTGCATCTTTTAGCACCAGAATTTAATTTTGCTTGCAAAACAAAGCTTGAACTAAATTATGCAAGCTCACAACCTAAGTAAGAAACTAAGTAAATAACTTCATAAAGTATGCTAACTTAGCGTTTTATCTCCTAGTGTCTCGCGCCGTCCTCTTGGCGCTCGCTTGTTTATTTAACAGCTTCAGTTCATTTTTTTAAATCTCTTTTAGCGTTTAGGTAAACCACGGAAAGGTAAACAACCAAAACGTGACAAACTGAAGCGTACAGTAGAGTTTGCCTTCCCTTGTGGATGTTTTGAGTTCGAATATATCTTCTATCAAATCAACTAAGCCTTTTCTGAAAAAAAAAACGGAAACTTTTAAACATCTTTATAGGGGTGGCACCAATTTTCAAATTACGAACGGTTTTACTTCCAAAACATCTTCTCAAGATAATACACATTTTTTAGGCCTTGATAAAAAATAATCTAGGAGGGTCGCGCAGAATTGGTAAAAAAGTATTCTTTCTCGTATTCATATAGCTAAAATTCTAGCAATACTCGTATTAGATTATTTGGAGACAGAGCTCACGTCCGGCAGTCCTAATCGGATTGATTTTCAGACATAAATTGCTACAGGCCCGAGTTTACAACGTTAGCTTCACCAAATTATCTACCTACAGCCGAAGACTGTATACAATTTCTGATAAACCATTTAGCTTACTGTCATGTCCTTTAATATTTGATTTTAGTTTCGCTATCTACAATGTAGTCGCTATACGACCCATTTCAGAAGCTTAAGGTGATTCAATAATTCTGATACTAGAGTTTGTGATTAGAACGCTAACGATGAAACTATGAAATTGCAAAACTATTAAACTTTATCACGAAATCTGTTGTAATAGGAGTTCTCGTAAGTTTATACAACTTCGCTATTCTCTCGCCAGCCTTTTATTATTACTATGAAGCGGAACTTAAAGTTTTCTTTCAACCTGCATTGAAACTCGGCTTGGGAATAACATAACAGTAATTTACAGTGTACAAGTTTACAGTTACCAAATGCAATTACTGACGGACAACTCTCCCCGATTCGATTGGACTCCTGATAATTTAGTTTTTATTTAGATTTCTGAGAACATAAAAAGATTTCACTTTTTAGTTACAAAAGGTTTTTTGTGTTTTTGTTTTTTTACTATATTTGTTTGTTACAAACATTTTTGTTGAAATATCACACCCTGATTGTATTTCGGAAAAAAGCTTATTATCTATACTAATATTATAAAGAGGAAAGGTTTGATTGTTTGTTTGTTTGTTTGCATCGAACAGGCTCCGAAACTACTGAACCGATTTCAAAAATTCTTTCACTGTTGGGAAGCTACATTCACCCTGAGTAACATAGGCTATATTTTATTTCCAAAAAATTAGGGATCCTTACTAAAACTTCAATAATGTAACCCAAGGTGTGAAAAAATACGTAAAATATTCCTAATAATTGAAAATACTCCGAAAGTACTGAACCGATTTTGGTGAAACTTGGCACAAAGTTTGAATAGACCTTAGGAAAGAATATAGGCTACAATTTACCGCGGGAAATTTTCTCATTCCCACGGGAAAAATTGTGAAAGCGGGCGGAGTTGGCACAAAGATAGAATAGACCTTGCGGACGAACATAGGCTGGCTAACTTTTACCGCGGGAAAATTCCTCATTCCCACGGGAAAAACTATTAACGCGTGCGGAGCCGCGGCGGGAAGCTAGTAAAGTATATGACTGGTCTTATGTAGGTGCCGCACGACGATTTATTATTCAGTTTCGTTTAAAGGTTATAATTTTCTTGATACATATGGCATAGTCGAACTTCTATTTATTAAGTATACTTTCCTAAATCGTAATGACTTACCTAGAACATGACCTACCTCGCCAAAATGTTCTCTTTCCAGCACAACTTTTTTGCCGTTTTTATTTTTTAACTAGCTATCCGCCGCGGCTCCGCCCGCGTTAACAGTTTTTCCCGTGGGAATGAGGCATTTTTCTGCGGTAAAAGGTAGCCTATGTTACTCAGGGTGAATGTAGCTTTCTAATGGTGAAAGAATTTTTGAAATCGGTTCAGTAGTATTTGAGTTTATTCGTTACAAACATACACACACACACAAAAATACAAATCTTTCCTCTTTATAATATTAGTATGACTAGTATGAAGTATGATTAAAATTATATTGTAACATTTACATTTACAGAACTAAAGTTGTAAAATTGTTCATAATCATTGTTCTTACTGTATTTACAAGGAGTTAGAACGCCTTGAATGCTAATGTTCCAAGGAACAAGTTAAATGAGATTATATTTCGTAGACAATATGAAAATTAGCTTTTAAGTCGGATCAAAGTTTTGAAACTGTCAATTTAATTTTAATATAACTTTGAATTCGTCCATAATCGTACAAAGGTTTTCCATCTTTATTTAATAACTAGCTGTCTGCCCGCGGCTACGCCAGCGTTATTTTTCGACTTTTCCGTGCACAGTTTCCCGTAGGAATGAGATATTTTCCCGTGGTAAAAAGTATCTAAGATGTAGGATATAAGGTACCACCATGCAACATTTCATTTAAATCGGTCCAGTAGTTTCGGAGATTAGCCCGTACAATGTACTGAGCAGTATACAAGTTACTATAGTTTTTTAATCATCCTACGGGAACTCTTTAATTAAAAGTATCTAAGATATTGACCGCTGGATGCGGGCAGCGCAGGACCGATCATTGTGGAGATCCTTGGGGGAGGCCTTTGTCCAGCAGTGGACGTCTTTCGCCTGAGATGATGAAGATATTGACCGGAAATATAAGGTACCACCATACAACATTTCATTCAAATAGGTCCAGTAGTGTCGGATATTAGCCCGTAAAAACAAACAAACAGAGAAATAAAAAATTTGAAAAAAATCTGGATATGTTCTATAAACTTCTTACATCTCCCTGACTACTCGGTTTTAAGCTTTTTTTTTCTATGTACAGATTTTCGACCTCTACAATTTTTTTATATAGATGGACATCGAATATATAGGTAAAGCTCCTAAGTGCAGTCATATCACGTGCCCTTATACTGGTTACAAATTATAATCTCTAAGGTTCATATATCTAAGATCGTAATGCCTATGGACGAAAGGCCTGAATTTTGAAATCCCTAAGGGCAGAAGGCTTAATATTTAAATATATAAAAGTCATTAAATCTAACTATATTGTTTTATTTAAGTTTACAATGTCTAATTTTAAGTAATCTAATGGACGAAAGGTTTAATTTAAAAATATCAACCAATGTAACCCTCCTTGTAAAATGTACCTACATTTATGTTAAGATATGGAAATTACACCGGCATACTGCCAGAACGTCCAACCTGTATGAAATATTTCATTGTCTTTACCATTGCGCCATCGCAGCTCACGATATGAAACAAGACTGGCTACATAAATGTTTACAGCATGAAAGGTAACAATAGAGACAGATCCATTTTTTAAAATTTATCTAGTACCTGACCACATCGCCATTTTTCTTAAATCATAATTAAAAAATATATATTGTTAACATACGTAGCCACTGAATAATTTTCAATATGATTTGAGCACATCTCAATTTTAAGGAAACTACAGAGGTGCCAGAAAATGGAGTTTTGGAAAAAGGGCATCACATAATTGATGCGACTGTATAAAGATTTGAAGATGACTTAGTAAGGGCTCAATTTCAAAAGATTCATGTAAAACTTGTGTCTAATAATATTAAGTTGTAATCATAGTGGAAACTCTTACGTGAAGAAACATATCGCAATAAACATCATTTAGAGGATATAATGAACAGTTAGCTACAAATCTGTGCTGGAAGCCATCGTAAACGATGTCTAATCGACCCCTTAACGACCCTCCGCGCGACTAAGTATTCTGTACTGTATATCAATCACGTCACATAGCATTCCACATCGACGTTTCTCACTTTTTCCATGATTTTTTAATAATTTCTTCGTGTGGGAAAATGGAGAATCTACTAACAACTGCGATCCCCGGTCCACATGACAAATTCGTGGGGCTCAGCTCAAAGCAACACCTCCTTTTAAACAGGGATAGACGGAGGTCTAATTGTCACTTTACTTTGCACTGTTTATTTCCCTTGTTGCATGGAAAATATTGTTACCAAGCAACGAGACCGCCTTTCAACCTTTCAGTTTTTCTTTATTGACTGTGTTTATAAAAAAGAACATTGTACCATATAGGTACGTAATTAATTACAAAACAAAAGCCGTGCGACGACGCTACGTGCTACTAATAAAAAAAATATTGTCACACGATAGATACTTAGTAGGTAGTGCATCTCTTAGAATTTTCATCTTGTAGAATTTTCATAAGACCTATCATATAATTGTCCCACTCCATGTAACTTTTATTTGCAGCATAAATTATACCTCCACGTTCCTGACCTATCTTAGTGAGTGAGCACTGAAACTCGATCGTTACAGAATTAGATCGTAATGACACGATAAACAGCCACAACTCCATAATCATGATTAATTGCCGGCTGTGACATTTTTGTCCTTTTTTATCGTATTTTTGTTATTAATTGCCGAAGTTTGTTGTTCTGAAGCTTTTAGGAGTGCGCTAGTGGCGGTAAAAAGTTTTATCGGTGAACAATCAAGTGAAACTTGAGCCACCTCTGAATTTGTTTTATCAATAAAACGATAATGTATGTACCTATATAACTAGGACATTTTGACAGCTAGTTTTTGAAGCTGGTTGAATCGTAGGTATATGTTTATTTTTAATATAAGTCCTGTTGTACGGTAGTACTTACAACATCCTTGTTTTTAATTTAATTTGATATGTTTACAATAAAGCCAAAAGCTCATAGAAGGGTATCCTAGTTTCAGCTCCTGACTCCCACAAATTTTAAAATTTCCAGAGCTACTCACATAAGTTTGTAAACTGTTAATTAAGTTTCTGTATTGTTACATGTTGTTGTGAACTTGTGGAGAACATAAATAAACAATAATATGAAGATCCAAAGATGCTGACAGTGGTAAGCATCCGTTTTTATTAATTATGGCTGTCAATATTAACAGGGCATAAATACGGGACGAGGAAAGATTCATCCATTTGAAACTGGAAGGCGCAAGTTCAAATCCTGTTATATACAAATTGTTGGTGAGTATTGATTTACGAATTAACTTCTATGTTTATTCGACACTATTATGGTAAAGGAAATCTCGTGAAATAAACTAATACAAGTCCGCAGAGAAACTCTGTAACATTTTATTTTCCCAATAAATATATAATAAGTAAACTAAGCTCTGTAATGGTATAGTATATCCCATTTCTCCATTAGTATAATGGCTATTTTACATAAGTAAGAAACCTTATTGCAACGCTAGACAGTTTTCCTTATCGGAATAACCCGGCTACTAGCCTCCCCGAGCGAGCCTACGTAAAATACATCTGCGGTATTGTTTAAACCAGGTATAATGGTGATGAGGAGCGACTCCCGCGTTGTTGTCATACGTCAGCTTGACGGCAGTGATAGCATATAGACTAGAACAGTAGGTTATCTTCATACGTGCCGCTGTGCGTTTGAATGTGTGCGCGCCGTGTAGGCACGCGCTGTCACGCACACACTAGTGTAAGTCAAATGTTACACGCTCAGTCTCGCTTCAGTCTGGTCTATCAGTTCGGTCCGGCTAAGACTGATGTCAGAATGATGGATGAAAAACACGGTAATAATATAACCATCAGTCCGTCAGTCAACCGGTTAGACGATAATTCTCTCGTCATTCTGAGCAGACTGATTGGATCAGACTAACGCCAAGTCTGAGCATGTTTGACTAATAGCAAATTCTGCCCGCCACCTTAGGCTCAAGGCTCAACTCAAACTGGCGCAGAGTCAAAGCTACGGGACGCGTCATGTTTTGCACGGAGACGCGCGCTTCCGTATTTGCAAAGTACAAATGTGTACTTTAATAATGGAACAATAGAGATAAGTATGCTGTGGATAAATAAAACATGATGTGAGTTGAGCCTTATTCCCCCTCACTTTATACTAGTGTGTGCGTGACAGCGCGGAGTGGATGCACACGTTCAAACGGACAGCTGCACGATCACGGCACGATTGTATGAAGATAACCTACTGTTCTTAGTCTACTGTGGCCATACATCAGTCAGGTCAGGCGCGGCCATAGGCGGCGGTGATAGGGTGTGCGGGGTGAGGGGTGAGGCGGGGAGAGGGGCGAGCAACAGGCGCCGGCTGATCAATGAGCGCCCCCCTCCTTTCCCTCTCCCTCCCACCTGCGCCGCACTTGTTGCGCGCAACCAGAATACAAATTAACCTCCGAAGTACACCTCTACCTTCCACCTCAATCAGCTTTGCTTCTCTTTGACTTCGGAACAGTAGCGTTCCTTTGATGCAAAACATGCCGAAGTATTTGTCGTTGATCGATAAACAGTCGGTTGATAAGATTTTTCCATGACCTGTTTATTTTAAAGCAATAGATTTAATGTTTATGGTAGAGTAAGATAGAAAATGACACGACATGTATACTAGAATAAGGAAAGAAAAAAAAGATTTCAGCATCTTATTGGTTCTACGATTAAATTAATATCATCTTAAATTTGTATTATTTAACAACTTGTGTAGTAAACTAGTCTACTTATTGTAGTCTGTATTGGACTAAGGCCTTTTTACACTGTGAAAGGAAGGGAATTGTTGCCATAATCCCCACATTTGGCGGGCGGGTTGGGGATTGCAGTTGTTGTTGAGAAATAACACAAGTTAACGATGCATCCCATTCACTGGGTATATAATACCGTTAGTCGCCTTGTACGATACACAGAAAGAGTTGGGTTGGACCAATTCTAAGCCGTGAACCACAAACTAATTATGACAAAAAAAAACATATTTTTATATTCCACTTCTGTTTGTGCTAAGGATCGTAATATCATATTGTAATTAAATGCTATAAACATACTCACATAAATGAATTAAACACTCTCGTAAAATAAAGTAATATGGATTTATTATTATATTGATTACCTCTAGGACCATTATTATGTGGCTCAACTCCCGATACGACAATGTGATCGTGGTTCTAGCTACCTATCTCGATCGCTAGCTAGTAGCTATAAATATGCTGATGGTGATTGCCCTTTCAACACCCCGAAGTACATGAACGAGAGTTAACGCGTTAAAATACCTATACATAGTGTAAGGACCGCGAAACGATCATTTGAGAATGATGATTTATGTGATTGATGCACGAATTGATCATTTACTTGAGACTATTAATTAGGGATATTATCAGGTGGTTATTATCATTTGGGATTGATGTGTGTGTATATTTTGGGATTGATGTGTATATTGTTGTGAAATGCTTAACTTTGTAAGTCAAGTTAAAATAAAAAGGTCTTACAGTCGATGCTTACAGTCAAGCTATCATCTTATCAGTTTATCAAAGGAAGCCGCTTGCGCCGACGTTATTTATTTCGTAATTTTATAAAAGTCAGTCATAAGAGAGAAAGTGATAAATCCAGATTAGACTACCGTTCTGTATGTAGGCCTGTAATATAATTCTGTGATATATAATATGTTATTGATATATTATATCTGATATGTTATGTGATATATGATATACTATGTGATATAATATATCTTATATTCTGTGATATATGTCTGTTAAACTGAAAAATAAAACACCCATTGAACATAAGGAAATTAACAGTTTTTGAGTAAAAATAGCTTTTTCTGTGATAGGTCGTAAATTATTGTACTTATTGTTTTTTTTTTGGATATCTAACTTGAGTTGTCCAGCTGTGGACGACTTCCTACAGAGGTAATGATGATAAAGAATGTATATGGATTAGTTTAATATTACTCTCTATATCATCAGTCATCACAATATTTCGAAGCATCCTGTATAGTGTTAGAGCAATCGATAACCGATATAGGTGACGTGTTTAAGGTAGGTCACACAAAATCAATACCTAGTACCTACGGGGGAGCTTTGAGGAACTAGAAACACGAACTTCACTCAAAACTGAAAGTGTGTTGATATACGAGTATATTTGTCAGATAAGAAATAACGAATCACTACATAGTATAAAATAAAGTCGCTTTCTCTGTCCCTATGTCCCTCCCTTTGTACGCTTAAATCTTTAAAACTACGCAACGGATTTTGATGCGGTTTTTTTTAATAGATAGAGTGATTCAAGAGGAAGGTTTATATGTATAATACATGCATAATATACTGAAGGATAACCCACAATAACTATTTTCCCGTGCGGAGCCTGGGCGGGTCGCTAGTATAAAAATAAACGATGAAATTATAAAAGTTGGAAATCGCTGTTCATAAATTTTTAATTCAGAAGTCGATAAGACAGTAATGATTAATTAAGTTATCTTAAATTCTTTTTTTTTGTCATTCAGTAAAAAGTAAACAAGTATATAAGTATCACTTGGCTTTAAACGCAACCGATAAAAAGGGAAATGGCCTATATTTCTTTGTCACCATCAAAAGTTAACAGCTATGTCTCCACCGAGGGGCTCGAGCCTACTCTGAAATCAGCGTGAAAAGGCCTTAATAGACCACGCTGGCCCTGTGCGGGTTGGTCAACTTCACACACAACCTTTGAATAACTCCGCAGATGTGACCCGATTTTCTCACGATGTTTTCATTCACCATAATAGCGTCGAATAAACGTATCACTATCACTATCACTATCACTATCACTACATAGTATAAAACAAAGTCGCTTTTTCTGTCCCTATGTCCCTCCCTTTGTACGCTTAAATCTTTAAAACTACGCAACGGATTTTGATGCGGTTTTTTTTAATAGATAGAGTGATTCAAGAGGAAGGTTTATATGTATAATACATGCATAATATGCTTAAAGATAACCCACAATAACCATTTTCCCGTGCGGAGCCGGGGCGGGTTGCTAGTGTACATATAAATTCAAAAATCGAAAATTCGTGCCGATCCTTGAACTCGTGAATTTCCGAATGGAAGTCAATGGCCACTTGGCCAGCGACGCTTTCCATATATTGGTATCTAATTTATATTTCAGAATTTATCTTTTAAATATCATACTATAGTACTAATAACAATTACTAAGTAACCTATTCACAGTAACAGATATTAGCGCACAGTTGTTTCTTTGAACTAGCAATCCCTGCACGCTGTTCCCATTTGAATTGCAAAATGTCCAGCGAAGTTGGCAATACATGCGACATTCACAAGCGCCCTATTGTACCAAGTTTGTGACATGTTTCTCTTGTCCAATTATGTGTGTTGCTTCATAGTAGAACTACAGATTTTATACAATTAAATTGTAGAAGCTTCACATTGAAGAAGACGATGATTTGTAGTCTGAGAAAAGTAATTTATTTTGAGTGAAAAGAGCTTTATAAAATCGTATACAATTGTTCGTTTGAAAGATTAATGAAATAATCATACACTAAGAAGTGTTCAGAAGATTAATTTTGTTTTCATTCTGAATTGCAAGTAGTCTTTTTTGCACGGAGATTCAATCTTAGAAGACTAAGTGATGTATTTTTTAAACGACTTTAATTTTTTTTATGAATTCTGAGGAATGAGTATATGAGCTCAGTATAAAATATGCTGGATCTGCAAACCTTCTAATCAAATTAAAATATAACTAATAACTTTTGTAAAAAGGAACGTGCAGAGTTTTTAGAGCTATTAATTTGGCTTAAAAATTATATTTGTTGGCAAAAGTACGTCGCCCTGGAGCAGCGTTACCACTTCGTCCCGATAGCTGATTCTACTTTTTTTACAAAAGTTATTAGTTATATTTTAATTTGATTTGAAGGTTTGCAGATCCAGCATATTTTATACTGAGCTCATATACTCATTCCTCAGAATTCATTATAAAATTAAAGTCGTTTAAAAAATACACATCACTTAGTCTTTTAAGATTGAATCTCCGTGCAAAAAAAACTACTTGCAATTCAGAATGAAAACAAAATTAAACTTTAGAACGCTCCTTAGTGTATGATTATTTCATTAATCTTTCAAACGAACAATTGTATACGATTTTATAAATCTTTTTTCACTCAAAATAAATTAATTTTCTCAGACTACAAAATAATCATCGTTTAGGCGCTTGGTTGGGGAACTGGGGCAAAGGCTAAGGGGACACTCACAGGACTCCCGCTCCGGTTGGTTCCTGGTGCAAAGGTTGGTCATCGCGATTCAGCGCGGTAATGCTGCTAGCGTCATGGGCACCTTTGCGCCGGGAACGGTCCGGGGCGGGTTAGTTGATTGACATTTTCTTTTGTTTTGTTTTATTTAAAGTTTTACTTTGACTTTTGTGGATTAAATAAATTGACTTGTTAAATGATATTAAAATAATATTAATTACAAATAAATTTGTTGCCTTAGTAACATACAAATCCTTTATTTAGACTTCATTATAGATAAAAAGGTAAGTAAATATGGTTCAAATTTCGTTGAGAATTAATTTTAAAATAACAATAACCTAGTTTTGTTTACAATTTAGAGGGTAGACTGATTTTACCCTCCATAGCTTTGTTATTAACAGGCTGTTTCACGGTCCGATACAAAATTAATTAAATTTGGTTAATGATTGATTAACTTGTGCTCTGAGGGTAATGCTTCGGTGAAGGGTGTTTTTAAAAGAACGGCGGCTGAAATTTTTTATAATTAATGCGTCTAGATATTTTTACCTATACGATGAAAAAAAAAACAATGACGTGAATTTCAGAATTTTCTTCGATGCACTTTATAAACAATGATCTGATCATTTCAACTACATTGAATCACGTTTTTCTTTGTTTTAATGAAATTTCAGGTCTGTACCACATACCTAAGTGTTATTGTAATTTAAATATTTATGTATACTACACTAAAGTAGACCGAATAATTCATTACTCACTACAAGGAACTTCGTGAAAAGGAAATAGAAAAACTTTTTAATTTGTCTATTTGCTTTCCCTGGAGTCTAGTATCAGTCAGTACCCTTTTCAAGGTGAGCAACAAAGCTTCTTTTAAAACTTTGTAAAAAAGTACCCTTCCTTTCCTTCTCTTTCTTTCAGGGAAATGTTTATTTTTAAGACCAAATTATGTGCCAACAGGAATCAGGCGTTATTAAACGTACGGAGCTGTCTTTAGGCTAATATATTTCCATACAAAGTACACACTGCGTTTTATAGACTTACCAAACAGGGGTTAGCTTATTAATTAGGCAAATCACTACTTTGTGCCGGATACTAACCGACCGAAGGCAGGCGTCGTAACATTTTACGTCATCATAAATACAGCACTACACTACAGAACATACCAGAATAACAAGGCTGATACGTAAGGCAAGGGAGATATGTATTTATGTAAATGATCGAAATCATAATATGTTTGAAATTTGTGTACACAGTAAAGTCGCACGATTTTTTCTCGTTATCTTGAGTAAACAAGTTTAAATATGCAAATATAACGGCCCATGTAAGCAAAATGCATGAAAATAATGTAGACTATATTTAAAATAGTGACAAAAATATTATTACAGAAAATCGTAAACAATAAACTACTACTTAAAATGGTAATGGATGATATCACGAGACCTCAAACCTGAAGACTGAATTTAATACTGTAAAGTTTGATAATAATATTAGTTTGGAGTCACGTTTTCCAAGTTAATCATATCTTCTAAGTTATCAAGCCAAGTTTATGACAATAATTTATATTTTTTATATAGAAACGAGTAATAAAAACATTAAGCTCGGACAGGGACTTGAACCCGCATCGCTCCGCATAACAGGCGGTTTCTACTAAAAAAAGTAAAATCTAATAGTTTATCAGTCATGACTCCACATTAAACTTAATATTTTTTATCTTCATTGGTGTAATATTTGAGTTAAACATATTTTTTTATTAAACAGAAACTAGATGTTAAAAATAAAGAACATACGAGGTATAGAGTCGTATCTTTTTTAATACTTATACCTACATTTTCAGTCATAAAAGCAGAATCACTAATTATGCCGTAAACATTCGGATGTCGTCATAAATATAAACGTAGTGAGGACGTAATAAAATCGCTAAAATACGGCGTGGCGTTACCAAAGACACGTATGTAATTTGTCGC
Organism: Teleiodes luculella; assembly: GCA_948473455.1. Lineage (NCBI taxonomy): Eukaryota > Metazoa > Arthropoda > Insecta > Lepidoptera > Gelechiidae > Teleiodes > Teleiodes luculella. The sequence goes on from OX419583.1 coordinate 14,268,262, forward strand.
GGACTCCCCTTAAGACTTTGCTCCTTTGGGTCGCGAAAAAACTGGCGATTCACTTGAGATAAGAGGGATGTTTGCGGACTCGGAGATTATATCTCGGAAGAAGGAATTCAACCTTTTTAAAGGTGGTTGAAGATTTTATACTTTTTAAGTGTGACGATTTTTCACACAAGAAAATCATACTAGGTATTCGTATTTAATAATATCGTATGTTCTAATTACAATTATCTGTAAAAGGCAATGACGACAATAATAATAATAATAATAATAATAAACTTTATTTAACTTAGCGTCTTTTACATGGGGGGCAGATGTCTCCTGTTAAGCTTATCGCCTGTGTTAGGAGGCATCGCTCTTTCCATAACAAGTACATAGGTTTAGGTTTTAATATAACATAATAAATTCAAACACCCTGCCAAGGAGTGAGATGGCAGGCATGAGTTAATTACAGAAAACAACAAAGTAGGAAGTAAATTATAAGATTTCTAAAATACATTTGTACAAAGTGATTCTTAATGTACGAATGAAGTTAAAATAATAATTAAGTAAAACGAATACAAAAATACAGTGGTAAGTTCAAAAGAATGCAATCCAGAGTGGTGATGTGATTGTGATTGTGTGTGTGTGTGTGTGTGTGTGTGTGTGTGTGTGTGTGTGTGTGTGTGAGTGAGTGTGTGTGTGTGTGTGTGTGTGTGTGTGTGTGTGTGTGTGTGTGTGTGAGTGAGTGAGTGTGTATGTGTGTATGTGTGTGTGTGTGTGTGTGTGTGTGTGTGTGTGTGTGTGGGTGGGTTTCACTAGCCATAAACTTTTAACTTTAACTTTCTGTTTAAGCATATTTAAAACCTGGAGAGACTGGTGTATGGTCAGCCCTACGACAAGGTCTTGGGATCGGTTAATAAAAGCCTATTTCCACTGGCCATCCAGCAGCCTCTCCACCTCGTCATAAGATTTAGGATCGATCCATTTGAGCAAAAGTGCTTTACAGTCATGTAGGTTCTTAGGGTAAATATCCAGTTCTCTATTTAGGAAGTTATACAGCCTAGAGGACTGTATGTTATATTGTTTAGAAGCAAAAGAGGTTTTGCATAATGGTATAATAATAGCTTTATCTTTTCTTCTTTTAGAAAGCACGTTACAATCAAATGCAGTGAACCTATGTTTTCGTAAGATGGTTTGAATAATGTATAGTTTCCTAATAGACATTAGTTTGGACATACTATATAATGTTGCTGTAGGGAATCGGCGCTTCTTGTAATACATTACTTTTATGAGGCATCTTTGTGCGCGTTCAACTTCTAAAATTTTATTTTTTGTGGCTCCACCCCACGACGGCTATTATGTGTCCAAGGAAATGTTTTTCAAGGGATAGGATATGCTGATATACGACTTTTTGGTTTATTGTTTATCGAAGCATAGCCTTCGCGTTTTTATCACCTTCGTCTATATTTTTATTGTTTTTTATTATATACTTCTATGAAAAATGATAAATTATTACAAAAAAATTGTATTTCTTATCTCCAATTTAAAAATAAATTATCACATTTTAATTATACTCGTATGTTATAATAAGTAGTCGCATGAAATAGACTAACTGAAGTTATGTACCTAGTTTTGTCTTAATTTGTCGGTGTCCCCAAGTAGAAGTCATTAGGGCTCAGAAAAACGTCAAAATGAAAGAGAGTTTTTGCCTTATTCATTGAAATAACGATGGACTCTTTGAAGACGTCTTGTGGTTTGTTCCTAATTAAAAGAAGGAAGGTGTACAGAACTGATAATATTTTGAAATAGTTATATAGTGCTCCAAACCTAGCTATTATACTAGTTTCAAAGTTAAAATCTTTACAAATGAATATCTTAGGATTTACAATCAGAGTAATATTTTATGCTTAAGTATAATAAAATAAATGTTCTTTACATAGTAATACACAGGCCAAACATTTTTATACCTAGTAAGTTCTAATTCTTCTAATAAAATAACATAATAGTAATTTAAATAAAAAAAATTGCATGACGAAAAATCTTTATCCTGTATTAGTTTCTTTAGGAATATTGATCAAATTCTTTGACTAATCATATTTTCAGCTTCGCTAAGACGATACTTAACACCCTGTATTTGTAACACCCAAAATACACTTTCGTACACCAATTTAATCTGCACCAATCACGTGACAAGTCGAGCGACTAGTTTGGTTCAGCGAACTCTTGAGCTCGCCTCATGTTTACATTCTGGAGCTCAGCGCGTTGGTTATTAGATGTAATGATACTTTATAACCACAAACTACTATTGGACTGCTAGCGTTACTATTGAAGCGTATACCACCCTCTTTGGGCCAATAATACGCTTAGTAATATGAAAATAATAGTCCTGTACGTAGCGTGGATATTGGAGGTGAATATTTGCTCGGCACATTAGGGGTTTGTCTCAGGGGAGCTTTTGGTATAAACCCAAAGATAATACAAAGGTAACAACAAAGTTGGTTATAATTATTTCCTCGTACGTAAACACAACGAAAGTCGAAGAGGTCGCCATGGCCGAAAACATCGAAAAGAATGATCTGAATGAAGATGACTTCAGTAAGTACATATGATGTCAATTATAAACACATGTATTTTTTAATGTTGGATTACTTTTTTCCTAAAGGCTTGTTATTATTATTTTTGTGTGTTACGTATACAGTGTAAGGGACTCAATATTTTACTTTAAATTACTGTCCTAAATGCTTTTGGAAAAAAGGTAAATTAAAAGTATAGATGCACTTGATATGACTGGAATTATGGACGTGACCGCATGTTCAAAGAACCCGAACCAGCTTACAAAAGGCGCTCTTACCACTCCATAACTTTAAGTAAACGTAATTTTAAGATACTTATAATAAAACGGTAAAAGAAAGGGTGAAAATGCTTGAATGATATTCAAAAACGTCTCTCAAATTTAACTACGGAGATCGTTGTTGAAACTTTTCAAATATTTCGTTGTTGAAAAGCAAACTTTGACTGAAAGTATTTTACTTGAATTCAAGTTCAAGATACCTTGAAAATTGCTCAAACGGAAAACACTAGAAAGTTATAAAACCTTGCTCATACGGAGATTCTTTTGAAGCGGTAGAGCTCTAAATACCAAAATTTGTCTGCCTGCAGCCTGGTTGGTAGTACGTCGTCTGCCTAGTGCCTACGAAGCACAAGGTCGCGGGTTCGAATCCCGCCCAAGGCAAACATTCGTGTGATAAGCACTTGTGTCTGCTTTGTGTCTGGATGTTGTGTATTACGTGCACTGGGCCAGCGCGGTCGACTAAGCTAAGGCTTATTTACCCTGATTTCAAATTTGGATAATAAATAATACAATGAACTATAATATGTATTGAGAATTATAGACTAAACCTTCTTTAAAAAACTCTAATAGTGTCATGAAATATAACGATTAGAAAAACACACAGAAATCATGATCTGCATAATCATGATAATATATTGTAGTCAGATGAAATCCTATTCTACTAGTACAATGTAATACGAACGTAACGTAACATACAATAAAACGGCAGAGAGAAAATGCTTTGAATGCACATCTGAACGCTACTGAACAAAACACAGCCTAAAGGTGCATACACACTTGACAGAAATATCCCGTAAATTTTAACCCGCGTAATAGTACTCATGAAACTGAACAACTTTCCCTAAGAAACATATGTTGAAATATCAAAAATAATATTCAACTATTCTTAAAAACTTCAGTCGCGTATGTCAAATTGAATTTGAATTTTGAGACTTCTACCTATGTTCCTCAGTTTCATGAGTAGGTGCTACCACTATGTTGCGGATAAATAACCAGGTTAAATGTTACAGTGTATACAAAAACAAAATTGTTTTCACAGTCTTATTTTCAATAAAAGCAACCTGTGTGTTTCAATTACACACATTCCATACGCGTACACAAACCTACATAGTTTAAGATTTAGAAACAAAGAGAGAAAGAAAACTCATTTACTCGTTCTGCTGTGACGGAACACGTACTATAATGTAGACACAAACTGAATTATGTAATTACACTATAATATGCAATAGGGCACAACAGTGAAAGGGTCACGACTCAGCATTATGTCTACCTCAAGAGAGATAAACGCTGTTTTTCAATCGAGCCCATAAATAAAAGTGATTTACATAAACCACTATTATTAAGTTTCATATTTTTAACAACTCTTACAATAAGACCTTTCTTTAGGGTATTTTTATCTTGTTAAAAATATGAAACTTAATAATAGTGGTTTATGTAAATCACCCAAATACATTTAAAAATAACTATTATTACGCCTAGCCACACCCTTACAGACTACAACTTGAAAAGAGTTACGCGCTTGATGTGTTTTGTGCACTCAAAGTTACCTCTTGTCTATCGCGTAGCATCTGTTCTACGCCGTAGCAAGTGCTACGACGTAGCAGTCGTAGACAAAATACAATGTCCGTTGTATTTTGATTTGATGCGGTATTCTTGTGTGTATTTTTAACCCCCGACGAAAAAGAGGGGTGTTATAAGTGTGACGTCTCTGTCTGTCTGTGGCATCGTAGCTTCTAAACGGATGCGACGATTTTGAATTAGTTATTTTTGTTTGCAAGGTGTCACAATCGAGAGTGTTCTTAGCTATAATCCAAGAAAATATCTTCAGCCATTTGAAAATTATCAACTCGTTGTTGAAAGGATCATCAAGGACATGTTAATTAATTTTGTTGTTTTAAGACAATACGAAAGAAGAGCGATTTCAGCTCTACAGTGGACTGCTATAGATAGATTGGTATACATACATAAGTTTATAAGTATAGATTTATGTCACGATAAAAAATTTCATTTGTAATATCCTGGGAGATAAAACTTTGTATTTGTGATGTTCGTAATACCCAACTTAGAAGTAAGATGAAGTACCGAAGGACGTCCCCAAAGGGAGTTAAAGTGGAATATCTTACTTTTCGGGCTCAGGACCAAATCGGTCGGATAAAATACCTTTGCTACATTATACAGTATTTTGCAACTTATAAAACAGACTTCGTGGTAGACTTCATCGAACAAATATCGCATTGTTATTACTTATTCATTATACATGTTAATTTTTATTACTCATATTATTTGTTTGACATATTTGGATTGAATTAGGAAATATGTAATTTATATTTATAATTATTTATTGATGATATATTTTGTATTGTTATTATTATTTACGATTGCATGACATATAAATTTTGTTGTTTTACTACCGCAACTGAAATTTGTACGGCGGAATATAGCTGGACCAAGTATGTAACCTAATATAACAATAAGATCTAAAAATGTTAACCTACATTCCGCTAATAAATAAAGTTTGAGTTTTAGTTAGATTAGTGTGAGACGAGAGACAGCGCTGGTTTGAGCAAAGGTTTGCTTTTTGAATTTTCTACCCGATATTACTGTGCTATCTTTATATTGATTTCAATTGTAAATATTCTATTGTGATAGTGTAATCAAATTTATCTTCATTGAGCTTGATTCGTAATAGATTAGAACAGTAATTTGTTACAATAGAATCAACTATGGGCCGGCCGGATCGAACCCAAATCTCTACAGGCATCACCTGTCGAACCTTATCACGATAACAAACGCCCCCTGTCTGAAGTTTGGTAATTACGTGAAAAGCACTAGTAATCATTAACAACTCATATATGTCCCCACCGAGGGACTCAAGCCTACCCTGAAATCAGGGTGAATAGGCCTTAGTCGACCACGCTGGCCCAGTGCGGGTTGGTCAACTTCACACACAACCCTTGAATTACTTTTCAGGTATGTGCAGGTTTCATCACGATGTTTTCCTTTACCGTAGGAGCGTCGAATAAACGTACATATGAATTCGAAAATAGAATACACATTGGTACGTGCCGAGACTTGAACCCGCGAACTTCCGAATGGAAGTTAACGGCCCTACTACTAGCCACTTGGCCACCGACGCACCGAAGAAAACACTAGTAAGTAGTACATATTACTTATCTTTATATAATCCCGTTTAGGGAGTTTTACGCGGGAATCGAGAGGAAATGGCGGGTTCATTGTTTCGTCCTTTTTAAAATTAGTTTTTCATGGTAATTGTGGTGTTAATATGGTGGAATTAGTGCGATAATGTGCCGTTAAAGAAGAACTATTCAATGAAAGTGAGAAATAATGAGTGGTTAGCTGTTTCTGGTTTGATACCCCGCGTTAAACTTCAGTATCATTGGAATGTAAGAACCACCCTTGCATTTCAATGATCCCGTAACAAGAAATGAAACTACCAAGAAATGACTAAAGACGACGAAATGAAACTGAAGAAATAATGACTGAAGACATTAAACTTGGATAATGCAAGAAACTACTAAAGACTAGGCTGTATGGGCTTAGATCCCTTTGCCTTTCCCACAAGGGAGAAAGAAAAAAAAAATAAAAAAAAAATCCCGTTTAGACCCGTCATGATGTAAAAACGGGCATTCCAGAAATCTAGCGTTGATCTTTGTGTGAACGAAAAGCAAAACTAGTTCCTGTTTATGAAAACAGGAATAAATACGATTGAAAACGCCGCAGGCAAAAGTATTTTTTGCCTGATACGAGTATGTCATGTTTGTTCCCACTAGTTCCATTGAACAGTTCCGTGATGGAACTAATACGCAACTTTTTTTTCTCGTTAGTTCCATTAGATTTTGTGATGGAACAATATCTTTGGGAGAGTTGGAAACTGCCGTAATAGGCTATTTGACAATGCGAAAAATAAAGTGTTAATTACTGTAATCAGTATGTAATGTAAGTTTAAAAATGGATATTTACTATGGGAAGTTGAAAATAATAATTAATTTATGTAAAAATCCGTAAATAAAAATGTATTTTTTTTGGCGTTTGTCACGTGACTCAAAACGCTCTCCTGTTTGGTCGGGTATAGGACATATGTCACTAGCCAGTAAACATCGTTTTCTACTTAAGCAACTTGTAGTAGTAGTACTGGCTAGTGACGTCACCGATGCCATTGCGACGCCATATTGTCAAAGTAGCGTTTTGGCGCGCTACTTAAATATTGAATTTTTATTTTGATATTTTTCAGGAAATATGTACCAGAATTAAAAAATACAACTATTACTGGGATCCACAAACTCTACTGAATAATAAAAATATATTTTAAAAACCAGTCAAATAGCCTATAAGGTATAATACGTAATACGTATGATTTAATGTTGCGTTCAAGTTACAAGAAGATAATCTCAAGAACATAAAGATAATTAAAGTCACTTAAGCAAAATATCCATGACACTTATCCGTCATGTGATTACCGGTGCTTACAGGGAACTGTAAAACAGCCAACAAAACGTATTTTACGAGGCTCCTTTACAACTCACATTAACACACATACAGCCAGTATAATTACTTATTTTATCGGTTTTCTGAACGCGCTATTATTTCCGCCGCTGCTGACTTAGAACGTCGCGTAGTGTATTATATGTCTATGTGGGAGCCGCTTTTGAGCCGCGCAGTAGTCTTTTTTATTTCGCTTTTTTATGGCTCTGGGTACGAAGCCCTTTGGGCGCAGTAGGATCTTTTTTTATATTTTTATACAATTATTCGTTAAATAAAATATTGTGAGTAAGCCTGCTCACACCTGCAAGAAGAAATAATAATAACAATAATAATACTGGCATTGGGGCAGCGTAGTTTTAAGGCTTACTAATTTTAATTTAGGTTAAAATTAATTTGAAGGAGATGTTTAGAATAGAATAAGATATATAGAGTAGATGGAGTTTCTTTTCATGACGCTCCTTTCGTGTTTCTTTCCTTATTTTATCACAAACAGTAAAGGGTATAGTGATTCATTAATATAAATATTTTAAAATAATTCAGCTTCCTGGAACAAAAACCTGGAACTTACAGTAAATTAATTTTGCTGACTCAAGTCAGGCATATTATGTATGTATTAGAAAAAGACTAATGACACGGGGCGGAAGGCTAGTTCATCTATAAATATTTGTATGTTTTCATATTGAACCAATATTCTCAAAACAATCATATTAACGAAGTTATCCGAGTTTCAACCTTGTTTACTTCAAGACTGTTTGTGCTATGAATGTATTATTCAGTAAAAATAACTAGGAAAATTCAAAAATATTATTTAATGTAAATCAGATAAGGACTGCTCGCATAGATAGATAGATAGAAATTTTATTCAACACCATTGACACAATAATAATTGAAATAATAATAGTAAAAAATAACTTAGTCTGACATATTACAGCTTAGAGCAACGCGGGCGTACGGAAGGCCGGCGTTGCTCTAAGTATTACAGAGTCATAAAAAAGATTAGAAAGAAAAGTTAAAAAAAAAACAAACAATTTTAAAATTTAAAAGCATGTTAAGGAGGATACTGGTGTGAATCTCTGGAACTAATTGTCGAATAAAATATATCATATTTCAGGTCCATACTTTTATACATATGTATATTATGATTTTTTATAATTTGGCTTGTATGTACAAATAAAAACAATTGATGCAAAAAGCGTGGTTGTACATGGATTACAAACAGTAATATTATACGTGCTTATACCTTCTATATACTTCAAGGAATAAACGGCTTTCTATTTTATTCTATTATACCTACTAATTTTATTTTTATTTAATTAGTCAACACACAACTATAATAGTGCCTACAGTTTGAATTGTACATTATCCAGCACATATAGCTGGACACTGCCCCAGAGAGCGCCGTTAATCCGTTGTAGTGAGGGCGAATTTCGTAAATTGACTATCCAGCCGCATGTGCTGCCTACTGTACACACTAAAGTGGTAACTTAATAGCAGGTTATAAAATATTTGTGCAATATTTTTCCTATATTTTTACGGTCTGTATCGTGCATTACATATGTAGGTTAATCATGTGCCTTTTTTTAAATTAACCTACGCCTTGTGTCAAAAAGGTACGACCAATCAAGCTTTACCTGACTTGATATGCCTTATACCTGTTGACTTAATCACTTTATTTGTAATGAATTATTTCAGGACGTAATTTATCGTTAGGGCTAAAAGGGTACGGACCCTTGGCCACTCGACCCAATTACCATTGGAGTTTCTGGAAATACTAAACTTTCACATTTATTATTGTCATAAATTATTTAGTACCTATTCATAATTTGACTTGAAATGGAAGTAAACTGAAAGAACATGCCTTTTAATTTATAATCCTCTTTGAGTTTTTTTAGTCATCATCATCATCATCATCATCTCAGCCGAAAGACGTCCACTGCTGGACAAAGGCCTCCCCCAAGGATCTCCACAATGATCGGTCCTGCGCTGCCCGCATCCAGCGGCTTCCCGCGACCCTTACCAGATCGTCGGTCCACCTTGTGGGGGGCCTGCCCACACTACGTCTTCCGGCGCGCGGTCGCCATTCAAGAACCTTTCTGCCCCAACGGCCGTCGGTTCTACGTGCAATGGGCCCAGTCGGTGACTCTGGTTCGCCTGCGGATCTCATCATTTCTGATTCGATCACGCAAGGAAACTCCAAGCATAGCCCTCTCCATCGCTCTTTGGGTGACTTTGAGCTTTCTTATGAGGCCCATCGTTAGCGACCACGTCTTTCGTTCACGTCGTTTTTTTAGTAATGGATATTTTTACATGTTTATTACTTTGGACTGTATTTCTTGTTATTACTGATGTACAAGCCAGCACATGCGATCGGAAATTCGCAATTCAAAACTAACCTCTATCGCTACGGAATACGGGCGCTCTCAAAGTCAACATCTTCAGCCGCATGTGCTGTCTACTGAACAATGTGGGGGAGCCTATTACTTTGCTGTTCGTTTGTTCAAAGCGTGCCATTTATCAGTTAGATAGGTATTTTAAGGTAATTTCAACAACATGTAATAAAAAGAAAGTTCAAGAAACATCCTGAAAAAAAATTAAAATAAAAAGTGTTTTGAATATGTACAGAAGCCAGCATATGCGGTTGAACATTTGCACTAGTTGAGTTTCGCCCCTGTAATTAATAAAGCCGCTTTCAAGGTAAGTATGTCCAACCGCATGTGCTAGCTACTGTACATTGTATTGCACGGTGATAACGTAAGAGAATCGGACTCAAACTTGGTTGTTTATTATGGCACACTAAAGTATTCGAAATATGTTTTCCTTTACAGCTGCTAATCTTCTTTCGGGTGTGTTACAACCAGTAGACAATAAAAAGCAAAGAAAGCAGATCTGTTATAGAGAAGTATTCTACAACAGATGTCGTAGGATCAAAAGTAATATTTTATACCTAAGCGGTAAATAGTTAACAGTTTCACACTAGTTCCTACCCGCAGAATAACTTTACCTTGAAAGTTCGGAGGTCGAAGGGTCTCGATTGTCTATCTATCTACGTCTGTAGGTACAATATTGTGGACTTTGCCATAATCCTTGGCCACACTGATATGATTTTACTTACAATACTGATTTCAGGGTAGGCTCGAGCCCTTTGATAGGGCCACGTACTAAAATTTCCTTCTGCTGTTTGCTGCTTTCGACGATTTAGGAATTAGATCCTTATTTCTCCATAGTAATTAAACATAAACATTGTAGTCTTACTACAACAAATAAAAAATAGGCTATGTTTCATATTAATCCGAAAAAAGTCCACTGACCTCTTCTCTTTCTTTTCTTAAAAGTTATGAAAAATAATGTAACCCCAAAATGTCTGGCAAGGTCACATGCTCAGTCCGCCTTCTACTACGGTATGCCAATATTACGTATTTTGCGATAATTTCCGTATTATCGTATCGTTTAAAAAAAATGTGCTCATTGTATGCAGGCGTCAATGACCTTTTGTCCGGATTAAAACTTATTCTATAAAAAAAGGGTTTTTCTAAAGGAACATATTGTGTTAGGTAATGAATATACCTTTAACAAAAAAGCACTTATGAATTTGATGCCTAAAAGGTCACTGTATACTGTTTGTGTGGTTTGAAATTTTTCGTGGAAGGTAAAGCAATCAATTTACATGTAAATAGGTACACACACATACACAAATATGCTTGTATTTACAGGCCATCTGATTGTTAGTTCCGACTCGTTCAACTCAAAAAGAAGACTATCCCGTTCCTAATTGAATGGCGAGTGAAAGCGAAAGGCATTCAAACTTCAGTCGTTCGCGAAAATGGCCTGATTTTCAGCTCTTTGTGTTCCTTCTATGAATTTGAACTAGGGAAAATAAAGAGGTTTTGCAGAAGCCAAGCGAAAATTATTTCAAATTGGTTTGTTTGTAGTGGTTAGTTTGTGTGTTGCCGTGGTATCCCATTTGATAATGAGGTCTTGGTCTTGGTCTTGGTCTTGTGTCTTGGGTCTCGGATTGTATTCTTTCTGGTCATTATTTGACAGTTGAGTTTTTATCACTACCTACATAGTATAAAACAAAGTCGCTTAAATCTTTAAAACTACGCAACGGATTTGATGCGGTTTTTTTAATAGATAGAGTGTAGTTAATTTATAAGGGACCTGAGAAAGCAAGAAATGTCGCTTCAAATTTAAAAATAAAGCGATTACGGAAATTTACTGCATTTAACCAAAATATTTTTACGTAACTGAAACTGATCAGTGTGCGAGCGATTTTAAGTTAAAATCACTTATTTGTGAAATTGAGGTAAAAGTGTCAAAAATGTTAATTTCCAAATGTTAAAATGTCAAGGAAATTTTAGTCAATGATATGCAAGCTTTTAACACCGTACCCTTCAATTAACATATTATAATCTAGATTGAACAACTGAAATGTTACAGTTCTATTATTGATAAATTAGATAAGGTTAGCGTTTGGTTGATTATAAGATGGGAAAGTTGGTCCATTATAAAAAAAATCGAATAAAGGAAATTCGTCATTTTAATGACTATTGATAAAACTGTAGCATAAAATAAAATTATGAATACCAATAAGATTTTTATAAAAAAGAAGCCAATGAATTCCTAAAGGGTGTTATTTATGAACAAAATAATATTGTATTCATATTGCGTAGTTAAGTACGGTCACTACGGTGAAGTACGAGGTAAGCTGAACACGTGTATCGCGATTCTCCCCTTTATTTAACAGACATAAGAACGATGCAAAATCCAAAGTGTTCAACTTAGCTTGCTCTTGACTGTACTTGGGAAAGTTTACTGGGGTTCAATTTCAATGCCTCGGGAAAACGTGCTTCGGCAACAAAGTTAGATTGTATTTTATTCACAATAACTTTGTCACAATTTAGATTTGTAACAAATATCGCGATAAAAATCATGAATTATTTCTTACTATCCGGCGGATTATTCTAGATTGTATTTAGGTTGAAGAAAATTTTACATATTTAAGTATTATCATCAGCTAGCTGTTCGCCGTTCTAAGATGATTTTTTTAAATTAAAATAGACTAGCTGTTCGCACTGAGGCTTCGCCCACTTTTTTCCTTCTCTCCTAGCAACGAGATGTGTTACTGCTTTATACAATCCTGTATTTCATACAAACCTTGTCAGGACAAAAATTAAATCAACAAAAAATTACTATCCGATTCGGTTAGGTTTTGAAATGATACGCACACATATATTTTGGTCTCTTTGATAAGCAAATGAAAAGATAAAAATGATTTATCTACATAAAGTAGGGTCTTTGCTTTAACAGTGTCATAAATCTAAAAAGCTTTGCTTAAACCGAGATTGTGCTGCGTCGCAGTCTCGCAGCAAATAAGAGGATTTCAAATTGAATCTGATCGATTATAAAAATAATTGTAACATCTATTGAAAATAAAATCTTTTTGTTCGGGCGATTAATAAAATAAACTGTAGTACCAGTGGGTTTGTATATCATCAAACGAATTCGTCAGAGGGGAGCGATCAAACGTGCGGGGATGTAATTTTTTTTGCCCTTTTTGCGGGTTCGGGGTGAAAGGGGCGCATCACTGACATCTAATACACAACCACGATGGACATCCTACTAATATTATAAACGCGAAACTTTGTAAGGATGGAAACGGATGGTTGGATGTTACTGTTTGTTAATTTTTTACGCAAAAAATACTAAAAATCTGCATTAATATAGCTTATACATCAGAATAACATTGTAGGCTACCTTTTGCCGCGGGAAAATCCGTCATACCCAAGTAAAAAACTGGTTGCATGGTCGGAGCTGCAGGGTAGAAAGTTAGTATTTGCATTAAAACTGCCCGAGTAAATTTGAAGTTTTCAGTAAAAGGAGTAGTTTAAAGAATTAATGCGCGTTACTTAAATATCAAGATCCATGATGTTCCCAGCTTAGAATTGGATTGAATTAATTCTTCCTATGGGTATCCTACAAGACGCCTAAAAGCAGATATCCCGGGGGATAAGGGTTTAACCACTATCCACTGCATACCAATCTCGTACGCCAAGCGTGGGGGATGAGGTAAACCTTAACCTTGAAAGGATGTGTTAGGCTGTTGTCGGGTTACTTTAAAAATCTCTGTAATCATGTCTTAGTATTTATTTACGTAATCACAATTTCAATGCGTGTGTTCGGAAATTAACGTATGCCTAGGAATTAACTTTAGTTTAGTATGCCGACAAGGAAAAATTTGTGACGGGAGCGAGCCTCTATTTTGAATCTTGTGGTGGTTGTCATCTTTAGTCCAGGGTAGTTAGTATATAGGTGATAGAAGGTCTGTGGGTTTGCGAACTCATCCATCCGAGGCGGGCTGTCTTGTGGTACTTCCGGCCTCTTGCCCCGGACGCCAGTGTTGCCAGAATCACCGTGCTTCTATTTTGTAACATTCCTTAGAAATTCCTTTCCAGTGTAAAATGATCTAAGATGTTAAAAGATGTTGATAGTATTAAGGTTTATTTATATACTCGTTATTGTAGTTTTAACATTGACTGTAAATCTGCTGAATGTATTTCTGCACTGTATTCTAGTACGATATGTGCGAGATTTTTGTTTATTTTCTTTGTTATATTATAATTTAACAAATAGTAAGTAATCAGACTTGTAATTCTGTATTGTGTTTGATAAATAAATTTAAATATTTGTTTCAGACAATTGTTTATGATTATATTTGTTAATAACTATCAATGTTTTCTTTTCCCTTATTCCCGTGAGATTAAAAGTTCTAAGGTTCGAAATTTTTGAAATATACCATAAATTCATTGTTTAATATTATTCTTTACTTGTGTCGTCGTTCAGATTTAAAATAACTTAAAATCAAAATAAGATCTTTAATTTATGAGCTACGCTTTTGTCGGTGGAGTAACCGCCATTCCTCTGTCCTCTGCCAATCTCTTGACATTCTGATACGATGTCACATTTAATTTTTCCTTCACTTGTTCAAAGTATCTGCTTGTCAGTCATCCCCTTCCTCTTCCATCTTTCCTTCCAGTTGTCATGTCGTATCAGGTGTCCCACCATTTTTCCTCTCCTGTTCTTATTTGTTGCCAGCTGGCTTCTATTTTCTCTAATCATCTCTAGTATTTCTGCGTTCGACTTTCTTTCTGTCTAGCTTATTTTCTCCATCCTCTTCCAACACTTTATCTCAAAGTCTTCTAATCTCTCTCTATCTCTCTGCGAAACTAGATATCACTACATAGTATAAAACAAAGTCCCTTTCTCTGTCCCTATGTCCCTATGTATGCTTAAATCTTAAAACTGCGGAACGGATTTTGATGCGGTTTATTTTAATAGATAGAGTAATTCAAGAAGAAGGTTTATATGTATAATACATGCATAATATACTTAAGACTAGCCCACAATAACCATTTTCCCGTGCAGAGCCGGGGCGGGTCGCTACGCTAGTTCTCGTAGTTTATAAATTTGAGACACTGAGATCCCGATAAACTATCTGTAATCTTCAAAACTGCATACTCATAGTAGGATTGTTATTCTTCCGAGTGGTTGCTAAACCTCACCTGGTCCTAATTTATTCAGTCTTCGTTCAGTCCGACCATAGTTTCCGCTTCACGGATTACACGAGTGCGGTCGGAACAGTTAACATAATTTCACTTTAATTCGGCCAATGCTGAAATTCCTGAAATCTGGAGCTTTAGCGGCAACCCTTCGGGGACGGTTGTGGCGGGGTGCGGGGGGATCGGCGTATCGGGGTTGCCATACACGAGGGAATGCGCGAACACTGACACTATATTGGATTCTGAGAGAGATGGTAAGAGTTCTTAAGAGGAATATGAATATTCTACTGTTGGCTGGACAATTGGTGCTACGATAGTATTAAATACGAAACTTTCTGCAATACCATTTTTTATATTCAAGAGAGCAATATTGCTCATTTTAAGCTCTTAATTAAACATACTCCGTGAAAGTAAAAAACTATGATGATGTTGTTATATTTAATTTTTGCATTTCTCCTTATTCTTTGTGTACTTAAAAGACTAGATCGATAAAAGAAACCATCAAGTCTATGGTCAACATTGAACGTAATTGTATGAGCCAAATCATACATTTTATATTTTTATGCTAACGCCGCGACCCACTTTTAGCCGTCGCGCTCTATACATGTTATTATTTATTTAGTGTGCAAATAAACGTAACGGTGACAACATCGCCTCTTTGATTTATATCTTCCCTGCGCGCTCACCAACAAACTTAAACTATAACTACCAGGATACGAGGTCTAAGCTGTGACCCGTACATCCTTTTTGGTCCTTCGATCAACTGAAGGTGTTTAGTGTTTTGTGTCTCTCTTGTGATAGCGGATCGGTTTGCCGGCCTCCCACAAGCGGGTCTCACCGGCATAATTGAGAAGTCGCACATATCATATTGAGAGTGCAAGCGCACTGAATACCAAACGAACCAACGGCTACGTCTATCGGACTACGCTCTACACTTCAAGCTATCACGATCAAACTTAACTGCTTCAAGAACTATCAGGAACTTGAAGATAATCTGAAGATTGCGGACCTGCATTCTTCAATCAACTAACGAACCAAAGGTAAACTACCGATTTATCAAACTAACATGGCTAACGGACAAGGCGCTGTTCTAGAAGAGATGGCAGCCGAACTGTTTGAAAAGCTATTAGAAAAACAGGAACATTGCTTTAGCAACATCCTTACGCTGGTAACTAACTACAAAAAAGACGGACCAGCGAGGAAGACTTTGCAATATCTAAACAAACGTCTAGAAACATTAGAAGATTATTGGGAAGAGTTTAACAGTAACCACGACATCTTGTGCAGAAATGAAGACGCAGATGATAAATATTTTAGGCAGAACACCTATGAACGAACCAAATCTATGTACGAAGAAATGAAGTGGAACATCATGTCTAAGAAACTTGAGTTATTGGAACGTCCAGCCACTGGTGGCTCTAATGCTCAGGCTGGGCAGCTTAACGAACCTGGCTGTTCCTCAGAGGGGCAGGAAACAGCAGCCCTTTCAGAGACAGCTAAAACTCTACAGAACAAACCATTAAAACAGCAGATATTAAACTTCAGAGCATTCAACAACATTATATCGAAGATAAACTGGGTGGCCTCGACCGATAAGTGGGAATTAGAAGACAATCTGAAAAATCTGAACAGCAAGTGGGAAGCTATAGATAAAATACACTGGGAAATAGATTTCGAACTAACTGGCGAAGAGAAAGAAAAATACACACGGGAATATAAGCACTATGAATCGAAATACGACACCATAAAAAAGCAGCTCAGTCTTAAAATCTGGTCGACAGCGCATTACGATAAGACTACACCGAAAATGGAAATTCCTGAGTTTGCAGGAAATTACAACCAATGGATTTCATTCCGTGACCTATTTACGGAAACTATACATAACAACCCACTGCTAACGAATTCCCAGAAAATGCAACACCTGAAGTCTAAGCTGAAAGGTGAAGCAGAGAAACTGATTCAGCATCTTAACATCAGCGCAGAAAATTACGAATCTGCTTGGAAAATAATTCAACACCGCTATGAAAACAAGCGTCTTCTTTTTTCCTCTTACGTCAATACACTTCTGAATCTGCCAACTATACAACAACCTACGGCTCTTAGTATCAAAAAGCTACATGACACTCTGCTCGAATGTTTGAACGGATTACACAACCTAAGCCTCGGTATAGATACGTGGGACCCGCTATTGGTACATCTAATGCTACCAAAACTTGATTCAGCTACCTACGCCGACTATATACAACAACTAACTAACCCACGTGATTTACCAGATTTGCAAGAATTTATTGATTTCCTGGAATCAAAATTTATGGCATTAGAGGCTATGAAACAGAACCCCAACGTTCAAAAGCCAACTACATTCACAAATCAACAATCTCAACGATTCAATTTCAAACCGAGCCAGCAAAGGTCGACAAACTTTAAGAAGCCAGAAAAGTGGTCGAAATCATACCACACTGCGATCAAAGTCTGCCCATTCTGCAAAAAAGACCACGTGTTGATGTATTGCAAAACATTTTTAAACATGAATGCCTCAGAACGCACAGACGTAGTTGCGAAACTGCAGCTATGTAAAAATTGTTTGTTCAGTCACGGCGAACAGCAATGCATATCGAACCGAACCTGCAAATTATGCAACAAAGGTCATCACACCTTACTGCATGTCGACTATCATAACACGCAATCAACGCGTGCGTCACCACAAACATCAAAAGCAAGTAACGTCGTTAACTATGGAGACCAACAGATATTACTAACTACTGTTCAAATAATGGTGAAAAATTTGGAGGGCAACTACATAGCTTTCCGCGCACTTTTGGACCAAGGCTCTCAGGTTACTCTAATAACAGAAAACGCAGCGCAACGACTTAGACTACACCGCAGCAAGATGAATGCTGTCGTCACTGGCGTCGGTACAGCTCTCGGTAACTGCAAAGGTCTACTTAACCTGGAATGTAAATCCATACATACCGAATTTACATTCAAAACCGAGGCCCTTATCATGAAAAGGCTCGTCAACAACTTGCCAAATTCAACAATTAAAACTACAACTTGGGATTACCTACAAAATCTCAAACTAGCTGACCCAGAGTTCAATGTGCCGGGCCCTATAGATATTTTACTTGGAGCCGATATCTATTCATTGATCATAGACGAAGGCATTCTTCGACGCGATCACAATTCACCAGTTGCACAGCATACTAAACTAGGTTGGATTCTCAGCGGAAATGTAAAAATTTTCAACTGCCTGGTAACACTGACAGATCTAGATCCATTAACTAAATTTTGGGAAACTGAAGAGATCTCTAACCAAGATGAGCCAGCCAATGCACCAAACTTATGTGAACAGCATTACGAAAAAACTACTGAGCGAATGAGCACAGGTCAATATGTAGTGAAAATGCCACTGAAGGCCGAATTCGAAGAAAAAATCGGGAAAACGAAACAACAAGCTATTTCCCAATTTTTGCAACTAGAGAAAAAGATGGAAAAACAAAAACATTTTGCCACTCTATACAAAGAATTTATAACAGAGTACATGCAACTTGGTCATATGAAACCAGCCGATAAATCAGCCGGAAATAAAACAGAAGTCTTTTTACCGCACCATGGCGTAATACGTGAGGGGTCAACGACCACGAAACTAAGAACCGTCTTTAACGCATCCATGCCTTCTTCAACTAAATACAGTCTAAACGATTTAATGGAAAAGGGCCCGAACCTCCAGAAGGACATTTTGACACTTATCCTTACCTGGCGAACTTATAGGTACGCTCTTACAGCGGACATCGAAAAGATGTTTCGGGCGATCTACTTACATCAAGATCAACAAGCATTCCAAAAAATTATTTCGCGCTTTTCACCGAACGAACCACTACGAGAATGGCAACTTACAACAGTCACTTACGGGACGAAAGCTGCACCTTTCCTGGCTATGCGTACTTTACAACAATTAGCCAGTGACGAGGGACACGCATTCCCGCAAGCTGAAAAAGCATTGAGAACACAGTTCTATATGGATGACGTCATAACAGGTCATCAAACCATCGAAGGTGCAAAACAGTTGCAAAGTCAACTCTATTCCTTATTACAGAAAGGTGGTTTTACGTTACGCAAATGGGCAAGCAACGAAGCAGCGATATTAGAAAATCTGATTGACAAACAAAAAAGCTGCGAACACATATTCAATTTCAAGCAAGACGAACCTACCAAAACATTGGGACTCGGCTGGAATACAAAAGAAGATGTTTTTTGTTTCAACCTAACAATATTACCTAACAACAAAACAACATACACCAAGCGTATGTTGTTATCAGAGATTAGCAAGATATATGACCCACTAGGATGGTTGGCACCTGTAACCATTAAAGCCAAACTTCTTTTCCAAGACATCTGGAGCAGCAACATACAATGGGACGAAGATGTTCCTGAAAAAATTACTAAAGAATGGCAGATATTGCGTAATGAACTGAATAACTTAAAACACGTGAACATTCCTCGCTGGATAAACGTCACGTCGCAGAGGATCGAATTACATGGGTTTTGTGATTCTAGCGAAAAAGCGTACGCTTGCGCCGTATACAGCCGAACAATAAATGGAAATGGAGATTACGTCATCACGCTTTTGACTGCGAAAACGAAGGTTGCCCCTTTGAAAAGAAAAACTACTCTGCCACGTTTAGAATTATGTGGAGCCCTACTTCTCGCCAAACTTATTGAAAAAGTTAAAGCCGCCCTTAACGACTATATATTACAAATCAATTGCTGGACGGACTCCCAAGTGGTGCTAGCTTGGTTGCAGGGGACAAACAAAAAATGGAACAGTTATATAACGAACCGCACTGCACAGATAAACAACATTATACCAACGACTCAGTGGCGATATGTAAACACAAAGGAAAACTCAGCAGATAGATACGCAACAGGTGGAGGATGGTTGAGCAAATGCACCAACACATATGGAATCGTTGGTCTAAGGAGTACCTTCATCAATTGCAGACCAAAAGCAAATGGCTGAAACCAAAACGAAACTTGGAAAAGGGAGACTTGGTGCTTGTCAGGGAAGACAATATACCGCCTGGCAAATGGGCCATGGGACGCGTCATAGATCTGCATCCTGGTGAAGATGGATACGTCCGTGTCGCTACACTGAAAACATCGTCGACAACCCTCAAGCGACCAATAACAAAACTTTCGCCATTGCCTATTAACGAACATAAACAACAGCTGAGCAATGACGACATTGATAACACTGCATCGAGCGCCGATCCACAAACAGTAACTCGATCCGCTCGATTACGACGAACAAATACGTCACTCAGCAGTAACGTCATAACGATGTGTCTTACTTTATTTACTTTATTGATAACTACAGCTTGGGCACAACCTACACCGAACTCAAGACTAACGCCAATAGAAGGCAATCAACCGATATACTATGACGAAATTGGAGAACTACAGATGATACATGACGAGTGGACCATGTTAATTTATTATAACATAACGTCATATTGGCGAGGCACGGTTCAAATAGCCGACAGTATCAACACTATTAGCAACTTATGTCATCGAATGGAACATCAACCGTGCGAACCAGTAATTTCGCAATTGCAATATGAACTGAAACAGCTACAAAACTATAATATGCTGATACTCAACCCTCACCACAACCGCAGAAAACGAGGATATGTGAACGGAATTGGTAACCTAGCAAGAACCCTTTTTGGCGTCTTAGATGACCAATTCGCTAAAAAGTATGAGCAAGATATTGAACATATACAAACCAACGAAAATCACCTTCTAGAACTCATTAAGAACCAAACGAGCATCGTTGAAGCGGAAAATGATGTAATTAAGACCAACGAAGAAGTAATGAAACAGCAAATGACAAATATTTTACGATACATAGAAAGAACTAAACGAAAAATAACATTCCAATTAGAAAAGGAGTCCGCAATGAGTGACTTTAACGCAGCCGCACTTACCGCATCGCTGATCCTTTCAAACCTGAAAAGAACACAAGATTTGCTTCTGACGTCATTGACAAACATCTATCACGGTCACTTTGATGTTCACCTGTTCACGCCCAAACAACTAGTCCAGCAGCTTCATATGGTCACTGCCAAAGTTGATAAAGGATTATCGCTACCTGTAAAGGACAATAACATCGAAGAAAACATTAAAGATGTATATCAGCTACTATATGTGAAAGCTCGCATAACATCGCTATACCTACTACTGGAAGTACACATACCATTGACAAGTGACGATGAGTATAAAACGTACAAGCCTATCGCCTTGCCTATGAATATTCAAAATCAACGCTATACATCGATCGTCCTTGGTGCTTCATACATTGCCGTAAACTTAAAACGCAATGTATATTTAACACTTGAAGATAGAGATTTGGATCAATGTATTCGAATAAACGAAGCACGTTATGTTTGCAACATGATACATCCAGTAAGCAGCCTACGAAGTCCACACGCACTATGTGAAGCGCAAATGCTAAATCAACAAATTCACTCGCAATGCAACACAGAAATAAAATCATGTACTGACAATTGGATAAAATTAAACAAACCGAACAGATGGCTTTATTTGTGTTGTAATATGTGCCAAGCAAGAATTTTATGTGATAACAGAATGTCAACTATCAAACTAACCAAAATCGGGACACTGGATATAGCTGAAGGATGCTTACTACAAAGCGGCGATACAACCTTGTATGCCTACAATCATTTTGGAAATAAAGTAGAAGTTAATCTCGATATGCCAGAAATATCAGACACAAACAACATCATGAACGACTTCCCGAAAATTAATTGGACAGAACTACACTTGTTAACAACAACTGGTACAGAGGAAAAGCATCGAGAGTTAGATGATAAACTAAAGAAGCTCAAGGAAAATGAAAGATTACCAGCTCAACTGAACTCCCATGACATACATCAATTTTCCGTTCTGTACTTGTTGGTGGGAGGACTTGTGGTTGGCGCCATATACTTCTCAGTTAGGCGTTGTAAAGGAAGGATAAACAGAAACAACACTGAGAGCCAACAACCAGGCTCTCATGAGGTGCCACGACAGCAGACACGCACGCACATCGATATGCAGCCACCGGCATCACCGGAGATGATACAGATGCATACTATAGAACAGAACTGCGAAGTGTGTCCACGCCGTAAAACTCCGAAACGAAGATTTAGTTTTGGGTCATCAACATAAGAAATTAATATTACTTATTACTTATCTTATAACTTGTTAATTTTAAATTTTTATTGTAAACTATTGTTTTCATCCCTTCCTTTTGCCCCCCCAGCATGTATGAGCCAAATCATACATTTTATATTTTTATGCTAACGCCGCGACCCACTTTTAGCCGTCGCGCTCTATACATGTTATTATTTATTTAGTGTGCAAATAAACGTAACGGTGACAACATCGCCTCTTTGATTTATATCTTCCCTGCGCGCTCACCAACAAACTTAAACTATAACTACCAGGATACGAGGTCTAAGCTGTGACCCGTACAGTAATAAAAAACATTGAATATTTCAAACTATTATTTGAACAAACAATGAAACAGCATAATATCAAAACATAATGACATTGCATTTTTTAAGATCTACTGGTTATCAATATTTAAAAAATCCAGTTTCTCAAGCCCCTATTTATCCTAATTTAAATACCTTCAGTTAAAAGTTAAAAAGAAACTTTGTTCTTCGAAATTAACACGTTCCCAGCGGCACAGATTTGTCTGTACATTCCATTACTGCGTTACGGGTCGTTTTAAACCTTGTCCTATACCAGAGATTGTGGCGGCACGAGGCATATTAAACCCCACCGCCCGTAGGAGACCAAAATTCTTTTTTTTGGCGCCAAATAAGATAAAGTAGACGTCTTTTGTCGTAATTATTATTACAGTGAAATTATTAACCTAAATCTGCCGCCGCCCGTGGTTGGATTAGTTATTTTAGTTTCTATAGGTAAAATAAAATGTGGGGCCTAATATACCTTGTATCGCACTGAAGAATGGCAGGTTTTCATATTATTTAGTGATGGGAAAATAAATATCGATTTTATTTAATTGTATTTATTCCACCAAACTTATTGATGTGTTTCTAGTGTTTTTCATCAAAACATGTCTAACAATAATATTTTTTGCAACCAGTGAATTCTGTGAGAATTTTCTTCACTTTTTTGTCGGCTTCACGACTCGTTAAGAAGGTGCGGAGTTTTTCGTAACATCCTACAAACTCCTCTTCTTATATTCTGATTTTGACTCAGATTCTCCACCCGGTTTTTTTTCATCTTCCTCCATCGGTAGCGGTCTTACTTCAACGCGTGCGAGCCTCGAATGCGTTGCACAACACTAACCGCGTGAAGCTAGCGTAGGGTGCGGTACGAGGTGCGAAGGGGTACGAGGTGTTCACAACCTCGTTCTGCACTGTGTTGGAATTATATTTGTTCAGTGCGGCACGAGGTCTAACAAACCCGGTATTAAGGTTGGTGTACCATCGAACTAGGAATCAATAGCACATCTCAAATATATAGTTATCTCTCTCTTACTCTGAATCAGCTAGAAGTTATTCCTCTCGCACGACAAAGAAGTTTAAGTTTTTTCTTACCGCTTTAAAGACGAGACACGGACAAGGTGTTTCAAGCCCTGTTTCGCACTTAACGTGTTAAGTAGCACTTATGATTATTTTATTTAGTGGAATTTGTGCAGGTAGCATCTGGCAACTCTAGCTCGGGGATCCTCTACCGCGGCAGTCCGCACGCTGTCCCGCGCGCGATCGGTCCCGTACGGACCCGTTCCCGCTCCCACAGGTACGCACACACTCGCGCCATCCTGTTGCGCATGCACTACAATGTTTATGTCAATGCACCCGCAGCCTTACCTTCAAAAGTCTTACCTACTCTATGGTCTCTTTTTTTTTGGATTTTCTGGCCTGGTTGCAAGACCTTTAGGCCAACTATGGTCTCTTCATCTCTTCGCTGCTACGTTCTGAATTTAATTTCGCGCGTAGAGTTATTTATTTTGCGCTAAGCTTTAGTTACGGTCTCCTGCGGTTCTTATTTTTTTATTTGTAGGTGGTAGGTGCGATTTTGTTTTTGGTAAAAAAATATCTCGAGTCAAATTATGATTTCCCGCAGTTATTATCTGCAGTTAGTAAAAATATAGTTTGTAGATTTATGTTAAAATTTCGGAAAATGCCTGTAGGAGAACTTGATACTTAAGACTATTTCAATCCTAAAGCAAGCAAGATAATAAAAAAGACCGATTGCTGACAAAGAAATCAGCCAATTTGAGTTCATTTTTCTGTACTGCTGGTTAACCAACATCATTTTAATTAAAACCAGAACAAAGAAAATTGTCTCATTACAAGTAAATATTATATATAAAAAAAGATTTTTCTTTCTTGTGTTTAATATTTGTTTTATCAAGTTTTTTCACTCAAACTTACTAGCAAGCAATACATTTTTGGCGCGAAACTAGGCTCTTAAGAAACTAAGTTAAATTAAACATGAAACAGAAATGTCATGTATGTTTTAATTTTTTTTAATAGTTCGAGTAAAAAGGCTGAATCGCCATATTATATTAACCAATATATTTTTTACTTTTTATCTTAATAGTTATATATTAACCAAATTGGTAAAAGAAAAGGTCTTCTATTAGAATGTATGGAGCTATTTGTTATCGTAGGACAAAGGTACGCACTTTTGCCCAAGTTATTGTAGGCATTCGAGTCCCTAAGGGCAGAGGGTACGAAGAATTTCCTCCTTTGTACAGTCTTCGTCAGATCAAGACGAACACGCGCCTTGCGATTTTGTCCCTTACTTGAACAATACAAGAACGAAGAAAATTTTAAGTTTAGCTTGATCTGTTTCTGACTGTACTTCGGGAATTTGCACAAGTTTCTTATGAACATTCCTATGGCTTTTTCGCTTTTATTGTTAGCCTATTGCGTTTTATATGGAGTGGTAAATGTCACATTTTATTTAGTACTTTTTGATATGTTGTGTTGTGATACAATAATTGATTTATTAATATGAGTATCTTTCTCTGTCTAAGTGGTCGTGTTTTCAAAATGTACTATTTATTCATATTAAGCGCTGTGGTAAGAAAATAATGGTTACCTATTTATTATACCTTTCATATTATTTCTTGACAGTGAAGTGTTATAATGGCGCTAACAAGAATATTACAAAGTAAGGGAAATTTAATTATTTCGTTCGTCTATTTATAAAATACTGGAAATATTTAAGTAATTAAATTTAAATGTGGGTTGGTTGTAATAATTCGGTTCTTAGTTCTCGTATTTCTTTCTGCGTGTTTTTACTTTGCATTGAAATTATTTATTGATAACACAATTTTTAGAAGAGCAGAATAAAAAGCTAGCTTGCTAGATAAGAAGGAGATGTTATAATATATAATGTTGTAGGTAATTTAGCATATACGAATGGATTTCAGTTTTTTTTCGGTTAAAAGTTACAATTCGTTTTTTTATAAAATACTCGACTGGAATTTTATGACAACCGAAAACCCTTCAACTCTCATTCTTTTCTATTTTTTTTGTTCAATATATCTTTGTGTAGCACCGAACAAATTGTTTTCGCTACTGGGGCAGAATTATTTATTTTACACTGAAATTCTACCTCGGGCGAAATAAGGTACACTTGATGGTTATTTTTGGCCGTCTCTCAGTTATTTACGGGTCAGTAGTAATGATATTTTGTCCGTGAGGTGAAACTGGTTTTTACACGAACCTCGACTGGTTCAAAGTGGATTTGATTGCGCCCTAGGGCAGAAAAGACCTTGTAGCACCTTGGAGCGACTTTTGTTACTGTGTTTCTCCTTTAGAGATCATTTCAATCTCAGATTTCGAAGAGCGTGACGTGACTTGAATGAGAAAGTGGCTTAAATTATTAATTTTCTCATCTGAACTTAAGTTTACATTCGTATTGGAGTTATTTTAGTAAAATAATTGACACAGCTTCAGTGTTGTTACACCCGCGGCTCGTCTAGGTCCTGGCGAGCCTGCGGGGTAACTACGTTTTAGATGATGAGTAGATAGAAGTGTGGCCAACACACGCACCGAATTTAGTTTACTAGGATGGCAAATAAGAAGTAAAAGACTTTTCAATTTTCACTAGTTTAGTATTGAGATAAAACACAAACACATTTGATAAGGGTAAAAAAACACAGATGCTACCAAAGCAAAAGTTGGAGATGGAGTGAATAATAAAAAATGGATGATTGACGGATAATTTTGAATGAATTCCAAAATTAAATATATTTGAATTTAGATGAAAATGGTAAATGAGATGAGAAATGAAGTAGAAAACAAAGTGGGAACGAGGTAGCACGCAATGCACCTCGTTACAGTGTTATGGAGTTCAGATTTATCAAAGCGTCTCTCTTTAAAGGGACATATTGTGATAATTCCTAGGTTTAACAGGCGGTTAGGGGATCGCAGTTGTGGCTGGATACTTAGGTGTAAACGTTGTTTCTCATTCTATGGGTTATTCTTATCTCGTATCACACGCATAGGAAGAGGTAATATGGTCTAGTTCTTTTTACTTAATCTAATATTCTATCTGTTTTAGTAAAAATAGTAGAATTCATAATCTCCATCGATGCGCAGCCCAATTTTTACATGAAAATAAAATGTAAACTATTTGAATAGGTGATGTTTAGACTAAAATATGATTTCGTGTGAAAAATTCACAGCTGAGACTAGTGTTTTTAAAGTAAAATAATATTATTACATTTAAAGAAATACGATGCAAAGATAATTAAACGCTATGCTAATAAACGAGAAAGTTTTAGGTATCGCTTCGATATTGTGTAATTTAAGACTAGATTTTCTTATACATTAAAAAAAATACAATTTTATTATTCATTCACATGTATTCATTCATGAAAAGAGACAATTCTACCACTTGTTAGATTTCAGCTGCGGAGTACGATACTTGGCAAGCTGCCCAAATGTAGTAAGGCGTTGTGTGGGCAACGACCTAGCAACAGACTGCGCAAACCAACCAAGTTATTGTATTCAGAACAACTACTCTTGTTTGTTCAAGTATCAGTGAGACTCTCTCAGTCTCCTAATGAACATACAATAAGACACTAATAACAAGTATATTATGTCGTGGGCTGATCGTTGAACTGGGCCGATCGTGATATGCCTGGGCACATCGCGATATGCCGGCATATCGCGATTTGACCGAATATTTCATGATATGCCCAACGTTCAGCTGGGCAGATCGATGAGAGCAATCTATTCGTCGATTTGGCCATCTAGTTGCTTAGCCACATCGCGATATGGCTGGGCATATCGTAAATTAGTTCCGTTTCGCGACGCTTGTGGCGCTGTTAGCGCAATTATACACCGTGAAATTTAACTGGTTGTTTATCCGCAAAATAGTGGTAGTACTCATGAAACTGAACAACTTGTTATACAAAGTGGCCGGTCACGTGACTGAAGTTTGTATGACAAGTTGAATATTATTTTTGAGATTTCGACCTATGTTCCTCTGGAAAAGTTGTTCAGTTTTATCAGTACTATCACTATGTTGCGGATAAAGAACCAGTTAAATTTCACGGTGTATTATCATTATGCAAGAAGCAAGTCTTTGGAATCCCAACTTTACTATTATAGGCTTAAGGTCTATCAATATAAAACACATCTAATCGTAAAATACAGAACGTTCCTGTTTTATCGGTGGAACTTTGATAAATGTAATTTTCTGGGACTTTTCCCAGTTCGATCCATATACCAAGATTTATTACGGGCTAAATTGCCGGATTGTTCAAAGTGTGCTCGAATGACACGTTAAGCTATCTGTCTCGGTTGTTAACTAAAGCCTAAAGCCCAATACATACGTAGCTATAATCTATATTAATATTCCCAGCTCTAACTTATATTACATCTCGCCACCACACACGGTAGCTATATTGAAATATATATTTTCACCCTTACTGCGTCCACTTACGGAATACCTATAATATGTCGAGATTTATATTAATATGCCGTGCTATATCGGTCGCTTGTTGTGACGTCACCAAAATATGTCGACCGATATAGCAAGGCATATTAATATAAATCTCGGTATATTAATTTAAATCTCGACATATTATAGGTATTCCGTAAGTGGACGCAGTAAGGGTGAAAATATATATTTCAATACAGCTACCGTGTGTGGTGGCGAGATGTAATATGTTAGAGCTGGGCATATTAATATAGATTATAGCTACGTGTGTATTGGGCTTGTAGTATTAATCGGAAGGCGTAAGTACAAGCCTTGGCACGTACCAAAGTGTTACCGAGTTGTATTTACTATACTGCTTACCAGGGAAAACAAAGGGAAGATCTTCCTTGGGGCGTGGTGGTGAGCCCGGGGACCACGTCCTAACTGTACTTTGCTGGAACTTGTATTTATTCATTGTCTTGCGAAAACTCTGATAGCGCGTTTCAGGCCTCGGCTTCTGATTGGATGCTCTTGTAATGACGTATGAGACGTGGTATTGTTTACAACATGTGATTGATTCGCGTGCTTTTTGAAGTGTCAGCACGCGCGGTATTTGCTGAGTGAGGCGCTCGGCGCGCCGCTACAGTACGTTTATTCGACACGCTTACGAATTGATAAAAGTAAAAACAAAAAAAAAACCAAACAACCAACCAAACCAATTCCAACTAACCAATAAGTTTTATAGAAATTTTAATTAGTATCCGACCTCAATGGTTTGCAACCAAATATACTGTAATAGAGCTAAATACAATATATATTACTAGCGACCCGCCCCGGCTCCGCACGGGAAAATGGTTATTGTGGGTTATCCTTCAGTATATTATGCATGTATTATACATATAAACCTTCCTCTTGAATCACTCTATCTATTAAAAAAAACCGCATCAAAATCCGTTGCGTAGTTTTAAAGATTTAAGCGTACAAAGGGACATAGGGACATAGGGACATAGGGACATAGGGACGGAGAAAGCGACTTTATTTTATACTATGTAGTGATAGTGATTTATCTTGCGTTGCTTTGCGGCGGCAATACGTCGGTTAATCCGGGATTTTTCTACCGAGATATTTCTCAACAAACAGCGGATTTACTCGTATTGCACAGAACTGCAGCTCGAGATGATCTTTATTTGCAATACAACCACGCAGCTGTGCAAGCATTATAATATGACATCCGTTATATCGCTGAAATATGTGAGAAAATGGAAAATAATGAATGATTAAAAACAATATTTTTATAGAATAGTATGTATCCATGCAAATCATAAGATTATGTTTGTATATATATATCCATGCAATTTAATATTCTGTTTGATCAAAATTAATAGCGGACTATTTCAAATCATTCAGTAAAATTATTATAAAATTTTATTTTATTTATTTATTTATTTTATTTATTTCAGACTTTGTGTCCATATGGTGTTAGTAATACAAAAAGACTTATAAACTATGTTAGTACAAATATAAAATTATCAATCAAACACAATATTATTTAATATATTTAAATGACGACTTATGAGTCGTCATCCAAAATGAACTTATAAAACTCACAAGAGAGAGTGAGAAGATTTGTAAGAATTTTTATCATAAAAATAGCAAAATCAGTTGAATGTCGTTCTAAAAAGGGGAAATTTCTCATTGACTAATTATTTATTAAATAGATTGTGATAATGCTAAACAGTGTAATACCTGATGTAGTTTTTTGAGCTTTTACAGGAAATCTTATAGTTCGTATTAATAACAAATATATTTTTCATAATTGTGGCCGTAAAATATCAAACTCCAGTCACAGTAAGAGCTTTAATTTAAGTTGGTGTAAATACATTTTACTTGCTTATTACTTGTGAAAATTGCTTTCTCAAGAAATTTACCTAATGTACTACACAAAGCGGAGGCGGCGAGACGCTTCGATATCGTATCAACCCGTTCACTCCTGTTAATGCGAACAAACGTTCCGTAGAATTTCTTTGTTTGTTCTACCAATTTAATCTTTAGAAGTTCTTGAAAATTAAGATTGGATATCGATTTTCGAACCTAGGACTTACAATTTCTCGAAACTCGTTCATTTTATTAACTTGATAATTACGAGTATATCACGTACTGTATAGTCAATATGAATTAAAGAAGTGTGTATTACTAATAAGCTGCTAATTTACTTGGTTCTGTTAATATAAAAAGATTATTTTAAAAATTCCTAAATTAATTAAAACCCACCTCCTAAAAGAAAATTATATTAATACCTACTCAAATGAAGTTATATTTTACTAAGCAAACAATTATAATTAGAAGATTAATATTAATGGTGAATAAATTGACTCTCGGTACCTAATTTAAAGATGAAATTAGAATTTCATTCCATTTCATAACAACTTAATCTCTTTTCAAGTTAATCATGGGTGTTAAATTAAGTACTTACTCGTTGTTACTTTTTGGATTATTTCCACCGATAATTGTTTTACAATTTTTTTGAAGTTCATATTCTACGCTCTTACATTAGACAAAATCGGGACGAAACTTGCACACACCTGCAAAGAAACTCAAAGGTTACGTGTGATGTTGACCAACCCGCACTGAGCCAGCGTGGTCGACTAAGACCTGGTCTCTCTGATTCAGGATAGGCTCGAGCCTCTCAGTAATTTATTTATAGGTACGGGCTGTTAACTAACAAACACAAACAAACAATCACACACAAACTCGCATATATCACAAACAAAATATACGCAGATTTTCTATTTGTGGTGAAAAGATGTAACTCTATAGTCTGTTAATTATGATAAAATGAAACATAAAAATCTCTTGCGGCTCCACCGAGTCCTTTATAGTACCTACCTATCTATCCGTTTTCCCGCGCTTTGCTCCTCCATCGGCCGAGTAATTACTGAACGAAACAACAAATTAAAGTGCTACGTAGAGCTACGCGCGGCTACGAGTCGTAGTAGTTCGTAGCCGATTGCTACGAAGAATTAGTTTTGTTGAGTACGGCTATTATTTGATATTGTATTGCAACATTTGCAACTAATTGTAACGTTTCTAATACCTGTCCTGTAGAAATATACGTTCTTCTTAAAGTAATTGTTAATGTTAATTTATCAATTTAAGCGCTGGAATTAACAATACATAGTTAAAATAAAATGATGTTTCAGCAATATAACCAGATCTTTACAT
This sequence comes from Teleiodes luculella, assembly GCA_948473455.1. NCBI lineage: Eukaryota > Metazoa > Arthropoda > Insecta > Lepidoptera > Gelechiidae > Teleiodes > Teleiodes luculella. The sequence continues at coordinate 14,299,351 of OX419583.1, forward strand.
TTATCATAGGCTAATAGGTAGTTATAAAATAAATTCTTTGAATTATTCAGTTACATGAAATGGAAAATTATTTTTTTGCTCGAATATTTTGGATACCTTCTGTAGCGGACTCTTCAATTTGAATTTAAAATTGGCACAATTTATCTTTTCATTCAGTTTTGTAACTTTATGAAGATTTTATTGAAAGATAAGCCATCCGGCCGACTTATATATGTCGCATATATATATACACAACGCTTAGTGGTGCCGCTACCCTTTAAAAAATAGTAACTGGAAAAATAATAAATTTTTCCAAAATCTGGACTACAAGATTGGAGACGGCGTTCTGTAGCATATATAGAAGCCATTAACATTATTTATTAACTTTGATTGAATTCAATTACTTATTTGGAATTAAATTTTGATCAGTCGCTCTGTCTGACAAAATTACTATAGAGACATGAAGCTTTGATAACATTCCTTTGTCTGTGGGTATTGCTCGTTAGTGGTACTATTATTATACTAATTCTACATGATATTAGAATTAGAGATGTGCCGTTCCCGGGAATATTCCCAAAATTGGGAATATTGCTAAAAGCAACATTCCCGTGCCCGGGAATATTCCCAATTGCTGGGAACAAACCGGTGAATTTTCAGATCTTTTGTCTATAGTCAGATATCTATGAAATTCGGTCTAGAGGTCCAAGAAGTCTCCGATAATAATTCCTTCGTCAGATATGAACAAAGGCCGCTACCCTGAACTTTATGTTTTTGAACCAATATCGATTTGAAAATCCATAAAATAGTGGTTTCCGACAACAAATCTATCGTATACCTATATAATACTTTGATTTGGTAATTCAACTTAGCAAATTCAATTACAAAATAATTACATTTCGTTCAGTTTAGTTATGTTTTTTTGAAACCACGATTCTTTATTCAACGGACATACTCGTAATAAGAACATATTAAAGGTCATAATATTCTGTGTCACAATTAAGAACGGTGCAAAGTCAGTTGTTTTTTCAAATGGCTGAAGATATTTTCTTGAAACATAACTAGGAACACTTGGTTGTAACACCTTGCAAACAAAACAAAACTAGATTAAAATTGGCGCATCCGTTTAGGAGCTAAGATGCCACAGACAGACAGACAGACAGACAAACAGACAGGCACACGTCAAACTTGACACCCCTCTTTTTTGTCGGCGGTTAAAAATGGTGCCCATTTTTTAAGTATAATTCTGACATAATTCTCAGATTCGCCATTGGAAACCTCTGGGGACCCCAGATATCAATTTTTAAAGCAATTAGTTTAGAAACAAAAATTTCATCGGTTTCAGGAATTTACTAAGAATTCTTAGCAACACATTATTGCCTAAAATAGTCCAAACATACATTTTTAAATAAATGAGTCTTATATTTTGTTACAAAACATATAAAAACTAATTTAATTTAACTAAAAATAATAAGCAAAGAAATATATGTATGTGTTTGAATGTTCCCACCAAGCGGGAACGTTCCCGGGAACGTGGGAATATTCCCGGGAATATTTCCATTGGGAAGTTACTGGGAACGGAAATATTCCCGCGGCACATCACTAATTAGAATAATTGCCGGTTCAATTCTAGGTAATATAGCAGATATAATGTCTCGATTAGGACAAAACGGGGACACTCAAATGCTCTTTGAAGGTTATGTTATATCAGTACATCTAATTCAACCATTTATACTCTACTTTAGTGATATCTTATATTTAGTATATTATAATGTTCTAGATACTTTTAGTGAGCGACATTTATTACGAAATAGAGTTGCATAATTAATTTATCAATCCTTCAATTTTATGATTTTAAAGGGGTATTTACATACAGTAAAGGCCTTAAAAAGTATGCCAAGTCAAGTTATCCAATTCAGATTGCGCGTACGATGTTACTAATTATTACAAAAGCCATTTTTATGAAGATATTTAACAAAAATACCATTTTAATTTAATATTTATAAACCATGTATTACCGACCGTAGAACCGACGACCGTTGGGGCAGAAAGGTTCTTGAATGGCGACCGCGCGCCGGAAGACGTAGTGTGGGCAGGCCCCCCACGAGGTGGACCGACGATCTGGTGAGGGTCGCGGGAAGCCGCTGGATGCGGGCAGCGCAGGACCGATCATTGTGGAGATCCTTGGGGGAGGCCTTTGTCCAGCAGTGGACGTCTTTCGGCTGAGATGATGATGATGATGATGAAACCATGTATTATATAAACATCAGTTGGTTATAAGTATCTTTTTGTATGTTAATCAAGTTGATTTTCTAAGTTACTCACGTTAAGGTTTATTCCACCAATAATGGAGTACTATATGATGTTATAGTAAAAAAACGAGAAAGAAAATACCTATTACCATTTCTTTTTATCACACTTATTTAATAATAACTTCACATACATCATAAAGCGACATTTTCAAGATGTCCGAAATAGAACGTGGGTAGTATTTTCATCCTCCGTGTCAATTTATTACTAGCCTGACCCTCGTCTGTTTAAACGTGTCATGTTTACCTTGTCATATCCCTATCTTGTACTGACATCCTATTTATGAACTGACAGAAATGTGATTTGATATTTTATTAATTCTTATGAATTGAAAGTTTTGTAAGGTTCATATATTTTTTGGTGATGTTATTAGAGTTCTGTTATTTTTAAAAGATAGCAGAAATATCCAATTGTATTTATCCACCCGTATTTTTTTTCATTAAAGCTTACATTTGCTTTCTTAAAGCTTTCTGAATTCCAATGTCTAATGTTCTAAAATCTATGATGGATGACTTTGATATGAAATGTTCCCCTATTTCGTAGCATAAAAAAGGTCCAATTTCTTAACGTTATTTTCGGCTATTACATGAATAAGATAAATATTATAAATATAAAGAAAAGCATTATCTGCAGAAGAAAATCCAACGAACATAACACTAACACACACGCCCAATATTATGTTAGTTTACACTAATATTATAATTGGGAAAGTGTGTTTGTTTGTCATTATTTCACACTTTAACTAAATAACGGAGTGACTAGATATTTTGCATAGATATAGAATAGACAGAGGGCAAGAGTGTCACATGGGCTACTTTTTACCGCGGGAAAATATCCCAAATTAAATAATAAGTATGTCCTTGAAAAAAATCCAATCGTGGATAATGTTTTTTATTAGTTATTGAAAATACTATTCCCACCGGAAATAATTGAAATGTTAACAAAACCATATTAAAAGATAGCTTAAATTTAAATCAAGTATTTTAATTATTCTTATTGTAGAATTTCATAAATCAAATTTATTGTTCTTTTAGTATGAATCTTATCAGAAGCTAATATTAAAGAACTTGGTTTGTGTACTTAATGTTTGAAAGTTGAAATTAATTTACGAAAGAAACTTTCTTCGGTAGTTATATTTGTAAACTCTCATAAATTTCAGCAACGTTATTATTACAATTAGTTTAGAATATACTAATTAACTAGATTTTTTTGTACCTCGTATAAGTTGCAAGATCTTTGAATAAATTCTGAGCCAGCCAATGCTTTTTACATGAGTTATAACATTATATTCACAGATAATAGTCAGGATCAACGGCTTAACGTGCCTTTCGAAGCTCGGAATCGTCTTACTTTTCGAAAAATTTACTGTTTCAGTACTAGCAGTCGTACAATGAAAATAAAAATGTTCGAATGCTTTTATTATTTTACAGAAAACAAAAAAAATATTCAAGTATTTGCAAGAAACGTATATTCACTTGCGTAAAAGCAGTAAAATTATTATGAAATCATTATTATTATTTTATAAAAAATTACGAAAAAAGAATTAGGACAAATAGATATTTATACCTTGTTCGTGACAAGAACTCAAAGAAGTAACAATATTGCCTTTATTATTTGCGAGAAAGATAAATTATATCTTTTGTTTTTTACAAGAGATATGAAAGGTGTTATCATTATTCAAAAGAGAAGTGAACATAAAATAAGAATATAAAAATAAAATTTGTTTCAAAACAAGGGCTTCGTAATAGCGACTTTCATAACGCAAAATCTGTGTTACAAATTACAGGCAAAGCCTGGCATTTACAACGGTCTTAAATGTCGCCGTGGCGAATGGCTGCCACCTCCCTTTATTTTTCGTCACTATAAATAGGGACGAAACACGCCAAGTGTTGGGTTGCAAATTTTTGCAAGCTCTCTTTCGAATTTTAAAGCATATACGGAATAACTTATGGTGCAGATTGTTGTCAGAGACAAAAATATAGAAAATATATATTTGTGCCGCCTCCAGAGCACGTTTCTATTTTTCTGGTCATATCTAAATCGTCTTATCTATTTTTTTTTTATTCTTCTATATTAGTAACATAACGTATATGTTTATATATCACTTCTATACAGATTGTGTAGTCACAATTACGTTACGGCATGATAGGCGATCGTCAAAATATATTTCATTTTTAATCACGTATCGATAACGACTAACTTACTTATTACTATTGTGACACCTACGTCTCTTACATACATCTGTGCCTGCGTTTGAAAGACCAATGCGAACGCTCCTAATGACGTCACAACGCTCCGGTATTTGTAAATTCGTTTTAATAAACAGATTCCGAAGATAAATTGGTCTAAAGCTATTTCGGGTTACATATTTGATAGTGGATTCAATAATATTATGTATGCTTGTTAATATTAACATTTGTAATTGGAGGTTCAAAATCTTCACTAGTTTAAAACCTTTAAATTTGTTGCTTGGTTTAAAAGGGCAAAATAATATTTAAAAAAAATTTACTTCACATGAAAGGGAATTTTGTGTATATAATATTATCATGACATGACTTTTTTTACATAAAAAAACATAAATTTGTTAAATTACTTAGAGCAACGCCGGCCTTCCGTATGACGCTTGACGCATTAATACGAGGAAGTTAATCTTCCATTTCTCTGTTATTAGCACAAATTAGAAAAGTTCCCGCTAAGTTTAAATTTTATGTCAAACGAAATAGTACAAGTACCTTTGGGGTCAGATGGCCGGGCGTGAGTTGTGTTGAGTTTTTATAGCACAAGAAAATCGTTCGTATCTGAAGGTTTCCAGAAAAAAATTCGCCGGTGTAACCGCGGCAAAAAGATTTTCATGGAAAATTCCAGTAAACAATGTGGACACTGAGTCATAAAAATGCACATTAACTATGGTTTTTTGTTAATTCTTGAAATCTCTAACTAACAGATTGAATGTAAAGAAACGATGTACAAGTCATGTTTCACTGCATCCAAAGCAACATGGCTCAGAGGAATATATGAATAGTCCTTTGCAAATATCGTCTGCATTTCTCGCTTTGAGCTCGCAAGCAATCAATCAGAGGTGCACCGTGCGACATGAAAGCCTTTCTAGAAACTACGTAATATTCCCCAACGGAAACACCAATAAAAACCGTTACGTAACGTTCCAATTTTAAAATTCGTTCCATATTTGAATTGCTTACACTAGTCGATTAGTTGGCTGCAAGCTCTCTCGACGAGCCAATCAATCAAATGTGTGACGCAAGTCTTGTTTCATTTACCTTCATATATATGACGTAATACATAACTACAGTTACCGGTGCAGCTGGTATTTTACAGGTTATTTATGTTTGACTAGAGCGTATACCGTATATAATTAAGCAGCTTCCCACCCCGCAGCTCCGCGCGCGTTATAGTTTTTCCCGTGATAATGTGGTATTTTCCCGCGGTAAAAGGTAGCCTATGTCCTTCCTCAACCTCTATTCTATTTTTGTAGCAAGTTTCGTCAAAATTGGTGTAGTGGATCTGTCGTGAAAGCGGTACTTTTGCATTTATAATATTAGCAGGGATAAAAGCGTACATAAATAAATAAAAAACAGTATGCAAGCGTATAATATGGTTTTATTTCTTTTTTATTTATTGGTGTCTCTAAATAATATTTATATTGTTTTGTAGCGATAATATATTGAAAATTACTTAGAAATCTATTAAGATGTTTTCGAAACTCACACGGAGAGCAAGCAATCAACTTTTTTTGTACAAGAATTACAATAATGTTGTGTAAAGAAAACTCTTATGTAAGTGCCGTATTATGTAATGTTTTTTTGTTCACTGCCCATTTATTCCAGTACTTCACATTGAATTTACAGAAGCCAGCACATGCGGTTGGACATTCGCACTACGAAATTCACCCCTAACGCTACGGAATACGGGAGCTCTCAAGGACTAAGTCTAGCCATTATACTAGCTACTGTACTTTTCATATGGGAATGCTTCAGTTCGTGAGACAAAGTGGATTAGTCTCACTTTACCGAATTGGTACTGTCTGCAAAAACATGTCGTTCTGTAGATTTTATGCGTAGAAAATGATAAAATGTATTGATTTGCTAAATATTATGTTTATAATTATTAAAAGAATAGGAATGTCACTATCATAAGCCAGTCTGCTGGACATAGGCTTCGTGGCTTCTCCTAAAGCACGCTGAGCAGGATTCTTGGCTTTCCTGATTCTTGTAATTTATGATACAAAAAAGCCAAACCAAAAAACAAAAAAGCCAAAAGCCATCCAAACCATCTTCATTATTCAGTAGCCAGCACATGCAGCTGGATATGTTGACCTTGAGAGCGCCCGTATTCCGTAGTGGTAGGGGCGAATTTCGTAGTGCAAATGGCCAACCGCATGTGCTGGCTTCAGAAAAAGCCTGACCATGAAAACAAATACATGCTCTGGTTTTTGTGTTTCTAACAATAATCGTACTTCTTCTAATCGTACTTGTAAAATTATTTACGCAATATTGTGTGTGAGATCTTTTTTTCTTGGTTAGGCTTTTTATAAATTTTCTGGCTGCGATTAAAAAGCAAGTTTTGAAAAGGAATAATTAAATACTACTTTGCATTTGCAAAACACGGGATAAAATTTTACTCACATTGACAAGACGTGTTTCTCGCGCTTATCGGTTTACCCTTGTCACTGAACTTAATATACTTACGAAAATTGTCACACAATTTCATCCTCTATTTACAGTTCGTGGGGGTGAGGTGTAGCGCGAAATAAGACAGTTCTAAAATTAGTTTTATGTGTAATTATTCTAAATCAATGTTATGATTATGACTATGAATCTGAATAACAGATGACAAATACGGTATATAATAAAGGATTGGTACTCTTTAAGCCTCAACATCAATATATCAAACATTGTCAATATAGCAAAAAAAACGGATATAAAGTGCATATAGAATTTCCTTGAATTTTCTTTTTTTTTTTCCTTTCCTTTCCTTTACTTTTTCGACACAAGCATAGGTCAATTAAAAAAAACTGTATTGTAGAAATTATCAATTTACTACAAGAATCAACCCGTCCCGTAAACAAATCAAACCCCAATCAAATCTTTTCACCATTGCAATGCTTCAAGGTTTACGATCAAATAAAACATTGAGAAGATATGCATAGAAATAATTGGCAATTTTCTAATAAATAGATCCAATGGAAATAATTGGAGTGGTACCTATTAAATATATTCGTACCGTCTCGTCGTTCCGAAGGCGACATCAATTATGACGGCGTGGCTCGGCTCACACAATGCGCGTTTCCTAATAAATTATTCAAGCTAATTGACTACGGTTGCGATATAATATTCCGTGGTCTCGGTTATTGATTACCTAATTGCAGTTCATATTTAATAATGTATTGGCCAGGTATTTATCAAGATATTAAAGGCTATACTAACTTATAACATCCTTGATTTAAGGCCACCAACAGCAAACTCACTATGTCAAACGTGACATAATGATAGAACCACTATGACTCTTACTGTCGCGTTTGAAACGTTTCTGGAGCTTCTCGTTGGTTGGTTATGTACGACATGGTTGTTTAAACTTAAGACACTATGGTATGAACACCAAAAAATACAAATAGGCTGTTCTGCTTTGTCTGTTTATAAACGTGGGCCTAAAATAGGTAATTTGGAGTCAACAGTTAAACCACGAAGGCATTACTTATAATTCGGGTGTATATTTTACCCCTACCTACCATCGTAAAAACCTATTAAGAAACTGTCAAATCTTTAATCATTCATCTATTTTATCCAGAGACATTTAGTTTTGTTAATTTTTTTTGATAAATACGTAAAACAAATCAAATATTCATTTCATACTCAGGCTGTACAAACGCCTGAAATTGAAAAATCGTGTTTGTGTGAATGCCTTCATAAATGATTTATTACTTGCAATTTAAAATTTCAAGTAAAATGGACTGGAAAGCTTCTTTGTTGTTTTCGGAAATTCTGTAGCGATATATTAATAACTCGCCGACATCATCGTCATAACCATTTGTCACAACTGGGCAATTAAATTGTTTTAGAATTAATGCTCTTTCGCGAAAATGACAAACGGACCTAGGAGTTCTGAATAATGACGTCACAAAAATAATAGTCCGGTTCGCTCCAGTACTAAATGAAAAAATTGTATGTGATGGATGACCAATTTGTAAAAATAACGCAGTCTGCTTATGGTTTTTTCTAATTATATTTAGTTAATTTTTCAATCTATTTAAACCCCCCCCCCCACACACTAGCGTCTTTCAAGCGTCTACGTCGCGTCGTGCGTCGCGCATACAAATCCTATCCTTTGATACTACCTACTCCCGATTCTTACAGTCGTATTGTACGTAGTACGTACGTTACCAGATTGCTACCCAAACCTATGTATAAATGAATGATATAACATGGATGTAACCAACGGGTTATAACTATGCATGTTCCATTTGAAATTGCTTAATTATCTCCAAGCCCAGCTCGTGCCGGCGCCTTCACTTTAGTTTCCGAATAGCCAATCGGCTGTCAGCTAGTCCGAAGCTGATTGGCCAGCAGAGTTATAGTCCCACTGGTCAATTAGATTCGCTGTTCGTTCACTCGTGAAATAACGTCTAGTTCGATATTTGAATCTGTTGAAGACAAACAGACTCGTTTTTGCGACCGCCGGCATTTTTTTACTTATGCATTTGATTGTAAATATAATAGTAAAAGCATTAGTGGTTTATAATTATACATTTTTGGAATGATGTAGAGCGTCCGTGGCCATTTTTTTTACATTCGGATTCGTGTATTCGATGCTCTTACGGTTATGGGAAACCTTCACACACCAGGTGCTATTCTGTAAAATTTAAAACTCACCTCACTTTTCATTTCGATTTTCACAGTCACTTCGATCCCAAATTCGCACGTACGATTTTTAACATGCAGTGCAATGGCAAAAGTTTGTCGCACATTTAACTATAAAAAACCCGCCATATTGTAATATCCTCCAATAGGATAAGAGAATATGCACGACAAAATTATGTCTGTCACGCGTGGGCATGCTAGAGGGACTGCAAAATAATTCAAAGTTTGTATGTGAAGTGGACCAACCCGCACTGGGCCAGCATGATCGACTAAGGCCTATTTACCCTGATGTCAGAGTAGGCGCGAACCCTTTGGTGGGATATATTATGAGCAGTTAAACCACGCATAAAGGGATACTTCTTAATAATTTTGAAACTTCGATTGTGTTTGTTCTCCCTGTTGATTATGTTGTTGTTACTATGTTGTGTTATTGCTTGTTTGTATTTGTGTGTGTTTTATTTTATGTAATAAGCGTTTTATCTATCTATCAGTTATCGATGTATTTTCAATAATTAATACGATTAATATCAATATGGCTGAAAAGACTTTGCATATTAGTTAGAAAGTTATAGTCCATCTTTATCTTGAAATCTCTATTAAAACGGGTCTTTTGTAAGAAATTTCTTAGTAAATAACCAGTATATGTCTATCTGTTTTTATTTTGTGTGACCAGTAAATAAATAAACCTCCTTTAAAAGCTAAATGAAGCATTAAAGCAAGCGTAGCGTCACATTATCCCTAAACGCCTGAAGTATAAAAATAGCACACTGAAATTTCACTGCCTGTAATTAATATTGTAACAAGTCAATATCTGCACCTAACAGTTATGTAAATAAAAACTATTTGGGGAATAGAATCAAAAACATACTTTTAAAATGGTCTGTCTTTTTGCAAGCAATAGTAACAAAAGCGTATTTTTAAAATTGTCTGTCTGTTTGTTATCGCATCATCACCAATTAGATCCAATTTTCGAAGCTATGTGAATGACTGTTTCTGAATCATCATCATTTCAGCCGAAGGACGTCAACTGCTCAACAAAGGCCTCCCTCGAAGATCTTCACAACGATCGGTCATGCGCTTCCCGCACCCAGCGGCTTACCGCGACCCTCACACGCAGGCTTACTACGTAAGAAGCGACAGAACAGAACTACTATGGCTGTAATGTCACTATGTCGCGTTTGACAGCTTCTCGAGCTCGTCGCTTCTTACGTAATAAGCCTAGACCGCTGGATTATTGTTCAACTTTAAACGGACCATCGGATCATTGTTCCTGAATGTCAATTAAGGTTACTTTTGACCGCGGAAAATTACTTTATTCCTATAGGAAAAACGTGTATTATGGGCGAGGTCGTGGGCAGTCTGCTAGTATAAAATAGCAGTATTAAATGTCACACTCAATATAGGTTATCCAGCATACGCTCGGCTTAACGGTAATTGGTCGGCGCTGGCAGTCAATTAGTTGCCAGTGTTGCCACGACTCGTTATGTAATAGACCTATAGTTTCTCGTTTTATACGCTTTTTGTTTTATCCAATGGATGGAAAATTGTTACGAATTTAATCAAGGTTATGTAGAGATTGGATAGCCAAGTTTTAAAACAAATATTTTCTTTAATTTGCGTAAAATTGACTAACCCGCACTAAGCCCGCGTGGTTGACTAAGGCCTATTCACCCTGATTTCAGGGTAGGCTCGAGCCCCTCAGTGGGGACATATATGAGTTGTTAGCATACATATAAAATGAGTAAAAAGCAATTCGTTTTGCATAAATCTCTACAAACGATGAATTATTAGCTCAAACGTAATTATCTTTGGAAAATGAAATCCTAATATAATGTAATAGAAGTAGGTACGGTAGTTTACAGCTTCATTTTTTTGCCTAATACTGTACTAAGTTGTACAATGTACCTACTGAACTTTTTGGTTACAATATTGTAGGCTGATCAGAAAAATAAAAAAGCACCAGAGACAAAAAAAAAATTGTGCCCCTAGAGCAGGTTTTCTATATTTCTGGCCAGGCTTTATACATATATTTTAACACAAGTTTTTGGTAAAAATACTTTACATTTAACTCAAATCTCAATTACTTCAAATACCGGGGTGTAAATAAAACCAAACGCTTGACTGGGACAGCCTATTCCATTCAGCTGACTGGCCCGTCAGCAGGCCACTTGATTGGCTTTCGTCAGCTATTCACCACTATTCTATTAGCCTCCACTGTCCATTTGGGAATTCTCTATAGCTACTCTCAGAGACCTTTCTATCCTCTATTAAACAAGCTTTGTCGAAGCTTTTTTCATGTGAATTTATGTCTTTTTTTTCCGGCACTTCGTGCATATCGTCACGTCATTCCTTAGCAGATTAATATTCAGTATCAGTGTTATTGCATCTAAACTTGGCATTGGTTTAGATTCAACCCTTTTTTAGGCGAACAATAAGCCGATAGGTACTGTGGCATTGGTGATGCCATCTCTTTTGCCTTTGGTACTGGCTGCGTTGTTCTAAATTTGAATTATTTAAAATTACACTGATTTGGATAGATTGAGTGAGTGCTATCGCGTTTGTTCCTGGGTGCGGTGGAAAAACGCACCAGGAATCGGTTTTTCTCGTATAATAAGTTATTTCCAGTTGTTTAACTAGATTAAATGTGAAGTGTTTATGATTCTGCAATAAATAGTGTTTAAATCGCATTTCCGGAGTTATTATTTTGTAGCACGGGATCGCCCGTGTTACAGTACTTAGCCCGCTTTTTAATGGTATGTTTTTGGTGGGATAGATAAAAACTCGAAACAAGTTTAAAATTAATGGAATAAAATTTTGCGCAGTTTCGAAGATATGCTAAATCTTTGTGTTTTTAAATGCGAGACAGGTATTTAGCCTGTCACTTAGGCTGAACCCTGTTGACACTCAACAGTAAAATATAAGGTGGTATTCAAAACAAAACCAAGATAACTGTGAAATCAGCCACCATACGTTATGTTAGGCCGGTGTAAGCCCGATGGCTTGCGTGAGGAATGTTCTCATCTCGGGATGAAAAGATTCTCGTGTCAAAAAGATTTCGCTGGAATTTCTTCAGACATGAGGCGTACATTTACATTGCAAAAAGGTAGCGGGGGTGAGGTTATTTCCACATTTTGATGTGGAAGTTCAAGTTCGTTTTCTTTGAAACATTTTTTTCGGAACTGCCGGTGAAAAGAAATGTTATTTTCTCGATTCACATTCAGTCGTAGCTCTTTACATTAATTCATTAAATTAAAATACTATTTGTTCAAATGTTTTGATGTTTGCTAAATGTATACGTAAGCTATTAGTGAGTGTTAAATGATTATTACAGTTCTTTACTTGTATTTTATTACTCATTTAATATAGTAATAAGTCCCTAATCACTGGACGAATTCGGGTAAAATATAAAATAAAGATACTTTGCCGGAAAATATCTAAATTTCATTCCACGAAATAAGTAAAAAAAAACCTTTCCTTAAACACTTATGCATTGATTAAAGGAGTTTAACCTTATTTCACAACATACAGCCGTTTGTATGTAAGGAAAAATACCGATACAATAATCTTCCAGAGGGTTCCCAAAGGGTTTGTTCCTAATTCGGTCCAGCCATTAATAAAGATCGGCCAAGGAGAACCAATAACGCCTTTGAACGCCACAATTATTCCATAATCGGTATATTTTGTGTACTTACCCGCCATCGACCAACGGCTTTCTGTTATTCAGAGAATGCTTACATTTGAAAAACTCTTAATAAAATTATGAAGTACTTACCTGATTTACCCAATTAAAATTTTATTACAATTTTTTATACTCAAAGATCACTATAGTGAAAGCTTACTAACGTACAAACAAACTTAAACTAGGTACAAGCGTAACTATAAATCATTGCACATGGTTTTTCTATAAAACAAGACAAAAAGAACGCGGAAATTCAATCGAAATAACTTTATACTGCAAAACTTGCAACAAAGAACTTAACTTAAGGAAAATTAAATGTAATGTAAAAACCGGTCAAGTGCGTGTGGAATTCGCGTGAAAAGGGTTCCGGTACAGAGCTCTAATAACGGAAATTTAACTAGAGATATTAGTCACTTGTAGATAGGGTATATTCTTAGAGCAACGCGGCCCTTCCGTAGGGTGTATTGCATAAAATGTGCGTAAGCTAAAGTCAGATAAGTAATATCATGAACCAATATACTCGAGTATATTTTGAGTTTGAGTTTTTTTGAGTTGAGTATATTGGTCCTTCGAGTATATTGGTCTTGCATGGTACAAAATAAAACTTACATAATAGACTGCTAAAATGTTTAGAACAAAACCAAAGAGGTTTAAGGTAGGTTATTTTACGGTAAATAAAACAAAAAATGTTTCCTTTATGGTTCGTAAACAAACTGAAGGACCTGTCTACCCTCATGGGATCGCATGTGCATTACCGCGACAAGGCTGTGACCTTATTCCATTTTCTTGTCGAAATAAAATTTACGAACTACCCGCGTTTCGGGTAAATGCACACGTACGGAACATGTTTTTATTTTTATTTTGGGCGTTATTCCCTCGGGATCATCCTAAAAGCTCTATCTATCTAGAGACTCTCATCGTGACTCAACTCAGAACCTAAAACTGAATTGCTGTCTCTATAGCAACGTCCAAATGCATCGCGAATAATTTTTAGGGTTCCATACTGAGCGAGTGACCATTACATTTTGAGGATACACATTATAAAAAAAAAGGAACCCTTATTCCGTCCAAAACTCCTGGGCGCTGATAGACGGACAGGCAAGTGATCTAGGGTCCTCCTGTATTTTGTTCTTGTAAGAGCAATGAAATTTAATACTAGTCTCTGCACTCTAAAGCCTCTGTCACACACAGCGATTAGTCGCTGCGAATTGGCACTCGAAGCGACTATAATTTTTTTTTTTTTTTTTTTTTTTTTAATAATCGCTCAGTGTGACAGGTCTATTCGCCGCGAATTCCATACTGACCGTCTTCATTTTTATTCGCAGCGAGTGCAATCGCAGCGACTATTCGTTGTGTGTGACCGAGGCTTAAGTGTAACAGTATTTCTGTTATGAATAAAAACTTTTTTTTTCTATTTCATATTTAATTTGTAAGAAAGGTGGTACATATCTCCCACACAGGCTACAAATTCGGTAATTATCAATGCGGATTTGCAATATAGGTTTGCTTTGTAATTTTCGAGCTGATTACAGTTTCAATAATGAACTGTTAATTAATTTTCCCCACGAGCCGTTTCCATCAAATATTATTTGACAGACAAAATGTAATTAATTCGATTTATCAACAAAACTTGGTTATGTACGTACATACGACCTTTTGAAAACTGTGTTAATTGTACTAAGCTTAATTTCAAACATTTACAAACTATCACTGTTTTTTGAAAAAATCGATATTTTAGTATGTAGATCAGTCAAAAATAGCTTTTATGTTCTTAAATAATAACTTTTGAGAAACTGTTTTGTTTTAAGGAAAACTTATAATTAATAAATTAATATTTTTTTAGTTTTGTCTCTGTGTGAAGATAACACATTTATTACTACACAGTATAAAACAAAGTCGCTTTCTCTGTCCCTATGTCCATATATCCCTATGTATGCTTAAATCTTTAAATAGATAGAGTGATTCAAGAGAAAGGTTTATTTATATAATAAATGCATAATATACTTAAGGATCACCCACAATAACTATTTTCCCGTGCGGAGCCGGGGCGGGTCGCTAGTACATTATAAAATAGGGATCGATAGGCTTGAATATAATACTGGGAGGCATCTTGGATGTAGGAAATAGGGCGGCATTAAGCCTGAAGTGACACGCCGCAGCGCGACGACTTGACAAGCAATTTTGCTCGCTCCTTTATAACGCAACATATTTCATGCTCCACCATACAATGTTCACTCGAGCTATAATAGACAATATTACTTGTAGAAGTAAGTGTATTTGCTCTTTTAGATAATAAGAGATTTCTATCTAAACATTGTAAGACGTTTATGAACTAAAATCATGAAATCTAAAGCCTGACACCAAATAAGTAAAAAAGTATAAGTAAGTTAAGTACACCATATTACAATTGAATGAAATTTAGAAACTTATATTTGAAAATGTAATTTATTAAATTTATCAAGATGGGAAAAACAAGTTTTGACATTTTGTATGTAAAGTTTTTTTTTCTGAAATTAGTTTATTTGGAAAAGTTGGTCATAATCGATGACTTAACATATCATTTAAGTTTTTTTTTGGCAAGCGGCCACATACACTTTGCACTATGATTTAGAAAACAGACCAACAACACACATATATTTTACTAGCTCTCCGCCTGCATTAACAGTTTTTCCCGTGGGAATGACGAATGTTTCCGCGGTAAAATGTAAGTAAGTAAGTAAGTAAGTAAAAACCCCCTGTTCCACTCTAATCCACTGGCCAAATCCATCACTTTAGCACACAAAAGAAAACAATAACAATATCAACACAAGCCTATGTAGCCTCTGTTCTTTCATAAGGTGTATTCTATCTTTGCACCAAGTTTCGGTTTCGTAGTTTTCCTATTCAATTATTAGGAATATTTTACGTATATGTTTTACTCACTGGGTTGTAGTATACTATTGGAGTTATAGAAAGGATCTCAAATTTTTTTGGAAATAAAATGTAGCCTATTTCACCCGGGGATAGTGTAACTTCCCAACGGTGAAAGAATTTTTCCATTCTGGAGTTTCGGGGCCCATTCGATGGAAACAAATATACAAACAAACAATTAAACCTTTGCTATTTGTGTTATTAGTATAGATGTTACAGGAAATGTATGAAATCCAGGAATTGTATACAATTCCTAGGAAATGTATACAATTCCGAAGCTCGTTAGGAAATGTATGAAATAATGTTTCAAAGATTATTTATTACACACATATCCTAGGAAATGTATGAATTTCCTAGGAATTGTATAAAATTCCAAACTTGTACTAGGAAATGTATAAAAATAATGATTTCTGTGAATAAAATGAACAACGCTCCTTGTTTAACTAAAGGATCAGAGTTATCTGTGAATATTATAAATGAAACACTTTGTTAAACTGACAATTAGATTTTTTTTCAAGGCTGATAAATATATCTTTATAATTTTTTTTCATAATTAGACTTAAAAAGTCTGCTATTTATTATTTTTTACAGCGTATCTAGCACAAAAACTATAAATAAAGCTTGTAAAGCTCAAAACTTCAATTTGATAAGTCAACAGTTTTTCGTTTACGCCACAATATAAAAACAAAAGTCTTTATTTAAACTATGAAAAGTAAGCCACCCAGGTAAAATAAATATAAAATAAATATAGGGTTTATTATTAATTACACTCTAAAATTTAACTATTTATTCTTATTTATGGCTGGTATATAGGCACTGAATGTTTAAGCAGCACTAACGCAAGCGTTCGCCTGATCGGGTGACGCAGTACCACAGGTGGGACACACCAAAGACCCAACGTGGTTCTAATTTTTATAGCAGACAACCACCAGATGTCAATTAAAATCAAAGAAAAAGAGTCTTTATGCTTCATCGAATACCACGCAACACCATCCGGCGGAGTTTGGCGGCACATACGGGATGCAGTGAGTGGAGGAATATCGGGCGGCCAACTTGTTTTGGTGCGGGGAGGTAAATTTCCCTTCTGTACGAGTAGTACTATTATATACTTCTGTTGCAATAGCCTCCCCTCGCTCCGCTTTCCCCGCTCATTTACATCTTGAATGTATTACATTTCCGATCGCTATTTAGGAAATGTATACATTTCCTAGGAAATGTGTCTAATATCATTTATTTCATACATTTCCGGGCGATTTTAGGCATTGTATACATTTCCTAGGAATTGTATACAATGACGGATTTCATACATTTCCGTTAACATAGATATAGATCAGTATAGGTTATTGGAGACTTATTTACTATCACCGTAAAGCCCATTATATGACTCCCATTGGAATAAACCCGCTCTGTGGTCGTCTTCTTCTTTTCGAGTCGGCAGCAAACTCAGACAGTCTCGGCCCAAAAACCAGCCACACGAATAGCGTCGTCAGTAGCCTTCATCAAGTCCTCTCGCGTGCAGGTGACAGGACAAGATGGGCAGCTAATGAGATGGTCCATTTTCTGGGGAACCATACCACACCTACACTCCAAGTTAGAGTCCCCTATGAAACCCCATCGGTATAAGTTATCCCTAGTCCGACCCACCTGGGTCCGGAGTCTGTTGAGGGATTTCCAGATAGGCCATGGCTGTTTATAACCAGGGGGGAGACCCTCAGCTATCGGGACAAATGGGTTAGGGAGGGAGACACTATTCTGCCAAAGCTCAACTCTCGCCTCTGCAGGGTCGACTGTTAAGGGAACGACACACTTAGAAAAGTTTTTGCGACTTTTCAGCCTTTGTGGAACGGACGAATGTTCGTTCATAGGGTGTCGCGTGTCGCTCTCCATTTTGGTTCTTTCCAGGGAGCTTGCCACAGCTCTGCGGACTTCTGGTGGTGATATTCCAGCCAGTGGATAAAGCACTTGTACAGGTGTCGGCTTAAGACAACCAGTAATTATCCTGCACGTTTCATTGAGTGCAGTATCCACTCTGTGGTCGTAAAAAAACTGTTTCACAAGATTGTGAATGGCAATGTAAGACAAATGCGATACATTGTTATTTTACTTAACAAAAACTACATTGATTTTTGTATATTTAATTAATACAAAGCAAATAGAAAAAATACTTGAACTACAAAAAGCAATAAATAGAATGAAAAAATTTTGAAAATATTGATAAAATAATCTGCGTACAAAGAATATGACGTGCCTCTAAATTGACTATCTAAGAAATTGACCAAGCTCGCCTAAAGGCATGAAAGGCATCTATTTTTGCTTATTTCTTATCATTATTTACACAACGTACTCGTTATACAAGCGAGCTACGTCAGAAGTCATCGTTAACGGCTCATATATGTCCCCTCCCCACCGAGGGGCTCGAGCCTACCCTGATACCAGGGTGAATAGGCCTTAGTCGACCACGCTGGGCCAGTGCGCGTTGGTCAACTTCACACACAACCTTTGAATTTCTTCGCAGGTGTGTGCAGGTTTCCTCACGATGTTTTTCTTCACCGTAAGTGCGTCGAATAAACGTACATATGAATCCGAAAATCGAAAACACATTGGTACGTGCCGAGATTTGAACCCGCGAACTTCGGAATGGAAGTCAACGGGCCTAGCCACTTGGCCACCAACGCTCTCAGTCGTCAGAAGTCGGCGACTTGATAATTTTGATTCCAGAGTAGATATTTTGGTACCAGATAGATTAACCTCGAAACCCAATATTTTGAAATTTTAAAGAATTTGTACGGTTATACGACTGGATTTTATTTTTAGCAGGATCAGAGATTTACGACGACAAATCAAATCTTCCCCTACATCTTGTCTTGCAATCTATTCATAGGAGTTCAAGAAAAGTTTCAATGGCCACAAAAGGGGTCTGTATTTCAATGGGGGTTGCAAAAGGGGGTAGAAAGGATTGGATATAAATAGCCCACTTGGCTTCGACAGTAGCCGAAGGAGTTATGGCTTCACAGGGAACCCCCGACTATTACTTTCCTCATAATCGCCGCATAAAATCGTAATTTTGTACGTATTAGGGGAAGGGCGCGCAGAAGGCTGCCGCAATGGTTGGAGGGCTTTGTAGAGAATTCTTTTCCCGCAAAACAAGCTTTTGGCGTTGGTATGAATAATTTTGTGTTTACTTCTGTAATTCAGCAGATTTTATTTTATGGTTCATTATCTACATCTATACTTGGTATTATAAAGATAAACAAAATAGACTTTGGGTAAGGACATAGGCTACCTTTTACCGCGGGGAAATTCCTCATTCCCACGGGAAAAGCTGTTAACGCCGGTGACTCCGCGGGGCTGAAAGTTAGTTTAAAAAATGTTGAATTACTTTTTTGTGCTTTCTTTATAATAAATTACATAGCTTTTTATTACATAGCTTATCTGATGTGGTTTTTGTTCTAACTTTATAATAAATTACATAGCTTTTTATTACCTAGCTTATCTGATGTGGTTTTTGTTCTAACTTTATAATAAATTACATAGCTTTTTATTACATAGCTTATCTGATGTGGTTTTTGTTCTAACTTTATAATAAATTACATAGCTTTTTATTACCTAGCTTACCTTATCTCGGTAGTTTACTCCGCAGTTTTATTAATATTTGCAGTAAGTTGATCTCATAAGCTCTTAATATCTTTTATGAAAAGAGGATAGATTAAGTTAACCTGCCTTTCTTTTAATAGAAGAGGTTCTATAGTATATTACAATAGAAAAAAAATGGAAAAAATTAAAAAAATCATTCGACTCGTAGCACAGATTTTTGTCCAAAAGCTTCAAAGTGTAATAAACTGAAATAAAGATTATTTAAAAAATACGTAACCCAGTATGTATTTATTTTCGTGTGAAAGTACGACGAATCAAGTTTCACCGGACTTGTTCGTGTGGTCGTACAAAGACAGATGTATTATGACTATTAATAATTGTCCCTTTCGCCGAGTTTTCGAGAATTCTACAGTCACGATTAGAAACAAAATCGGGAAAGAAGAAGTCTTTATTTGTGGTAATATGGGTATCACCCTTAGACCAACATTAATAAAGTATATTCTATTCTATTAATATGGTATACAAAAAGTGAGCGAAGCAAAATCAATTAATATTTTTATAATATAATAATAACTAGCTTTCCGCCTTAGCTTTTTTAAACAAGCGTTCAGCGTGTGTTTCACTTCTCATTGAAGGAACCACTGATATTTTAGATACATGACCGTTACGTAGCAGTCATCTTACTTGAACTTTAATTTTATACGGATACTAGTGTTTCGGCCCGCGACTCCGCCCGCGTTAACAGTTTTTTCCTGTGGGAATAAGGATTTTTTCCGCCTTAAAAGGTAGCCTATGTCCTTATTCAAGGTCTATTCTATCTTTGTACCAAGTTTCATAAAAGTCGATACAGCCGTTCTTGAGTTATAAATGTTGTAACTAGCTTGACTTTGTTATACGAGTATAAGTGTGATATTGATAAATACTGTTAGTGATCTGATAAGCTGAACTTACAACGCTATCACTCTTAATTTGGATGCGGAAAATTAAACGAGCTGGCCACAAATTCGTCCCGGGAATGTCGTGTGACCCTGCAATAAGCGGCCGGTAAAGTTTACCTTTCCGCCAATTAGATAACTAAGTGATTTGTTCCCCTCTTTCCCATAAAAAACTTTCCAACTTGTGGCTATTTGTAAAAAGGAGTTATGGGGATGTTTGTTATTGTTGTGTTTCTTTTTCTACTGCTTGAGTTATAGCGGCGTTTGTGTGAGTAAGTGGTTAAAGTTCCATCCAAGATCCATTCCCTTCTTGTATTTTATTGTTCATGAGTAGCGATAAATATAGTGTGCTACTTGTTGTATTTCCACATCAATTATAAAATATTATCAGAGGACTAATGTTATTTGAATTAAGAAATAAATGTAATCAATAAGATACGTGTTTATATTTTCTTATGTCAGTTCTGCTTTGATTTATCTTCAAAAGTAATTCTAATCAATATAAATGTTGTACATGACAAAGTTTTTCCAATAACCGCTGCTGGCCGTCTGTAATCTAATTTCGATAAGCAAAAACAAGCAAAAAACCTTCTATTCAATTATTGGTAGAAACTTGAAGGATCCATAATGTTATTGTGGTCGTATTATTTAGTCGTGCCGCCGTGTAGTCCCGGTATTAAAATAGGACCAACCCATGTCTTCCCATTAGGTGTAAATGAAGTAGAAGTCTGTGGTAGAAATCGCCTAACTAAGGGATTCGGTCGGGCGTAGTTGCCGCATAGCCGAAAGGCTGGTAACCTACCACTAGATGCACTTCGAAACACAAAAATAGGTGTTTTTTTATTGTAGTTAGATGCGTGTCGAAATCTAACCCTTACACTTTGCCACAGAGCTAAACGTGGTGTTAGTTTGGTCTCCCTAAAACTCTAATACTAAAACTCTGCTCGCCCCGCTATGGAAAAGAGCGTATCTCTATGTCTGTCTATTATATTTTTTGTTACACCATGTCAACTTGATCTGTTATTAATAAAATGCACCAATGGGTAAACAGACCAAGTAACGCTGGATTACTGTAGTCCTCAGTTATTTGAGGGCTGAGGTGTGCTTATGCCTAGCGGCGGGCTGCAAGTAGCCCCTTACCGAGATTTATAATGAACCTCGCGGCAGAAAAATACATTAACAAGTTAAAAGTTTGTGTTTTTTTTATGTTATTTTTACAAAAAGTGCCGGTGAAATATTTTTGCTAACGTGCAGCAACAAATAAAAACTAGAAAACCTCGCGATGTAATGGAAATACAATGGAACTAATTTTTGCCATATTTCATACAAGACATTTTAGACAAGCGATTGACTTTTTTGTGATGTGACCCAGTGAACTAAAACTAACTAAATCGCTTTTTATTATGATAATACTAGCTGTCCACCCACGGCGTTTATTGCTAAAATTTCATTTAAATCGGTCCAACAACGGTTCCAGAGATTAGCGTGGACAAACAGACAGACAGAGAAACGGTATTTTTTTTCAAAACTTGTATTTTTGTACTACACTACTTTTATCACCTACAATCAGTTTTTTGGAAAACAAATCAATGTACCACAGATACGCCGATTGTTCAGTTTTAAGAAGATACAGCCAACACCATTTTGAAACCCTACCTATTCGACGAAAGCGTGAATTTTGTAGCTCCGCTTTTATATTTAGTTTGGTATTGACAGCCCGAAGACGCGAACAAATGGATTTCCTGTACTCGTTACTGTATCTACCGGATCCGGGACACTTGTGCCAGGGAAACCAGCAGTAAACTATAAACCATAAGTTTTATTTTCCAACGGCAGATGTCAGTAAGCCAATTTTGAGATTCTTCTGCGTCCAATTTTGCTGGTTATTCAATTTGGAACGTCAGAAAAGCTCGAAAGCCGTTAAGATTCGTTAGATGTTAGGTAGAATTGAAACTTACTGATTGTAACTGTTTTACGGGAAAAGTTTGTTGATTGTAAAGTCGGTTTTATTTTGTAGAATGGTAAATTGCAATACAATGTATTTCTTACTTTATGCATGACTAGCGACAAACAAGGATGTTATAAGTACTAGCTACAAAGAATGACACAGGTAATTAAGCTACTATTTTAGCAGGGAAATTACTAACGGACAAGAAAGCATAGTGAAAAAGTTACTGATTTTAGAATATTTTCAATATTAATAAAAATGGTTTTATGGTCTCTCTAATCACGTCCAAGGTCACGATGATTTGAAATTTTGCGCTGCAATTTCAAAATATGAACGTACAATTTGTTCGTAAGACTGCTCGGTAATTAATAGATTAAACTATGAATTGTATATAAAATTGTTAGACATGCCTTTCATTTATGCGATTAGCGCAGCGGATTTAGAGGGTTACCGACAGCCGGACTACGTTAAGCCCCGTATCCGCAGACGCGAGTAAAGGCGGGCTGCAGGACGATGATTTGAGTTTATAAGTAGCCTGTTCCAAAGAAAGCGGGCGAAATCTGTGTTACAAGTTACATATAAACTCGGATAGCATCTTGAAACCCGCGCTTCTGAATTGAAGCTGTTTGAATTAAAAAATCATATCATTAAATTTCCTATCCCGAAATATCGTTTCTGAAGCTTCAGCGACTTACATTTTTTTGTAGAAAACTGCAACAAAGCTTAAGAATAATAGTATGAGACAACACGTATGTAAACGACGACAATAGACGCATGCGACTAGAGCTGCGTTTGACGCATGAAAGGATGTCGTGCCTACGTTTTAGAACACTTAAATTACCCCTTAATCGTTTGTTTGTTTGTTTATTTTATTCCATTAACAATAATTTACATTGTGTTGGAAATCATGCACTTACAATACATAAAGAATAGAAAACATTATATAATAAAATATGTCACATCAAAAAATTAAATTAGCACAAATGTCAAGTTATAAATTAATCATCATTTAAACAAAATCCATTAAAACCTAACACATTTCAAATAAAATTCGTCAATGACTTGAAACTAGGTAAAAACCATACAATTAAAATACAATAAAAAAAAAAAAAATTACTTAAACACATTCAATATACAAAAAAAATGTCCTAAATTATGGTTTCTTATTTTTATATGTCATAAAGTCAGTGACACTATAGAAACAATTTTCCAACAAAAATGCCCTTAGTGAATTTTTAAACACAGAGTGATTACTTATTGTTTTAAGATTATCTGGAAGACAATTAAATAAAGTGACCGCCTGATGTCTCACGCTATGCTTTACCACTTCCAACCGAGGGGTTAAGGTGTTTTGTAAATCCTTTCTTCGCGTTGCTTCTCTGGTTTTTCTTTCCTCAGGATGTTCGTGTTTGTCTAGTTTTTTTATTAGATTACTTAGTAACAACAGAATATAAAGGCTTGGTATTGTCAATATCTTTAAACTCCTGAAATAACTTCTACAAGAAATGCACTGGGGGATTCGGACCATTGTCCTTATAGCCCTTTTTTGTAGAATGAATGCCTTGTTCATGTTGTAAGCATAGCTGTTACCCCAGAACATGATACTATACCGGAAGTGCGACTCAACTAAAGCATAATACACTGACTTCAACTGAGTGATCGTCAGTTCATCGCGTAGACTTCTTAGGGCAAAACATGCAGAGCTCACTTTTGATTCTATTTTTGAAAGTTCGTCTCTCCAACACAAAGTATGGTCAATGTGGACACCTAGAAATTTAACAAACTTGGTTTGCTCAATCGCTACGCCGTTTAAAGCAACATTTAAAATTTCTTTAGATTTTGCAGTAGGACTGAATAATAGCAAATTGGTTTTTTTTAGATTTAGACTCAAATTGTTACTATAAAACCAATGTTGCATTGCCAGTAATGCTTCAGTTACCTTCTTTTCAAGTTCTGTTGAACAATTGGCCGTAATGATAGCATTCGTGTCATCAGCATAGCTCACAATTTTAACATTTTTCAAATTAGAATGAATATAATTAGCTAGATCATTAGTTAGTATATTAAATAGTAAAGGCCCATCGTTGGATTATAACCGAACAATAAGGGTAGGTAAATGTTGAAACAAGGGCTTTATTTTGATTGTAATCACTTAATGTCTACGGTTGGTAAGGGCTGTAAGGCCGGCTATAAAGTTAATGTTGTATAAACACGGTAATGTAAATTACCCGGCCTTATTCATATTTGTTTTTTATGACGATGGCGATTAGGACATCGTTCCTATCTATCTTGTAAATATCTATTGTACATACTTATTAAGGTATTGAAGAATTTTACTGCAACAAAACATAATAGGATATTATTATTTATTGCATATTAGGTGATAGAGACATACAGTCAGTAATTCACAAAAAAAGACAGTGGCATTATTATGGCAGCGGTTATAAAGTAGCAATTTCTACCAGGCAACCTTAGCTATTTCCACACTTTGAACTTCTATTCTTTCTTTGCTTGATTTCAGCATAAAAGTACGACGAACAAATGAATGAAATATGTTTATTTGTAATTATGGGTGAATACACAATTTTACAGGTGACATGTCATACTATAGGAATCTCCATAATTGACCTCCATGAGGTGTACAAATGTTATTAAATATAAAAGAAATAATTAAATTACAAAATTGTCAACTAAAATTAAACAATCTTACTAAATATTATAAATACGATATAGGCCCTTACAAAAAAGGTAATTATTTTACTGCGTCTTTGATTGACCAAAGAGCCTAGGGTATGTCCTGACAGAGATATTCTATTTTAAATAACAAGTTTTTAATTTGATTCCAGGTAAAGTGCGTTGTTTTCGGTGAAATTGTCCTCGATTCTCATCAAGAATTGGCGTCAAGCTGGCGACAAGTCTGCCGGACCTAGGAGTACAACCAATCTGTAAGTACTAACTATATTGTTAATAAATAAAATGTGACGACATCTCACACACACACGGTCATCCGATCCCAAACACATATACCAGTCTTACTCGTGTGTGAAGTAAATTCTACCCATATGTGGTTGACGGGCCCCTCGTTAAAAACATGAGAAGATGTCCTTCATATTTGTAACACACACTTGTGTTTACCGACATATTAACTAGGTAGGTACTTGTATGTATTGTGTGTTCAGTATACGCATGTATTTAATAACTGTTTTTCTTGTGGGAATAAGAAATTTTCCTGCGGTAAAAGGTTGCCTATTTTACTCCCCAAGGTCTATTGTATCCTTATACCAAGCTTCATTAAAACCGTTTCAGTATTTACGGAGCCTTTTCAATACAAACAAACAATCAAATTTTTCCTCTTTATAATATTAGTATAGATTTGTGCTTGGGTTTCGAGAGTCAGGAAGTTAAGTTTTGTTGTGCAGTGCGGTATGTTACTTAGCCCCCCTCCCGTTCCCTCCCTCCTCCCCCCTCCCCGCCCCCCGGGACACCAGTACCCCTACCATGAGTTGCTAACGTAACTTACGCGCTCGATATCGACTACGTAAACGTGCATTTAGTATGGAATTAAAACTACGCCATCTATTGACAGTTATCTGAAGTAAAATTTCTCCATACTAAATGCACGTTTACGTAGTCGATATCGAGCGCGTAAGTTACGTTAGCAACTCATGGTAGGGGTACTGAGGGTGAAGTATTTGCCCACATCGCATCGCGACATCCCGCGCTGTTTACACCAACTCCAATTTAGTGGAAATTAGTTTGATGTGGTGAGTTATTTATATACTTAGTTTGGATGTTACGCTCAAAATTTAATCGTCTCCGTAAAATTTGTTTTACACATCTTCGCTCGTATTATACAAACCTTCTCCTGATAAAAACGAACACAACAAAAAGAATGCTGTCGACTCGAAAAGAAAAAGAATAGAATTATCCAAATCTGCAAAGCCGTTCTCAAGTTATACAGGGCGTCCCACGGCTACGCCACATGGAGGGACAGTACCTTAAATATTGTAGATAGAACATTTTACTGAAAGAAGACTTTATTTGAATTCCAAAAACTATTAAAACTGCATTCATACATTTTTTAAATAATGACATGGTTGAACCGGGAATCGAACCCGCTATACGAGAAAAAAATACCCTGTAGTTTTATCATACCGCAGTTTTAATACTTTTTAGAATTAAAATAAAGTCTTCTGTCAGTAAAATGTTCTATCTACAATATTTAAGGTACTTTCCCTCCAAGTGGCACAGCCGTGGGACGCCCTGTATAGATTTATGAAATATGAACCTATAACCCAGGTAAATTAAGTCTACTGTAGCTTATTATTTGTACAAGTGGCATAAGAAACGTTCATTACTAGTAATTATACATTCGTTTAAAGGAAGGCCGTCTCTTGACGCAATTTGAAATATAAAAAAAATATTAAATTATTACTGTGTGGTACTTGTGGGCTGTTTAAAATGGAAACTAGTGACAACAGTTTGGTAAGAAATGCTAAAGATCAACAAATACATTTTAAAGAGTTCCCTTCTACATATATCCAAGCTATTGATGATATTGCCAAGAAAGAAGGGTATATACAATATGAAGTTCTCAAAACAGCTATAAATACCACAGGTGGAAATTACTCATCAGATTTGTACGAAATCAAAATAAAAGGTGAAACCATTAGTGGTGATGAAGAAACTAATATATTTGTAAAAATTATGAAGCCAAGTATTGATAATAGCGTATTTTCTGTTATTAACAGTTTTTTAAAGGAACACTTCGCTTATAGTGAACTATCGAAAGTATTTACACAAATACAAAACGACGCTAAGATACCTGATCTGGAAAATTTTAAAATGCCTAAGTATTACCATACATCTGATACGAAAGCAGTGTTTCTGGAAAACTTGAAACAGCAAGGATTCACTACCCTGTACAGGATGGATGTGATGACTATTGAATATGGTGAACTATCTGTAAAACAACTAGCCAAATTTCACGCGCTGTCCTACGTACTTCAATCGAAAAGACCTGAATATTTTGATACCACTCTCAAAACCAGGAAACCAAATTTTAATTTTAATGATGAATGGAAAATTATGATTATGAATTCAATCAAAATTTCTATTTGTGGTCTCAACTCTGAGTCAAAGAAAAAAGTTGACTATTTTGTGACAAAGATGCTCGATAGGTATATTACGTACATGACGGATATTTCTTCTCCTGGCTGCACAATTTGTCATGGAGATTATATTCCTCTTAACGTTTTGATGAAAATAACGGTAAGTAATAAAGCAACTTGTCAATATGTACTCGTATATCAGCAAATAGATTGTTCGATAGCTTCAATGGCGTTGAGAGATCGATCCACAGGTTTTATAAATATTCTAACTAAAGGGTCAAACTTTTGACATTAGATTCTCATCTGAAGGATCGTTGTATATTTTTTATTTGTGTACCTACTTATAACAGCAATTTCACACATGTTATTGTACTATGAAGTTGAAAGTACAGTAGGCAGCACATGCGGCTAGACATGTTGACCTTGAGAGCTCCCATATTCCGTAGCGGTAGGGGTGAATTTCGTAGTATGAATCATATGAATGTCCAACCGCATGCGCTGGCTTCTGTACAATACGCTCAAGATAACAGCGGGTCAAAACTAGACGACCTATTGATTATGTTCTTGTTACAGAGAGGACAAGTAATAGAAGTGATACCAGTGGACTATCAAATGTTCTATTACGGATGTCCCATCAACGATTTCATCATGTTCATGTTCTACGCATCTGATCGTGAATTCAGGAAGAAACATCTAATTGAACTCAAGAACCTTTACTACGATCACTTGAACATATTTTTGGGTTACTTTAACATCGATGTTAGTAAGGTATTTCCTCGAAGTGAATTTGAAAGGCAATTCTCAGAGAGACTTGATTTGGGACTTTTTTTTGCGTTGTACAGTACTCCATTTCAATTTAGCAAGAAAAATCATGTTCCAGACATTATGCAAGACGACTTAACAAAGTTTGAATTTGTTCTGGATAACCAATATTGTCCAAGAATTCAAGGTGTTGTTGATGATTTTATCGATTGGGGTTATCTGTAAGTAACGTAACTACTCTTAGAAAGTCTAATCACTATACTAATAATTTAGTAATTATTAATTATTAGTATTTCAGCTTTATTAGCGAGAATAAATCTGTAGGCTTACTATGTAAGTAGCTACAAGCTCGAGAAGCTGTCAAACGCGACATATTGACAGAACTGCTATGGCTCTAATGTCACTATGTCGCGTTTGACAGCTTCTCGAGCCTGTAGTTACTTACATAGTAAGCCTACAGATTTATTCTCGCATATAAAGCTGAATTATGTTTACAATTATATTTTTATAATAGGAATCTCTCAAAGTACAGTCTCCAGGAAGTTTCATCGTTACTTCCATATTAATATTATAAATTTGAATTCAATTCTGTTTTCTGGCCGTCCAGTGGCTTTGGAGAAAATCGGTTGTGACAGGCGGACGGACGGACGGACAGACAGATACGCGAGTGAATGAAGTTCGGATCACTCTAAAAATGGCGGCGTGAGAATAAAACCTAGGAGTTCTTAGTAGGTAGACTATTTTTTGTCACAGCTCTTCGTAATTTGGTCGATCCCCGTAGCGACTGAGGGCGTTGGTCATTCATTTTGTCGGGTAACAAATTATTATTATAGGCGGGGTAGTGTGTACTGTAATTGACCCGAACGAGTGGAATACAATGCGAGCTCCATTTTATTGATATTGCCCACTATTCAGTCAGAAACTTATTGTAAACGTGCCCATAATGTAGTCTCGATCCATAGATCAGCTTATATAAAATTGCTATTTAAATAGTCTGCACGTTTTACATTCTGTGTTGCAACTCCGGTGAAGCTTGATTTGTCGTACCTTTTCGACACAAGCATAGGTCAATTCAAAAAAAAAAAAAAAAAAAACATTCTGTGTAATTGAAAGCTTAGCTGGAAAACC
This sequence comes from Teleiodes luculella, assembly GCA_948473455.1. Lineage (NCBI taxonomy): Eukaryota > Metazoa > Arthropoda > Insecta > Lepidoptera > Gelechiidae > Teleiodes > Teleiodes luculella. The sequence goes on from OX419583.1 coordinate 14,328,579, forward strand.
GCGATAATGATAAAATAACCTAAGTTAATATCCCTATTTATCACAGGTGTATTTTTTTTTATTTTTTTTTTAATATTGTTGAAGAACTTCATACTTTAAAGCGTGTCGAAATATGTAAGAACAAATTTTTTAGTTCTAGACTAGAATCATAAACTAATTGAAAAAACAGTTAAGGTTTATTGTAGAGATTTTTTTTCTCGAAATTAGGAATATGTTAGTGTTGTAAAAGCTAATAACAACAATACAATTTTGTTTGATTGTATTACAATACAGGTTTTACATAGAACAAAACAAAAGGTTACCCTTCGGAAATTGAACTGCCTACATCATTGCCGCCGTTAGCTGTAATAAATCTTAATAAAAGGGGATGAAGAAGATGCCGTCCTTATACTGGAGTCATGGAAATACAGTCAACCACAAGCAAAACTAACTAACTTTTAATTATTTAAACTTTGTTTATAAAAGTGAGTAAATATTTTTATGTTTTCAATTTGGCAACATATTCATATTATGTGCCACGTTTTTTACTAAACTAATCTTCTTTTTACCGACTACATTTCCAGATGAAATCTATGGCCTTAATTTTTTTTATTCGTATTACCTGTTGTTATCTGAAAAATAATAACGTTGAAAATGATTCCTAAGTAAGTAAATAAAAAATTGCATTATTTGTACAGTGATATACACAGAGAAGAGTATAAATATTCCTTTCTTCATAAAAAAGAAACAGATACCTATGGACGCCTAAAATACCAGTATAATTAAGAATGTAGACTAAATTATAACCAACACTTGCTTAAATGTAATTTTAGAGCTTAAATAAACCTCTATCACAGCCTCACAGGCACATACGCGCATACACACACACACCACACAATACATACTTTATCATCATTTTTATTGCCATATATGTATAACTTAAATATCGGATCCCTTAGGGTTTACATTTTACTGTACCATGTCTGAGAGCTGGAGCCCGGGAGTTCCATAGTACGGGGTCTACCTAGTTTGGACTCCTGTTTTCCCATTACGATAAATGTATTTTTTTAATAGAGACTTTTGTATTAGGGAAATAAATAAATAAAATAAATACCTATATGACTTTAAGTTTCAGTTTTTTTTGTTTGTTTGGTTTTGGTTTAGTGTAGATAGTTTAGTGTTCGGCCGTACGGCGGCGGCGGCGGCGCTGGCAGTTGTAGTAGCCGGGAGTGAGCGATGCCTGCCTTTTATTACGGTCGGAGCTACTCGCGCACTGTTATATTATACGGAGTTACACGAATTACTACCAGAGGAACAGGTGCTACGTACTAGTACGTAATAAATGTAACTGTAGGGACTAGTGTTTGAAAAACATTATTGTCTCCTAAAAATGTTTTCTTATATGCTACTGCCTATCTGTCTATTTTCTTTAATTGGTGACATTTCTTATACGACTTTCGTGAATTTTTAAAAGCTATAATGACCATTTTTTTCAGTTAAGTGAGTTTTATTTTTTTTATGATGCATGTAACGGTACCAACCTGGGTCCCGTACAGATTTCACAAATGTTTTATAAAAATTATGTTATAAATTAATTACATGTTTATTAGTTGAAAGTCTTTATGAAGATATTTATATTATTTATATAAAGAGATTCTGTCTAGATTATATCTTGAGACTTATAAATACAAAAGTAAATAATCAATTTTAATGTATTGATCTTTGAGAATAATAAGACCAAATGATTGTTGTTCTACCTGATTGAACGGGCTTCTGTGTGCTTGATTTACATAAGTAAATAAAAGTTCATAATAATTTATTTTCAAAAGTATATAATACTTTATGATATTATAGTCTGACTGAGGAAAAGCAATAGCACTCCTGTAGTAAGCATCCATACCATGCGGATTGGAACTTCTACCTACTTTCAGATTAAATAATCATTCAGTTTGTGCTAAAAGCAAAAACAAACTAATCTTCTTACCAGATCAAGTACATGGAGTTTGGCAGGATGGTAAATAGGAATCATTCAGGGCATTGTATAAATCTAAGCATTTAAAGGATTGATCCTTAAAGAATTACCTAACAAATTAACTCTGTTATTCAGTCTTTATAATATAATTAAAATATGAATTATAGAATCAAAGTAATACATTCAATTTTCTAAATAAAAGTCGGATATTAGCAGGGAGTAGTTATCTTCCACTAGTTAGAGCAGAGCTTCTACAATTTGACGATAGTTGGCGTTATTGTCATACAAATATTCACTTCCGTATTCTAGTTTTGAACAGGAAGAAATTTTCGTCAATTATAGATATATTTAATAGTAAATAAACATTTAATTAGATAAAAATATTATAAAATCATGCCGGAATTATTTAATTTATTTTATGTAATTTTATTATTAATTTTCTAATTATTATGTATTATGGTCATATTATTTGGTGGGCAAGCAATAAAATACAAAGGAATTCGAGGTCGACCATTTTGATTTCCGCAAAAGCGTTGCATCAGTCATCGAGTCTTTTTCCAAGAGAAGAGAATTTTTAGGTTATTAAAAACTAGGAATTTCAAGAAAATGAGTTGGTTTGAGCGTCAGCAGAAGTCTGGAGCAACGGCGTCGGAAGCTGCATGCAGACTACATGGTCATCAGAAAGTTAAGTATTACTCTGAATTTTATTCAGTGTAATGCTTGTTGATTTTTGGGCATCCTCTGCCATACCTTCCTATCAATAAATATGTTCAAGTAATTGTTCTATCTATATATGTATATTTCTCCCAAAATTCTTCCACCTATTACTTTCTATGAACTATTTAAAATAAATATATATACCTATGTTATCTTGCAGGATTATCTGATAGGGGAGCTCCCAAATCCACAGTTCGTAAAAATAATATTTTATAATTCATTATATTTATTGTTTCCATAGCTTCAGTATGTCTGTGGAGACTCAAAAATCATCTTCTAATAAACTTTACAGGAATCAAAATTGAACAAATATATTGGAGATGATGGCTGATGTTGATTTTGCAGTATAGCAGGTGGAGCAGACTACCAGGGGGGCGATTGCGAACCGTTCAACGACACGGCCGTGTCGTTGTCAGGAGGAAATCCCTCTGAGGGACGAAGAGGAGCTGAAAGAGGGTCCAAAGAGGGTCATAGAAGAGCACCGAAGATAGCAATGAGAGTGAAAACATAGACAATCTCATTTACCTCGCTGTTTTTTCTTGCTCCATAGACGTAAACTTATTGTCAATCGACAAAAAATATAAAAATATCGTATTGAAGCAATAATTGATGGAATGATTGAATTATTAGACAAACCATACTGCTCTATCCCTTGAAAGTGTATTATAAAGTATATTTATAATGTATTGAGGAAGTGAGGAAGATTTTCCGCAGTTGTTTAATACCTGGCAAATTATCAGTAGGTACTCAATAAGCATGGGGCACCTTTCAGAATAATGTACTTTCTTTTTAAATCACTCCTAACTTTTTTGAAATCAGATATAATATGCTTTTATAGTAAATTTTATGTGTATAGGTTGGTACTAATAAATAATGATTCCTTTTCTATTCCTTGAAATTATATTTGTAATGCATTGTATCCCAAGACATTGTTTCCCTATTCCCGAGTTCATCAAAGGGTACACGTGCTAAAAAAGGAACCGTGCTGCCCATACCTGGCATGGTAGCAGTTCTCAATAAGCAATATATTTTCCTTTTAATATATTTAAAGTACACCACATAATGTACTTTCTTTTTAAATCAACCCTAAGATTTGTGAATTCTGATAAAATATGATTTTCTAGTAAATTTTATGTGTATAGATAGGTACTGTGGCATCGGTCATGCCATCTCTTTGGCCTTTGGTACTGGCCGCGTTGTTCTAAATTTGAATTATTTAAAATTAAACTGATTTTGATAGATTCAGTCAGTTCTATCGCGATTTTGGCCTGGAGCTGATAAAAAAGGCTCCAGGAAGTCCTATCCTCGAAGTTTTGCATGGTTTAAGTATTTATATGGTGTGGTGATGTTATGTTGTTGATTTAATATAGTTTTGAATTCAAATCAACTTCCTGGTGTTATTATTTAGTATTTTTCATAGCATCGGTGTAGGTCGATGCTATATTTGGTGGAAAAGCGCCAAACGGGATCCTATTAGTGGTACTTTCGCCGTAAAGCGAGTGGCAATTATAAAGTGAAGTGGTTTTTATCAAATTGTGAAAAAAATCCGATTGTAAAAATGTCAGATTCTGACATAAAATTTAATGGCGTAAGCCAGGACATAAATAATTTTTTGAAAAAATTCAAGAAAATATGTATCTTGAAGAAAATATCAGACGATGAAAAATTCGTACTGTTAGAAAATTATCTTGCAGGACCAGCATTAATATTCTACAACACAATCGAAAATACAGTATCCAAATATGAAGATTTGGAAAAGCTATTGAAAGAAGAATTTCCCAATACAATCGATTACCAACAGTTTTTCTACATGGCAAAACAAGGCAAATCTGAGGATATTTTATCTTATTATTATCGCCTGAATGAATTAGCGGCAAAAGCTAAAATAGATGATGAGACTATCTTCATCAGGCAGTTCTTAATGTCATGCTATGGCTTCATTAAGCATAAGCTGACAGGATCAGTATTCGAAAAAAAGCTTAATCTCAAAAAAGCTATCATACAGTTAATGGATATTTATAATGTAAACGAAGAACGCAACATCGTGCCGGCGAGGATGCCGTGCGGCCTCGAAACGTTTTCTCATCCTGCACAATATTCCGGCTGTGATATACATCACCAACCCCTTATGGATACTAGGCGTCAGACGCCTTGGATGACTCCTAGAGCAGTCTTTGCTTCGCCTGTTCCTGGGAATTCAGGAGGGGTACGCCCAGCGGGTACCCCTCAGGTTAGTCCATCGTTCTTGGGTACCGGTGACCGCCCAACACCACAATCTAACCGCTATGGTCTGAGATCAAGACCAGATCAGTCTGTGCAGATGATAGCCGAGGAAAATATGACAGTGAGAAGTTCGTTTACGCAAACAGAAAACTTTATTCCTATTTTCCCTAATTATAATGATAGTGTTCTTGATAAGAAACAAAAACCTTTTATTAATGTTGAATGTAAGGGATTTATTTTTCCGACCCTCATTGATACAGGCGCAAGTGTTTCCTGTATAGATTTCAATGTATTGGAAAAAATTAATTTGTCCCTAGATGTAGACAAAAATTTTTTTTTAAAGGGCGTGAATGGCCAAAAGTTATCAACTGTAGGCGCGACAACGTGTAATTTAAATATAGGTAGTGTTGTTTTTGCTTGCGAGTTGGTTGTTGTTCAGAATTTAGCTTGTCCTATAATTCTTGGTCAAGATTTTCTTAGTCGATACAACGGAATTATCGATTTTGGCTCAGCAAAATTGATGTTGGGTAGCAACCGAGTTGATTTTTTATCTGACGTATCCACTTTTGTTTTATCTTCGAACAATCGTCAAGTTGACTTTTGCACCTCCTTTTTCAAAGATGACGTTTGCTCGGAACAAATAAAGGTCGATGCACACTCTCCGATTTTACGACATGAAGATAATGTCTATTTTTTAGGTTCAGATAATGTTTGTGAATTTGCGATTAAACAGGATCAGGAATTTGTTTTGGGTTCTGATCTGTCGGTCACGCATAGGGAAACTTCTCAATTAGGTCGGTGCGATATTGTTGATGTAGATATCGAGACTTTGGATGAAAAGCCGATTTCTTCTCGACCTTGTAGGGTCTCTCCGGTACAAAAAGAGGTCGTAGATAAGCAGGAGGAGGAGATGCTCCGCTTGAGGGTGTTTGAGGAATCTAATAATTCCTATGCTTCCCCAGTTGTTTTGGTGAAGGAACCTGACTTCAAGGATGACGGATTAGAGATATTTAGGATCGAAGCTGTGTCGTTTCGCGAGGCGCAGTCAAGTGATGATTTTTGTTTGCAAACAATTAACCGTTTGCGTAAACATGGTTCATTTAAAGATTTTTTCGTAAGAAACGATTTGTTATATAAACGTGTTTTAAGACATGGTGTTCTTAAGGACGTACTTGTTTTACCTAGAAGTATGTTTTGTGATGTTTTAAAGGAGTTGCACGATGATGCGTGGACAGGAGGTCACTTGGGTTTTTCTAAAACTCTTTATCGTTTTCGTTCGAGGTATTTTATGTGTAATGCTGACAGGGAAATCGAAAACTACGTTCGTTCTTGTCTTCCCTGCCAGGAAAGGAAGGGTGGTAATAGAATTGCTCCTCTTTTACCTATTTCGGTTTCTAATTTGATGGAGAAGGTGGGAGTAGACGTTGTTGGTCCTTTCCGTTCTTAAACTTTGTAGACTTTTTTAAAGGGCCTTATGTGGTTGTAAGAAGGTCTGGTGTAAATAACTACGTTATTCGGAAAGTTGGTCGAAGTACTCGTACATATGTGGTACACGTAAACGGATTAAAAAAGTTTTATGTACGATGATGATGATTTATTTTTTTCCCTTTTTTTTGGTTTGGTTTGGTAGTCGGAGAAGTAAATTTCTTTTTTCTTTTTTTATGCTTGTTTTATTATGTTGGAATCTTTTTAGGTAATATTGTTCCATATTTTATCTTTATGTGTGTTGTAATATTGTTTTTCTTTTCATGTAATATGAGGATAATTTTAAAATATATTAATTAGTCATATTTTTATTAAAAAAACAACTTAATGAGATGGCTGCTGCAGCCTGATATTCAAGACCGAGATGGCAGCTGAAATATTTAAAATCATTGTTAAAAAATATTATCATTTTTCACTCTAAAACTTAAATAATTCTAAAACATAGTTCATACTCTGTCACTTAAAAAAATAGCTAGTATTTTAAAAAAAAGGTTTCCTGTGAAAGGTAGGCAGTGAGGTGATTTATTTTAGTTAGTGGGCATTATGTATGCAGAAGAAGAGATAGGTATTTGTGTGATATAGAATATGTTCTTCTTTTTTGGAAACATGCATGGCACATAGGTGGCTATATGTATGGAAGTACCTTATGGGCTTCATTTTCAAGGTTGAATTCGTATTTTGTTTTTCATAAATATTAGTTCTTTGCTGGGTTACGTTCCATTAACTAACTTTAATATTTTTGAGTTTGTCCAACTTTATATAAATTCTTTTATATTTTCTGTAAATTTCAGATCTTCATTTTTCATGGTTACTGCTTCTAATTTTGAACACCTATTTCAATTTAGGTTTTCTTTTGAATAATTATTCAATTGCTGTTACATACAGGTTGATTACTTTTTCTCAAAAATATTTTTCTTATACAGGGTGTTAAAAATTATATTTGAATTTTTAATTAACAATTTAACTTTAAAATAATTTATTGAAGCTATTGATGAAGTTACTGAATTTAATTTCGTTATGAGGGATTAGGTTTGTATTTAGGTAGTTTTAGCTATTCGCGTGTTAGGTTTAATGGATGTGGGCTTTGTTGTAAGCGGTTTTTTTCAACGGGGGTTTTTCCCTTGCAAAAGCAAATAGGATATTATTCCTAATTGCTAGACTTTAGAAGTTCTGAGTCCCTATCTATTTTTTTTTATTTAATTCTCTGTTTTGATACTTGTCCCCCTTAGGTAGGTTGTTTGTTTGAACTTTGTATTTTTTGATGGGGATGTTTAAAAAAATATTTTGGTCGTTACTGACCAAAATAATTTTTTTTGAAGAGGGAGAGGGATGATGTGGCATCGGTCATGCCATCTCTTTGGCCTTTGGTACTGGCCGCGTTGTTCTAAATTTGAATTATTTAAAATTAAACTGATTTTGATAGATTCAGTCAGTTCTATCGCGATTTTGGCCTGGAGCTGATAAAAAAGGCTCCAGGAAGTCCTATCCTCGAAGTTTTGCATGGTTTAAGTATTTATATGGTGTGGTGATGTTATGTTGTTGATTTAATATAGTTTTGAATTCAAATCAACTTCCTGGTGTTATTATTTAGTATTTTTCATAGCATCGGTGTAGGTCGATGCTATAGTACTAATCAATTATGATCTATTTAAGCAATCTGACCACAACCGACCAAGGGAATAACTTCAATATCTTTATACATGTAAAATAAAGGTATAGATAATTGCCTTTGTTCGCAAAAGGACTGATACTCAAAAAGACACGATTCTCATAGACCCGACCCTAGTAGGTTTCTTATTTCTTTGATCAGGCTTTACATACCTTTACATACTAAATCAGATTAAGAAAAAAATAAGAACAGGTGTAATGTTAAGTAGTATATAATATTATACCAGTTATAATTTTTACAAGTAAATACATACATTAACAATAAATTATTTGTTGTTACTAGTCTTGTCCTGGAGCTATAAGATTTAATAATATTATCTTTTATTTTTCAACCATTAGTTTTCGGCAATAATAACCGCCACCAGATACCACATAAAACGTTGATTTATGCGATATACATGTCCTTTGAAAGTACTCCTATAAAAGTTTAAGTTTTTAATAAAATCTGAAAAAAAACGATAGTATTAGATGACAAACTAATCATGTCTGTTTACAATTATCTCTGTACATACAAAATTAAATAGCGAGGCACTAGTCACTCTGTCAATAGCCAGCTTCTTGACTTCGTGGTACGATATAACCTCAACTTTTTCCTTTATGATCAAAAAATGAACGTCTTAATCATCTACATCCTTTCCTGCCTTCTATCTTTCTCTCCATTAGTACTGTTACGGACGTAGGGTTCAGGATTTGTAAGGAAAGCCGAATGACTTGATTTGCGAATTTATTCGACGATTATAAACAGGTCACAGGTCCAATACAGCTGTAGCCAAATCGCAGAGTCACTCGTAGTCCGTCGGTCACGCTAAGTTCGCAGGTGTCTTCAACTGGTCACTCCAATCACGATGTAGCCAAATCACAGGGTCGCTCGTAGTCCGTAGGTATAGGTCGCGTCACGTAAAAAGAACGCTGGCAATCAAGCCCACAGTAGGCGCATTTACATACGTCAAACCCGTGAACGTGGTGCTGCTTGGGGGGACTGGTCTGCTCTAATAAGGCTCTAGTCGATTGCAGGTTGTTTTCTTTGTTATATTAATCAAATTTTATAAAATACTAGCGACCCGCCCCGGCTCCGCACGGGAAAATGGTTATTCTGGGTTATCCTTTAAGTATATTATGCATGTATTATACATATAAACCTTCCTCTTGAATCACTCTATCTATTTAAACCCGCATCAAAATCCGTTGCGTAGTTTTAAAGATTTAAGCATACATAGGGACATAGGGACAGAGAAAGCGACTTTGTTTTATATTATGTAGTGATTAATTCTGTAAAAATATTTTGAAAAGATGCAACGCCTGTGGAGTCGCTTCCGGCTTTGGCTTCCGCCAAATCGTGAACTTGCCTCGACGTCGAAAAGTGACTTGTAAAATTTTACTACGAATAAACACATTTTGAATTTTGACATACCCCCTCCACTTTTTTCAGCGTTCTTTTACGTGACGCGATCTATATCGCTCTAGTCGCAGGTTTCTTCCTTTGATCGCTTGCAGATCGCTTGTTGTGATCGCTTCGGTAGCTCAGAAATGGACTGCCTTGGCTGGCCGTCGTCTCGGGCGTTTATATACCCCCACGAAACAATGGGTTGTTTACGCGATAGTTAAGTAATCCCATTGTAATTGTGTAATCGGTTAATTTCTAGAACATTTCCATTGTAGTCGGACAATACTTGTCATTAAACAATAGGCGCGCGATGTCACCAAGTTCTAGTAATCAAGTGACTGCTTAGATGATTTTGTACCTTACAGCGTTGTCATAAAGTCCATCTTCCTTTTCACCGCGATTCTTCTAATGACGTAATTGGAATTCCCCATTCTTTAGTTGTGCTACGGACGTGGGGTTCAAGATTTGTAAGAAAGGCCGAACAACTTGATTTGAGAATTTAAACGACGATAAACAGGTCGCAGGTCCAATCACAACTGTAGCCAAATCACAGGGTCGCTCGTAGTCCGTTGGTCACGCTGAGTTCACAGGTGTCTTCAATTGATCACTCCAATCACGATGTAGCCAAATCACAGGGTCGCTCGTAGTCCGTAGGTATCGCTATAGTCGCAGGGTTTCTTCCTCTGATCGCTTTTAGATCGCTTGTTGAGATCGCTTCGGTAGCTCAGAAATGAACTGGCGTTGGCCGTCGTCTCGGGCGTTTATATACCGTCACGAAACAATGGGTTGTTTACGCGATGCTTAATTTCTGAAGTAATCCCATTGTAATTGTGATTCTGGATGAATATTCTGGTTATAAATAAATGTCATAAACCATGGTAATTCGTCCAAGTCATAAACAACATTTGACAGACAAGAGGCTGAAAAGAGTTCCATTATTCCTCTTTTAATATGGGAGAACCTCCGCCACAGATGATTAAAATCAGGGATCCTTTCAACAATTAGTGAGAGCCAGATCATGATTACACTTGAAATCTTGTATAGTTTATTAAACAACTAGCTTTTTTAATTGATGCAGATTAGGCACATACTTTGGTTCAAATAACAGCGAATGACAGTTTATAATTAATATAAAAGAATAATAAAAAAATGGTTTGTCTAATTTTTAGTATGATATTGATACAATCTTCTTGTTGTCGTCGGGAGATACTTTGTTACGATATATTCCCAAATTAAACAGAACCATGTGTCTAAAACATAGATACGCAATTGACTCTAACTCTGAGTGTGTCTCTGCAGTCCTCTGAAATCTCCTGTCAGTGGCTGACAGGAGATTTGAGAGGGGGAGGACAAGGCCATGGACTAGTTTTTATATTTTTATATTTTTGAACCGGAAATCGACTGACAGAAGTTTGATGGAATTTATTCGATAATTCAGGCAAATTTTACAATAATACCTATACTGTTTTAACTTATTTAAAACTTTGAACGGTACATTGACTTTTTTGTCTTTAATAAAATATTTATCGCAACATTTAAGTCCATAACAAGATGATTCAGAAATCAAACCTCCATATTGAAGATCTTAAATATAATTTCTGTGTCATAGATTATGATATAGCATCAACTGGCAGACAACGTCATACAATATTTATTTACTTTCTGATACAAAAACATAAATATTAAATTGATACTTTTAAGCCATAATTATAATTAAATTGCAATAATTGTTACACATAAGTTTAATATAATCAAAAAGAATCACAATATGGGAAGTTCAAACTAAAAATAACAACAACAGCTGAAAAAAAATAAAGCATTTCTAATGTCTTTGCTCAAAGCCTAAAGCGTTTGGAATTATATAAAATTATTTATTTATTTAACCATTATTGTACACAAAAAAGAAGAGGACACAACACGTACCTACTGCTTATATCCAAGGAAATGTCTTACAGCAGACCAAGGAAGCAAGAGAAAAGTAATCACAGAAAAGCGAAACAGAGACGTGCACAATAAACTCGTCTACGGCTTAAAATAACTCTGATAGTTTCATACAAGGACGACGTTAAAATTGTAATTGATTTGATACGTATTGTTTGTTTTCCTGAAAGAAAGACTGTGTAAAACCTTACTTTAAATATATTTATATCACTAATTTAAAATTGTATATTATGTACCTATATTTGTTTCGTATAGCTTTGTTTTTGTAATTAAAATACGAGTATTAATAAATCAGTCTCGTTTGCTTTATTTCACAAAATCTACGAAGGGTATTTTCATACTTTATGTAAGGAAAAAATATATTTTTAAGATAATTCTCTAGACAGTTTATAAAGTAGGTAAAAATAGGCTAGGCCTTTTTCTTATGGATACATCTTTAAGAAAAATCATACTATATATATATATATATATATATATTATTATAAAGTAGAAAGATTTGTATTTGTGTGTGTGTGTGTGTGTGTGTGTGTGTGCTTGCGTGTGTGTGTGCGTGTATGCTTGTAATGTATAAACTCAAAAACTACTGAACCGATTTCGAAAATTCTTTCACCATTAGAAAGCTACATTCACCCTAAGTAACATAAGTTACCTTTTACCCCGGGAAAATGCCTCATTTCCACGGAAAAGATGTAAACGCGGGCGGAGCCGCGGCGGAAAGCTAGTTCATTAATAATGATTAAGATCTTTAGGAGAAGTCACGTATATTCAGTATAATATAATTTCAAGTAAAATATTGCACGAAACCTAAATATTTTATGAGATATTAACATTTATAATGTCGTTGGTGGCACGGATTATGGCAGTTTGTAAGACTCATTTTCCTGCGGTCACGCTGCACATAATACTGGATTTTTTTATACAATATTCATTTTATACGTTAAATATATCCTCTATTTTCAAAAACAGTCATCACTTTTAAGTATTATTCATTTTTAAATTAAGGAGACTTATCTCTCGACACGGCTTATAGTGACAGTTTCGAAATCAGCTAAAATTTGCTAGGCCTTTTACTTACAGATATATCTTCAAAACTACTTCATGAATTAGATCAAAATTTTAAAGAGATGTCACGTATATTTTTAAGTTCTAATATCAAGTACAATATTACTTCAGACTTGAATAATTTTAAAGATATTAACATTATATGTCGATGGTGACACGGATTATAGTAGTTTGGTAGACTCGTTTTCCTTCGATCACGGTGCCAAAACTACAAAACTTTTAGATACAATTTTTGTTTAGCACGTAAAATATATCCCGTATTTTTAATATCAGTCATTAGTTTTAGTATTATTCAAGTTTTTCAATGAAGGAGATGAATCTCTCGACACAGCTTGTGAAGTCTGCAGAGACAGAGGTTGAAATTTGCGAGACCTTTTTTCTAACGGATATTATGAGAAGACGGCTTTATAAATAGATCTATTTTTTTGTAAAAATGTGTCATATATCCTGTAGTTTTAGTATCAGTCATCAGTTTAAGGTAATATTATATATTTGAAGAGAAATCGGTCCCGACGACAAAGCCAAGGCACCAATTGTGGTGCCGTGGGTTTGTCGTCCATTTTTTTTTAATTTAACTTCAAAATCAATTTGTCGGTCGTGACATGAGACTTCAGAGGGTCAAAATTTGGGCGCGAAACAGAAAGAAGACCACCGGAAACCTCCTGAAATGTCGTTAAATAAGGACAGAAAAATGTATGACGTCAATATATCTCTGAAAGGTATAGTTTTTAAAACATTAAATCTCCACAGATTATCGAATCAACTGCTATAACTTTTACACAACCACCCATCAACATATGACTAGAAGCAATGTTTCAGTGTAATAGTGTTATTGTGTCATTTTATATTGTCATGTCTTTTAGTGCATACTCCTTAGCAATGTTCGCTTTGGTCAGAGGGTGCGTGTCAAAGTTTATTTCAGAAAATGACATTGACATGTTTACAAAAAAGAAACCTCAGTAAACCTCATAAGATCCTCAATGAGCCTCTTCTGGCCCTCAGTTACCTCACAACTGGACCTCTCCCTCCGACAAACCTCTTGACAACGACACGGCCGTGTCGTTGAACGGTTCGCAATCGCCGCCCAGACTCTCCTACTCACTCAATCTCACCGGATGCCGGGTATGATTTATAATTTTCATTTTAACTATCAAATACAGAGTTCCTAATTTCTTGCTTGTCCCATAAATAAATCAACTAGATATTTCTATAATTAAATATTTAATTTCAAAATCCTAGAAAGTAATCATAATCAAGTTAATTCATTATATTAATCTTTCTTTACTTTATACAGTTTTCATTTATTTATTATCTCATGTTCCCTCAGAATTTACTTATGTATCTACTAATTTACTTAAAATAATCTTTACCTTTATACATTCCAATTTACATACATTTTATTCATCTCCGGGGAGCTTATAAGTCATTGCGGTTAGTACTGGGTTATCTACATAGCTAGGACTAACAAAATTCTCACTAAAAGATTCAGGGTTACACTCATGCGGTTCATAAGGTAGAGTCATTCCACTAGACGTTCTCTGGCCATATTTAAGTAAGATCACAAACACCGTTTTAAACATAATTGATTAGTAAGTTTTCATTTAAATGCAGTTGTGGTCTTTGATTGATAACTTTCGAGGTCTAACAGCTCGCATTTTTGTAATTCCGGCTCACGTGAAAATTTTTGAGTAGGTTCTTATCCAAGTTCTAAATTTTATTTGCGACTACCTTAGATCATTAGATCTATATAATTGACTACTCTGAAATAATTATTATTTTTAATAATTTAATTTTTGTTGACTATTTGCGCAAGTCTTAAGATAACAGAGCTTTTCCTTTAAATTGTAGATTATTAAAAAATATATAATTTATTTAGATTATTTGTCTTGGTATCATTTCAACCCGGTACCATTCTCTATATTATCACCTAATCAAAGAAGCCGTACGCTACAAGAATTCCACCTTTCTTGCTACAACCAATTTTACCCTTGTAGGTTTCCGCGAATTTCCTGAAAATGGTCTAATTTGAAGCGTCACTGAGCTACTAAGTAGTTTGTTTAGGACCAGAGCAAGGCCACAACTTCAACTTCACCAGACCCAATGTTATCTATTCTGTGTTCGGCGTCGATTGGACACAACGTGGTCTCACTTCAGAGCTATCTAATACGTAATTCAGTAAGCGATCCTTATTGCTTAAGGATTCAATGATCCCAATAATTTTTGTTTTATTTCCTGGGCCATTGTAATATACGAGTATCAAAATATCGTTGTTTAAGAATAAGAATAATGTAGTTAGATGTTACAACAAAGTAACACGAGTAAATATACAGGGTGTTATGACTGTTCAGCAAATACTGAAAGGGCGTGCTCAGTCAATGGTTTTAAACAACATTTCCAAAAAAAAACGAAAAAAAAAACTTTAAATCTACTACTATTCCCCAAATAAATTAACGTAAGGTCACTATATTCTAGATAGAATCTTAAATATGTGTTAACTATAACCATTTTAGTAATAAAGAAATGGTTTGCAATAATAACGAAATACCTAACCACGCTACCAGCCAGCCTATATAGGAGTTGCCGCGCCTAACAATTTAAGCTGACAACCTGTTCCCTCTTAAGAACCTTTCTGAGCTAACGGCCGTAGGCTCTATTACATACAATCGGCCTTTGCCTGTAACTAATCTTATAACAAAAGACATGTCACAGTTATAATAGTGACGAAGGACTACTAGAAAACATAACAGGTATTAGTTTGTACCACATGTATAAAGGTAATATGAGGGCTTGGCTATTATTACTAAGACTCTCACGTTATTTGCTTAGAACCGTTAAAAGCCTTCCCTTGCTCGGAGACAGAATTTGCATGCTATTATAAAATAATTTTAGCCGTGAAACACGTTTAATGTGTAACAAAAGTTTATATCGTATGAATATTTAAAATACCATTTTTATTTGTTGACAAATTACGCGTCCATCCAAACCATGCAAAAAAAAATGTGTCAAAGAGAAACGGAACAAGAATTACGGCAAAAATATAATTTGTTTTTCAAACTTATTTTAACTGATAAATGAGATTTAAAATTTACAAGTGTTGTGTGATAGCAAATTAATTTATTATCAGCTTAAATAGGAAAAAATCGGTGCATATAATACCATCGTGTCTAAGAACAAATTTTTTAAATCATCATCATCTCAGCCGAAAAACGTCCACTGTTGGACAAAGGCCTCCCCTAAGTATCTCCACAATGATCAGTCCTGCGCTGCTCACATCCAACGGCTTCCCACGACCCTCACCAGATCGTCGGTCCACCTCGCGCCGGAAGAGGTAGTGTGGGGGGACTGTTTTTAAATTTTTTTGCTAAATACCAGGTATATGCTTTATACGAACATTATCTGTATAGTGTATAGTACTTTAAAGAAACTAACCAGCTTTATCTTCGTCCTACCAAAGATTGCCGTAAAAATAAAACTAAAAAAACCCTATAGAGTACAAAATGCCATTTTTTTTTTTTTTTTTTTTTTTTTTTTTTTTTTTTTTATTTAGGTCAACAAACAGTATCACAATATAATATTAACTCTAAAATAACAACAACAAACATGATAATAATGATACCAACACCGTTAACCACAAAATGCTATAGAGTAGTTACAGAAACTATACATACAGAGATGGTAGTATAGCTGTTAAACGATAAACAAACTAAATAGTAAACAAAACAAATGCACTACATTAAATTAAACTACGAGTAGGTATTGACTATACATCGCTAAGAGCTTTCAATATCATCCGCTTAAAACTGCCAACGCGCGTATTTGTGATATCAATGCCATTGAACATATTATTATAGGAATATACAAGTTGGTATAAGGGTGAGCGTTTACCAGCATTGGTACGGCATCGAGCAGTGTAAAACAGATGATGCTGCCTACGATTATGAAAATGGGAAGGGATCTTATAACTTATTTTATTTACGAGGGGAATGCAGTCATATCTATTGTGACATAGATCGTACAATAACATTGCTCCAAGCTGCAAACGCCTTGAACTAAGCGTTAATAGGTTAAATTTTTCTAAAAGGAGGTCATATGAAATACGGGTTCGGAAACATCTATAATACATACTACGCATAAATTTCTTTTGAATTAATTCTAAAGCTTTAATATATTTGTCATAAAAAGGGTTCCACACAGAGACGGCGTATTCCAGCTGGGATCGAATAAGACATTTATAAATATAAATGTAGGTTGAAGGTTGAGAAAACTTTGAACAAACTCGCATTACAAAACCATACATTCTATAGGCCCTGCTAATGATCTTGTCAATGTGTACATTAAGATGCATCTTTTGGTCTAGCGTTACACCATTATTAGGTACTTGTCAAAACTCCGTTATTGCACTCCGTTCTTGCACGTATCACGGATACTGTCGCTGTATCATAAAATTTTATACTTCAGAGGTCAACCTGATGCCTTTTTGTGGTGATTATGACGTGGGAGTAAGGGTGATTTTCTTAAAGCATGTGTAAAGTTTAGAAAAGGAAAAACGCTCATCTAAATTTTAAATTGATTGATATCTGTTTATCAGGGAGGTAGGAAAGTTGCGCTTGTGCTGTTAAAATTTTTGACGCTTCAGTTTTTAGTATATATTTTTACGCTAACAGACGACATCGTTGAAAAGGCTTCAGTTTTTGTTCAAAATCGATGACTGCGTGAGAAAACTTTCACTTACCTAAATGTTAATAAATATAAAATATAAATATATATATATAATATAATACGTGCTTAATTATCTATTTTAATCGTCACATATTGACAATTGCAAAATTTTAAATAAGTATGTATGATTTGTAATTTTTGAAAACGATGATTTAAGTTTTTTCTGTCTACCTACAAATCGTAAGTACGCCGCCGTACGGTAGAAATTAATCACATTTCCTGTGAAAATGTATTTATGTCTTTTGTGAAAAAACCGAAAACTTTCACAGCGATAATAATCTATATTCTCTGCGTCTCCATTGAACAACCATCTAAAATTCAATTTCGCATAATAAAGGCTCCGTGCAACCATTATCGGGGAGCTTTGAGAATTTTTAATAAGAACGTGCAGCCGTCTTTTGTTATAGCCCGTTGTAGTAACCGTTAGTTAGAGGAAGAGGAAAGCAATACAAAGTGTTTGCCAGTATGAAAATATATACCGTGATTTCGTGTACAACTAAAAATATTATTAGATCCTGAAAATATGTTAGAGCGTGTTTTATAAGTATGGAACTGTACTATTTTGATCAGACATAGATATATTTACTTGATTTCAATATACTCATTTCATTTGTATGTACAGTAACGAGCACATAACTCGACACGACTTTGAGAACGCCGTTATTCTGTAGAAGCAAGTGTCCAGCCGCATGTGCTGGGTACTGTACCTACATTGCGAGATATATTCATTGTGGGCAGAATTGGTGTCTTTTTTAAACACATTACAAAAAAAACATGCAAACAAAAATATAAATTCTTCAAAGAATAAACTAACTTATAAATTGCAACATATAATTTGTGAAAGATATTTATTTTTTATGACACGGACAAAAATGCATCTCAAAGTTCTTACGCCATCAAAGTGGGGACAAAACGAATGAAACCCTTTTCCCGGTCATCTTTTTGTCAGCGTATCAAAATGGAAGTAGCTACCGGCTTCAAAAGGACACCCTTCACTTTTTAAGCAAAGATTTTATCTTTTTTGACACTGAAAGCTTTGAATAAGTAATTGTGGAGAGCCTTTGTCGAGAAAAAAATGGTTAGATTTATACGATAGCGATGTTAGAACTGTTTATAATCATCATATGATTCCGCTTTCAGGCAGTCTGTCCCGGTGTCCCCCGCGAGACCGAAATTGTCCCGCTTTTGCAACACAAACGCGGGAAAAAATAGGAATAAAGGAAGTAATATTGATTGTATACTCGAAAGTTGAACAAATCACTTGGAAGACAGCTTACTGGAATTGGATGTGGAACCCACATAGTCTAAAACGCGATGAAAACTGCCGCTGATTATCTTCCTGCTGACTTCGAGTGTATCATAGTGAAATTTTTCTACATCTACAGCGTTCGGGTAGAACCTTTGAAAGAGTTTTGTAATTCTTCTACCGAGACAGAATATCACAAACTGCTGGACTACAGTAGGGACTAGTATTTGGTATTCTGTGGCTACAGTAAAAGGTGGCTTGCGTTAATGCCCGCGCTTAAGAGTTATAAAAATGTTTCAGCCTTTGAAAAACTAAAAACACCAAACACTATTTTTTATTACATTTTTCAGCAGTTGTCCCGCTCTGACAAAAAAAAATGGTCACGTTAATCATATCATACTAAAATTATAAAGAGGAACTATTTGTACTTTTACCATTAGAAAGCTACATTCACCCTGAGTAAAATAGGGTACCTTTTACCGCAGAAAAATGTCTCATTCCCACGGGAAAAACTGTTAACGCGGGCGGAGCCGCGGCGGAGAGCTAGTAATTAATATTTTTATTCAAACATGGCACGGCACGGCACTTGTGGAAGATTTTTATGTCCAATGATAACAATAAATTGTATATATTAAAGTTAGTTATCCTATACTAAGATAACATGTTTTTGTCACTTGTCTAATAAATACGTACAAATAATGAATCTACATAATTAGTTTAGCGAGTTGCATAATATTTTTTATTTTTTTATTTAATTTAATCTAAAGGTACATTTTTGAACTTACAACTTAACTTCTCGCCAAACTGAACATCAGTTTGTTGGCGAGTAGGCGCTCATTTTACATAATAATACATGTACCTATTAGTATAACTTAATACATAATATAATAAACTGCAATCACAAAACATCATTACTTAGGCCTCTGTCACACACAGCGAACAGTCGCCGCGATTGCACTCGCTGCGAATAAAAATGAACACGGTCAGTATGGAATTCGCAGCGAATAGCTCTGTCACACTGAGCGACTACTCGCTGCGAGCGCCAATTCGCAGCGACTAATCGGTGTGTGTGACCGAAGCTTTACAGTGCGTTCACAAAGCAATATCTAACAATGTTGACCTTATCTTATACTTAAGGAGTGACAAACGAACTTTTTCTTATCTTCTCTTAACCAGTCTATCTCATTGAATATGAGACATAATTATGAATGAAGTAATAGAAGCTATGTCAGAAGCCATTAAGCGACTCAATATTCTGACAGAAGTCTTTCCGAGGTACGAGTAAGTTAATCTCGAAACCCGTACGATAAGCAAACAACCACAATACTTATGTATTTATTTATTAAACTCATTCTCCGTCGTCGCTTATCGCTCCGCTCTTGGTTGTTTTCCAATTTAAGGATACAATTGAATCTACTTCAGTGGGTTGTCCCTGTATTGTTGTTAGTATCATTTGTATTTTCGTAGCACATTCGTAGCGTTCCGTAGCGAGTAGTAGCAGCTGGCTACAAAATAATATTTTTTGATAAAACAAAGAAATTGTTAATTGTAGTGTGCGGCTCACCTTACCCCTTCATACATACATACATTACATACATACATGTACGTAACTATAAGTATTTTGTAGTAGTCAATAAACAACCGTCTCGAGAGTAACACGCGTTCTCATTTATAAACACTCTCCCAGGTTCGTCCATCATCGCATGGCGACCCCGCCAGGATCGCCATATACTGGTGGGACCAGGGAGCTAATGAAACGAGCTTTCTTGAGGACTACATGTTTATTACTGACTAAAAATGACTTACAATTACACGATTCTTAATACCTATACTACATACTACACAAAATGCTACTTTCAGTATAGACAGTTAAACTGATAATAGATGTTTAAAAAAGTACTTGTGAATTTGTGTTTGAAGTTTTTATGGTTATTGCATAGCATTACATTTTAAATTAGTACTTTAGTTTAGTAGTGTACTTTGAATTTTTTTTGTAAAGAAATATATGTACACTTCTTTTTTTTCGTGTGGGTTGTAAGGAAACATTTTGAAAATACCGAACAATGTGCTAAGTATTTTGTAACTATTGTTTTGCGTGTTTTGTTTTATCCACTTTTCTTTACTAACAATTCCCTTAGACAACATTCTAGGTATTCTCCTCAGAAAATTGTTCAGTTGATATCTGGTGAGCGATCGCCGACCCAGTACTTCACGACAGTACTGTACTTGTGTACACAATCAATGTACACAATGTAAAGAGCTGGCGCTGGCTTTGTTCTTCGAGAGGCGATAAGGACCGTTTTGAGCTCGAGCTAGCTGTCAGTGTAAACATTACTTTATGTTCGCTAATAGTATATCACAGTGTTCTTTGTGTGGTTCATAGATACATCCTGTATATTTTAAAATATTTTTAAAGACACAGTCGACAATCATCCGTCATTTCATTCATTTTTTTATTCACTTTTGGTTTACCTCTCGGCCAAGCTGGCCGAGCTCTAAATTATTGTGATTTCCCTGTTCGTATTTTATCGTGTGTTCAATAAACCTTGTCGACAAGTCTGTGTATTTCTACTTTTCATCATCATAATATCTTCTTTTTTTTTTTTCGCGGTAATATCGGTAAGCTCAATTTAAAACTAAATCGTGGAGAAAACCCGTGAAAATGTGTGTTAATATACAGGATGTATGTAATGGTTTCGAGGGTCATTTCCATAGAAACTTTTCTCGGAGACAAAGAAAATATTCAACACTCCCGTACAAAATAGTCATTTTAATCAAGCAGTTTGTATGGAAAAGTCAAAAGTCTTATCGTTTGCGACAAAAGTTTCTCAAAACCATTGACTAAGTATATTCTTTCAGTATTTGCTAAGCTATCACTTACATTTTGTATTAACAAACACAAATTTTATTATAAGTGCTGTGCTAGGTATATATTTCTATTTCAATCGGCTCGCGGACCATTACTCGATATCTTAGAGCAACGCCGGCCTTCGGAAACGCCCGCGTTGCTCTAAGCTCGATATGATTGAAAGCCTAATAAAAAGTATTAAAATTGTCATAAATTGTTTTGGACTTCCTTTGTTTTCGATATTCTTATTTTTGCTACATCATCTTCATCATTAATATTCAAAAGAGTCAAATTCTTGAATTTATACTTTAGTTTTTTAATCAGACAATGTCTAAAAGAATGTTATTCAAATATTAAAATAATGACAATTGCATTACCAACCGTAATGGATTACTTTTTCCATTAGAAAAACATTGTAATAATGATTTCGGTACAATAACATGCGTGTTATATAGGTATACTGCCATTCGATTATTCATAAACATCATTACACATAAATACCCTTAAGGTATATGATATTTTATCGGTTCTTATTTGGTATGTTTTACTAATACCTCATTTTTATCCGACTTTTGATACTTATTTCTGTGGCTTCTGTCGGTTCGCGACCACGGCAGGTGCAACCCCGCCGAAAAATAAGGTATTCGGAAAACATATTATGTATCTACCTATTAAAAGCATATTAAAATACCTACATTATTATACAAAGCGCAAAGCCCCAATAAAACAAAGGAATGTGTTTTTTTTTTTCAATAAACAAAGTTTAGGTTATCGTATCATTATAACCTGAAGTTCAGGTCCTGAACCGCCAACGATTTTCCAACGACTGAAACATCCTATTTTGTCTTTTCTACCCATGGTGGTAGTGGATATCGTTTAGATTTGAAAAAGTCTTTAACCTTCAGGCAACTCACCGCAGGCACTATTTAGTAGGTATACTGTTACTCAACAAACTAATAAAATTCCTGTTCGAGATTCGTCTTTCCAAATATAGATTCTAGACGCCGAACCTTTTCATCCATTAACATAATTTTATACATTCTTTATTATTATGGTATTATATTACCATTTAGATGGTCACCTTCAGACGAAAGGAGAAAGCAAGGTTACACGGCACGTCGGCATTCTAAATTATTGCCTTAGCCCTTAACTATTTTGTTTACGGGGTATTTATTTATCGTAGTTTTGACCACCGTGTAAGCCTCAAAATATATGATTTTGAGTGTAATAAAAAATACTGTTTCATACTTGTGTATTGCATTGAAAAATAATTTATGTTTAAGCAATATTCATTATGTTCGATACATATTTTTATACTTTATTATGTTATTACGGCATACAGGCCAATTGAAATGAAAATTTTTTTTACTGATTGCGCCGTAGCTTAGTTGGTATATTAGTACATCTATCTTCGATCGAAGCCCAGGGATGTGGGTTTAAAACCCGCCCAGGGCAAACACTCGTGTGATGTGCACTTAGACTTGTGTCGTGTCTGAATGTAGTATATATATGTATGTATATAAGCTATCTTGCAACTGGGATGGGGGCCAAGGGATGCCGAGCGACAAATTCTTGAAGGCGAAGCCCATAGATGGGAGGGGAAGCTCACTACATACGGATGAGTGGCATCATCAGGCCGGGATCAGGGGTGAAATAGTTCCTATACCGGGAGCTGATCACCCGTCTGCGCCACTCGCAGACGTCCCCAACTTAGATAGATAGATAGATATAAGCTATCTGGTACCCATTGTCGTTGCCCATAGTCTTTGCCTAGTTTGATGTCCGAAGGACGTACGTGAGATGTCCCCACATAATCTATTTATTGTATAAATACATATTGTTTATTAATTTACATTTATTGTTGTTTAGATCCTCACGAACTTACCTATTTTTGAGGAAAGCGAGTAATATTATTTATTTTCGTTTCATACTTTATTTTTATTTTAACCTCCCGATATATACATAGATAGATAGCCGATATCTTTCCCGTTCGCCCCGAGAGGTAGTTGATCGCTCTTCAATCGTTTCAGGTGCGTAATGAAATATTTTATCTGGCGTCGTAAGGAAGTCGTTACTTTTGTAATGGCGTCTTTTGTAAGGTATAAAATAAGGACTTCACACTCAAGGGTAGTAAAGCTTTTGTGTAGTTGATAGACTCGTTATAATACTGGAGGTTTTTGATGATGTGTAAGGACACTTTTTAATATTAAAGGTAAATTTTGTTAATTTCCGGGAAAAGTTTCTTTGGGAAATTCGATCAGAGTGCCAAGTGCGAGATTTTTACTCACGAAATGTGCTCGATATCAACAATGTAAACGTGATTTAAATATGGAGAAATTTTACTTCAGCTAACTGTCAAAAAAAAAATGCGTTTAGGCTCTCAATATCGAGCGCGTTTATTTTGATTACAAAACTCGCACTCGGCACTCGAAGATTCATCGACTGAGCGTGACCTTTCAGTATTTTCTAAGCCGTTACCAACACCCTGTATAGTTTTGATGAAGCGCCAAACGATACCTTATCACACCTGTACCCCTACCATGAGTTGCTAACGTAACTTACGCGCTCGATATCGACTACGTAAACGTGCATTTAGTATGGAATTAAAACTACGCCATCTATTGACAGTTATCTGAAGTAAAATTTCTCCATACTAAATGCACGTTTACGTAGTCGATATCGAGCGCGTAAGTTACGTTAGCAACTCATGGTAGGGGTACTTATTAAGGGTGCTTTTCCAGAGATGTGCTATGGAGCTATGCTGCGGGAACGTGATAGCTAAGCTGTGAAACTACGTGACCATTTCCACCAATGCTATAAGAATGCTATGCTATGTAGTGGTGCGAGTGAGATGTGTTATGAAGATGCGCAGCTCGAGCTGTGCGATGTATCGATAGTAGGGAAGCGGCGAGGGCATATCCCAGGTATATCCCATAGCACATAGCTCGAAAGACCATCCATAGAGGTGTGCTATATATGCAGACTATGGATGCGGGCTATGGATATATGCCCTTGCGGCTTCCCGTAATAATGTATTACTGGACTTGATTATGAACATCACGAACAACTGACCAGCTTATTATAATAAAAGTACTGCACCAGCTGTGCCATAAAACTTGTCAAGGCTCGGAACTTTGCTAACTTCATAAAACTTCCCTGGGGAATCTTTTAAACTGCATTATCTAAGGAATCTTTTCCTTAGATATTTATCACTTTTTAAATTCTGTCTCAATTGTTTTTATGAGTAATTAAAGAGATACGAGATGAACAAAATTATACTTAATTTAGCTCTTAATATTTAATGGGATCATATCAAGCCCACAAAAAAGTAGAAACTTACCGAATTAGGATATGAACAGAACAGTCACTCACGTTTTGCTGGAACGTCGTCTCCCGCAATATAGTGGGGTCTGATCCACTTCATGCATTACATCTGGTTTACCTGTATTATGTAATCGAAAACAAGTTGCTAGCTTCTCACAAATGCTACAATAACCATATTGTAGAATTTGTTCAATATTTTACAGCTCAGATATAAATCCAAAAAGCGTTTGTTCAATTTAAAATTATTTTTGAATAATTCTTTCACAGCGATTTTTAACCCCATAGAGTCCAAAATAGAATTTAAAAATATTCATAACCTTCGCCAACCTCTCAATATAATGACATGTATCACGTTTCATGTCCCGTACTAATGACTGTCTTTTCGTCCATTATCGATGCGTGCCCAATAACGAACCCACCTTCTATCAAACCCTTTTACTATAAGTACTTCATAATAGCAAGGGATAACTTTTCACATGTTTTGGTCAGCTTTAAGTGCTTTCTTAATAGTTAAATATAATCTGATTGTTGTGTTATTTGTCGTCTGACTTTTATTTTAGATAAAAAAAAAATTATAGGTATATTTTATTATAAATACATATGTACACACGCCAGCACATGCGGTTGGACATTCGCACTACAAAATTCACCCCTACCGCTATGGAATACGGGCGCTCTCAAGGTCAACATGTCCAGCCGCATGTGCTGGCTACTGTACCTAATTAGTAGAGCGTCACAGTTTTAATATAAAGAGAAAGGAAACTTAACATCGAGAAAGTTCCAGTGAAACAAAGCGACGCTGAGACAACTTCACGCCGCCGCTGAGTTTCTTTCCCTTCATTTGAATGCGCTGATTAAATTCCCATTCACTCCTCACTTTTCCATTATTCATTCATTTCCTTGCCGGCACTCTATATAAATCCCCTTTTAAACATTTACTATCAAATTGAATTTTTATCTTTCTCCGTGATCACTCAATTCTGTCTGTAGGATTCGGATCCGATCCGTTATACAATGAACTGTGGAGGATCGTCGTCGGTGGCTAAGTGGCTTTGCCGTTGACTTTCATTCTCAAGGCACGGGTTCAAGTCTCGGCTTATACTACTACTTTAAATTTTCGAAATTATATGTACGCTTATTCGACGCTTTTACAGTGAAGGAAATCTATAGGGACACCTGCGAAAAAATCATAGGTTGTGTGTGTAGTTGACCAACCCGCTTTGCTGTGTAGTAAAAGTTGTAAGGAAACGTGAGGTTGCTTGGTAGAAATTACTACTATACACTTGAACTCATGCTGAATTAATAATATACTGCATGCTCAGCGTGCAAAGATTTGTTAGACAGCTTTCTCGAAATAATTATTTATTTTAAATTAATTTACGCTTGTATCGCAAAGTCTTGTAAATCGTTTTTTTGTGGACCGAGTTCCCATTGCAGAAATCCTTACCTTGGAGATTCCAACCAGGATGGCCGAAAAATATGTCGATCTCTTACTTCATCCGAATTCTGCATAGTTTCAAATTGAAATCGGATGAGGTAAGACATCGGCTGAGATGATGATGAGGTAAGACATCGACATTTTTGGACTTCTTTAAAGGAGGCTGACTGCGGTGACACCCTTCCAAGGTGAGGGGAACCAACTTATGTGGAACCGCATCTAGAAAGGAATATATTTCACTGCATTATTATTTTCAATTGAAATCTCATGATGCAATTATGAAAAAATTTGGAATTTTTAACTGAAAAATAATCAATGTTCTTTCAGATTACGCCAATAATAAAAATGATTTACCCGTACTCAGCATTATCCTTCACTGCATCATGCGCCCTAGTTGGAATTTTATGAGGTAAGGTTTCCTGCAATAGGAGCTTTGTCCATTAGCAAATTGACATTTGAAAGTTCTCACCAGAGTGTATCTAGCATCATTTATCACTCAACGGTCGATGCCTATAAAATTAGATTAGTCAAATCGAGGCGAACAGACGGGAATTACTGTGAACTAAGCATTAGTTAAATCTCTTTGGATATTGCCGCTGACAGGTGTGGTTTAGTTATCCGTGAACCCCAGTGACACTAATAAAGGCTTTACGTTTACATAAAACAAATTGGTCTTGAAATTGATAAGAGTGATCTAAGTATCTAAGTTCTATGGTTGGTTACCTGGTAGAATTACCTACGTAAAGTAAAAACCTTTCTTTTTTAAATATACACTATAAAAATGTAATAATATTATTATACTAATATCTACACTAATATTTAATTGTTTATTTGAATTGAATAGGCTCCGAAACTACTGAACCGATTTCAAAAAAATCATTTATTGTTGAAAAGCTACACTATCCCCGGGTAACAAAACCTACATCCTAATTTAAAAAAAAAGAACCTTACTAAAACTCTAATAATGTAATCCAAAAAAAATAAAAATAGGCTCCTAATAATTAAATAGGCTCCGAAATTACTGAACCGATCTTGAATTAATGAATGAATGAAAATTATTTATTTATTGCACTTATAATGTATACACGAGCGATCTTGACGAAAGTAGCCTTTGTTTTTTCCCAAGATCTTGCGAAAAGACAATTCTACCTTTTACCGTGAGAAATTTCCTAATTCCCAAGGAAAAAACTATTAACGCGGGTAAAGTCGCGGCGGAAATCTAGTGGATAGATACACACAAAACTCGACCCATTCTGAAATTTCCGTATATTTGAAACTGAATTTCAGTCCGCTTAAAACTTGCAGCAGAGACAAAGATTCGAAGTGAATTGAATTAATTGCAAATGAATGTTCTCGGGAGTTGCATCTTATTTGCTAATTAGTGAAACAACTTTCACATTGTATAAAGATAACGATAGCAAACATGCATTTTGCCTCAAAATTGATCCCACTTTCATCCCAGGGTTATTTTTTGTATTAAAAAAAAAGAAAAATCTCAAAAACAATATAATTATAATTTTTAATTAAATAGTCAAACATTACAATCTAAAATACAATGTCAAATAACTTACAACTACAAATAAAAGACATCCTCAGCACACTGGCAGCATTTCCTCTCTGAATCGCGAGACTTATCCTCTGCGCTAGGAAGCTGCCAGCCCTGCGGTCACCAGAGAAAAACAATACCTATTGGTTGTTTTCTATGAGATTTGATAACAAAATAACATATCCATGGACTGGACAGGTCTGCTTCTCGGTATATTTTAGTAGCTGTGACGTCAATGATTGGTTATAAAATATCTTACTTCAAATTAAACCTTTTAAATTGAATATTGAATTTGAACAACATCCTCCATCCTTCATTTTTCATATGATTTATATCTTTCTTTCTTTCAAAAAGCCAAATGAATTCAAAGATTTTCAGCCTAACATTAAACGGCCATTAATTTCATTATATCTAAATAAATTTATAACCAAACCCGCTTCTAAGACCCAAATTAATGTTGGCTTTAGCTTTTGTATAGCAAATGGACTATTTGTCAAACTTCAAGCCTTTTACGGACCTAAACAAACTACTTTGCGTCGCCTTGACACCTCAAATTAGACCGTTACTGGGAACACGAACATTGGACTACAAACATACTACAACATTCAAGTGATGTAAAGAAAATTATTCCCTCCTGCGGTTTTTGTGAATTGCGTGTAACGAATTTAGAAGGAAAAAGAAAAAAATAACGTTGAGTCAAACTGTCGAAAGTGTGACCACCGCAACATAATTTTAAATTACTGAAACAAAATAAAATAATTATTATTAAAAAAGAGACAAATAGAAATCCTGTAAAATAAACTAAACTGTTTTTCTTGGTTATAAAATATTTTTGTCAATTTTTATACCTTGTTCAATAATAATAAAACAATATTTTAAATACTGGATTACGGACATAAGTATTTTTTTCCAATGAAAACCATTATTTTTATGAGAAAATTATCGAAAACCAGGAATGCTATAATGTAAATTAAACATGTGTTGTCACCTTAATTTTAGTATAATTGAAATGATTTAAACCCTCCCTACTCATAAGTAGCAATAAATAAATGAGTAATAAAAATTAATGGGGATACTTAGTAGAAATTATCCCATCTTTCGCTATAAAATGGCCGCAATTCCGACATTTCACAAAATTGTCAATAGACTAAATTGCTCAATTCAAGGGATAATCACCCTTAACAGCCGGTGGCGCTGCGGGACATTTCGATAATGTCTCGTTAGTCTGGTCTTGCCTTGGGTTATATTGACTTACTATAGGTATATATATCTAAGCTACCCTTTGTTACCCCTATTTCTGTCTATCTATGTCTTTAAGGGCCTGCCCACAGCTTCGCGACTTGCGACCAGCGGAATGTTGCCAGTAACCCATAGTCAAAATTAACTTGAGAGAACTAAACATTTTTTTTCATTTCTAAAATCCTGCTAGAAAATTGTAGCACCGAAATTTTAAAAAAATGATTTAAATGCATGAAATTACCCAACTTTTGCAAAAAACGTTAAATTTTCATGCAAAAAGTAACGTTTATCTTACTTTTCTTAGAAAACTACTTCAACACTGTAATGTAGCACAAATAAGATTAAAAGTACGTAAAAGTAACGTTAGTAAGTAACGACTCAAGTCATGTAACGCAAAATGCTCGAAAATATCGTAAAAT
The DNA here is from genome assembly GCA_948473455.1 of Teleiodes luculella. Taxonomy (NCBI): domain Eukaryota; kingdom Metazoa; phylum Arthropoda; class Insecta; order Lepidoptera; family Gelechiidae; genus Teleiodes; species Teleiodes luculella. Next base: position 14,357,789 of record OX419583.1, read on the forward strand.
GTTATAATACTAACGTTCTGGCAAGTTTCGCGCCGCGCAGGCTCGAGAAGCTGTCAAACGCGACATATTGACAGAACTGCTATTATATGGCTCTAGTGTCACTATGAAGGCAAAGCCGCGGGGCGGACATCTAGTAAAATTATTAATAGCCAGCTAGACGTATTACCGACTAGGCTTCGGGGCCACCCGATAAGTAAAAAAAAAAAGCGGCTAAGTGCGAGTCGGACTCGCCCATGAAGGGTTCCGTATCAGCAAGTAACATAATATAAAAGTTCTTGTAGTTCGTTGTAACTTTGATCGATGTTTTAGTAATAGTGAAAGGGAAATTGCGGTTTACGATTTATGACGTATTAAAAAAAACTACTTACTAGATCTCATTCAAACCAATTTTCGGTGGAAGTTTGCATGGTAATGTACATCATATATTTCTTTTAGTATTATCGTTTCCTAATTTTAGAAGTTAGAGGGGGGGGACACACATTTTACCACTTTGGAAGTGTCTCTCGCGCAAACTATTCAGTTAAGAAAAAAATGATACTAGAAACCTCAATATCATTTTTGAAGACCTATCCAGATACACCACCACACGTATGGGTTTGAGAAAATTTTTTTTTTGAGTTTCAATTTTAAGTATGGGGCCACCCAAAATTTATTGTTTTCTTTCAAATTTTTTGTGAAAATCTTAATGCGGTTCACAAAATACATCTACTTACCAAGTTTCAACAGTATAGATCTTATAGTTTCGGAAAAAAGTGGCTGTGACATACGGACGGACAGACAGACATGACGAATCTATAAGGGTTCCGTTTTTTGCAATTTGGCTACGGAACCGTAAAAAACAATATTTTAAACTGTTTATTTCGATACGATTATTTTTATGCTGATACATTGAATCTAAGTTAAATAAAATAATTTTTGCATAAATACATATCTACAAACTTTGTAGCAATATATTTATTTTGTGGTTGACCCATTATCAGGGATAATCCGAGGACCTACTTATATCGGTTACTCCGAAATAATTGCTCTCTCTTTTGCCAAGGCAATTACTTTTCGGGGATAAAGGAGTGGATCGCGATTTCATTTTCTTTGGATTATCCGACATGCCGGCAATTTATCTGTCGTCTACAAATATTATATTCTCTCCTTATAAACACGTATTCATAGAACCAAGAAAATGTGTGACCAAGAATTGTAATTTGGTTTTGGAGAACGTTATTCAGACATAGTTTTTGAGCTATCGACACGCGAAAATAATAAAACTTGTATGATTATTTTCACAGATGTTCTGTAATTTTTGCGTATTGGATTTCGACTCTTTCTGTATTTTTCGTGGTAGATGAATAACAAAACTAATCTAAACAAACCAACCAAACTAAATCCAAGCAATCTCAACCTTATTACCAAATTTACTACAGATCCATTTAATCGTTTAGGCGTAATAGAAAAACAAATAAACGTGGATGATTTAGAATTTGAAATAGGTATTAGTGTGATTATTTTAATATTTTTGTAAATAACGGTGAATAACAAAAGATGTTGATTATAAAGCGAAAACAATAGCAGCACATGCCACTGTAAAAAAATAACAGCTGCAATAACATTGTTTCACGAAATATATTTTAAACAAAATGAAACAAACAAATCGAAATTGATATAATACAGTTTCCTAGTTGGATTGCGAATTCATATTGTATTCAATCTAGATCTGTTTCAGTGTTTCAGTGGCATGAATTTTAATTCGCGTCCGGTGCAGAGTACCTCGCTACAGTTATTCCGCGGATATTGTTTCAAAAGGATTGTTAGCCATTCGTACAAAGAGAATTCTAAAATTGTAGCTTAGTTTTCAAAGGATTTTCAGGTGAAATTCGGTAGAAATTTGACTGTAGTCTAAAACCTAGAAAGAACAGCACATGTATGTCGGGTACTGGGTTTACTTTTTGGAATAGAAGCAATACCTATGTCACCTAGTATGGGTAGTACTATTATTTTCTTCTATGCCTCTAGTATGTCACCAAAGAGGGAAACACGTGTTCTCTATTAACTGATAAATTAAATAAGACAAAAAAAATCCACATGGTATGTTTAAAGAACCTTATTAGGTTCTTTAATTTATAAAAAAAAAAAACATTTCACCTGGTGGTAATAGCTTAATGGTGCTTCTAAAGGCAGAATATCCTGCATGAATGTCTGTCTATATTTCTAAGATGTGTCCAAGACACAACGATTGTTATGAACAAGACGGCTTTACGTGCCTTCCGAAATACGATAGCTCTGCTGTGGATCCGAAAATCGGAAACTCATCCAATAAGTTACGGGGTGTCACGCTAAGTTGTTGCATAACTTTCACAGTCATTTTGGGACTACTATTTGGTATTCTGTGATTTCAGTAAGTCTTGCTACACCCAACAGTGACAAAGCGAGCTAATGGGCTCAATTCCGGCGTGGCCGCTAAAATCTCTAAATTTAAGCTGTTGGTCTCTTTCCTTCATAGGGGAATCGAAGAGGATGGGATATGAATGAATGATATTTTAATAAGCAGCGCAACTGTCAAATTCAGCTTAATTTAATTGGGATGTTTTCACATGCCTGCTTATTTAATGCGAAATACGCGTAAAATCGATATTTGACGTCTCTAAATTTAAGTTGACAATCACCTGTCCCTTTTCGTTTTTAAGAATGTGAAAGGGACATATGGTTTTTGAATTTAAATAAGAGCGTAATATGTAGAATCGGGCCCAAAATACAGTACTTTCAGTATAACGCGTCTACCTACGTATCATATCCGTCTAACAACGTTTCATAAATCTCCGTTATCACCCCTAAGGTAAACAGCGACCGAGTGCCGTCGCATCTCGTCTCCCCATTTGCATTTTGAGCAGACATTTAAGTGAAATCAGGATAAAGCGGACGGTAATGTGAATCAAATACCCTCTTTACCCTATTGAGTGTAGTGGGGTAAATCGTGTTAGTGTAAACAAGCTCTGAAAGATCCCTGATAAGTGTTTGCTTAGTGTAACTTCGAGAGGTTCGATAGTTTTGTGGGCTTCTTGTAGTTTCTTGTACTTACTAGTAGTCTTCTGTGATTGTTTGCTTTATTATTATTTTATTAAGTACCTGTTTGTGTACTAAAGTTGTTTCTTTATACACCCTACGTTACAGATTCTGCAGTTTTTCTCCAGCAATGGTCATGTTTCAATAATTATTTTGAATACGGCCAACATTCCTTCATATTTTAATAGCTCTGACGTCAAAAATGCTTTGTAAAATCTTGCTTGAAACTTGCATTTACGTGTATTTCTTTTGTTGCAATGCACGGACATCCCTTTGGCGAGGCAGGTCACCCATTCCCTTTAGGCGAGCTTGGTCAATTTCTCAGATAGTCAATTTAGAGGCACGTCATATTCTTTGTACGTCATTTTCTAGGTTAGTCATATTCTAGGTAGGTCAACTTCGAGGGATGTCATTTTCTAGGCTAGTCCTCTTCTAAGTACGTCAAGTTCGCATCTACTTTGCCATAAAATAAACATAGAAAATTTATACAAGGAATGTCCTTTATTTATCCTTTAAATATAAATCTTTACATACAACGGTATTTTTTGAAGATTGCAAGCTTTTTCCGGGTAAAGACCGTTATATTTATTATACAGTTGGATCTCTAAAATAATAAATATAACGAGTCGAGCTCGCGCTTCAATAATATTAACTTTGTTAACAGACAGACACTCAGTGATACCACTTGACATCAGAATACTGAAATCTGACGTCAGTAAACTGTCGGATACGTCAACCAACATATCACCTCAGTGTCATTGGAAATTAACATGACGAAGCGGTAGAATATACAAAATGCTTAAAATGTTACGGTTAAATTAATATTCGTCCTGTGCCAACGTAAATTGATTTTGAAATTACACAACCGGTTTTAGTTTAGCAATGTTTTAATTAATATATTAAATTAACCGAAACATAGAGGATATGTGAGTTGTGTAGGACTTGTTTTGAAACTCTCAATAAGATTTAAAACGGAAAATATATTCATTATGAAGAATTAAACTGGTTAAACACGTGTTGGTCTTTCGATGTTTATTTCACGAGTGCAGACGAGCCTTACTTAGTGCGTAGAGACACGTGCTCTTTTGTGCGTACTGCTAATAAACCCAAAAAAAAACTACCTAAGTAGGTATATGAAAAAACTACCCCGAGACGCACACAAGTACGGCTCGCCTGCACTCGTGCGTTATCATTACATAGTATAAAACAAAGTAGCCGTTTCTCTGTCCCTATGTCCCTTTGTATGCTTAAATCTTTAAAACTACGCAACGGATTTTGATGCGATTTTTTTCCAATAGATAGAGTGATTCAAGAGGAAGGTTTATATGCATAATATACTTAATTACTTAAAATCTGTTGCGTAGTTTTAAAGATTTAAGCATACAAAGGGACATAGATGGGGACATAGGGACAGAGAAAGCGACTTTGTTTTATAATAAGTAGTGATATATACCGGCTGAAAACTTAAAACTTTAAACTGTAAGAAATGTTTACACAACCTGCAGGGAATTCACGGCGTGGTTTCAGTCAAGTGGCTTATTAAAAATTATTGCGACGTTTATATAGGTATACTTACTTTTCTTTACAGTCTATCATACTTACTGCTGACAACGTACACCTAAAATACTATGTAACTCTTTATGCACGCCCGTCTACGAACTTTGAATCTGAATATTTTACTATATACTCGTATTCACTTGCCTACATAAAATAAGGTTTTTTTTATGTTTGACTCTCTGTCCACCCGCTGTTTTTTGGGTTGTTTTTCGACATCTTCCCGTAAGTATGAGATATTTTCCCGCAGTAAAAACTATCTAAGATGTTGACCGGGGATGTAAGGTACCGCCATGCAAAATTACATTCAAATAGGTCTAACAGTTTCGGAGATTGGCCCGTACAAACAGCCAAACAGAGTAACAATTTTTTTTTAATCTTTATATGTTCTGTATCACTTTTTACATCCCCCTGACTCGGTTTTCAGCTTTTTTTGTGTACTGATTTACGACGTTTACAGTTCTATTATATAGATGTGCTTGCTCTTGGTCTCAAACAGGCCTACATAGTGGGTAAGATGTGCCGAAGATCGAGCTCGCCCAGAAAATGCGAGTTCCTATTGGCCCTTATAAAGAGCTGTTATAACGTAAACATCATGAAGTTATGTGGATTCAAAAATTTCCCTGTGTTTTACGAATCACAGCTTGTTTACAAGATATACCTATGACTTTTAAAGAGCATTTACGGCTGTTCATGATTCCCCGAACAAGCTAGAATAACAAAAATGTTTGGGGTGAAAAGTTGGGCTCCACAAAAGTTGGCGAAGCCGCGGCAGCTGACCCGGCGGGGTGAAGGCAAATTTTGTTTTCAAAACAACAATCGCCTAATTCAAGCTAACAAACAAAAAGTCCTAGCAACCTGCCTCCTGGAATTCATTAAATATTTGGGTCAGGCTGGACCTGATACCTACTTAGATGTCTAAAGTACTTTTATCTCGTGAAGCGACAGAAGCTTTGCTTGTCGTAACCGAGTTTATTGAAACGTCCTACCTGATAAGATAACACACATTCATTCACAAAGTGTTTCTACACTTGGTTACCTCAAGTAAGGCGCATATCGCTTCTTGAGATAAAAGTACTGATTCTAGGCTGCGAATCTTCTACATCCTCGCAAGTCTCGTAAAGTATAATACGTCGATATTGCGACAGAAACGTAGGTCAATAGAAATATACATGTGTTTATTCCTTATTGCGGGGGTTTCGAGATTAACTTACCTCACAAACCCTGGAGTCAGAATTATAACGACTACATCCGTAGATAGCAGCCGGGATCTACGGCTTTACGTGCCTTCCAAACCACGGAATAATTTTTCAGCTCGTAGATTCAACCTGCAATGTCCTACCTAACTAACCAAACTGGGACAAGTCTCAAAAGGTGATAATTGTTCGGCGAGTTTGAGCTTCGAACTCGAAACGACAAGTGAGGCGAGCTTTTGACCACTCGACCACGGAGCGCGGAAGCTGGTTGAGTGGTATATAATAGCTATTTATGCTACTAGTGCGGAAAGTATGTGATTTCCGATGAGTGTCATTTTATTCACGAGCGAGCAAAGCGAGCGAGTGTACAAGCCGACACGAGTCGGAAACCATCTTTCGCACGTGTATCATACAAGATTTTACTATGCATTGTGCAAGAAAACAAACAGTTAAATATATTAAAAAGGCGTTATAAAATGGCGGGCTTCTTAAATACATGCGCGCTGAAAATATTATCTACTGCGCATGTACAAATAGCTATAAGGCATGAGTAATAAAATGTATTCAGCCACGAAATTTTTTATTTAATATTTGAACGTAATTTATCAATAAAAAATAATTTCTAAAGTAATTATACTAATTATAAATGCGTTTATTGAATTGTTACTTTAATTGTTCCCTTTATATTAGTAACGATTGGTAATTGAGTAATTTGTAAAAATATCTCAAAAGCTGAAATGTCAGGTTGTGGCTGAATGACAGGCTGAGCAAAAATAAAAATAAAAACTGAAAAGTAAAAAGCACTAGTGCGGAAAAGTGCTACTTTCCGCACTGTTTGGCTGCTTAGAAAACGCTCTTCGAGCACATGCATTGTAAAAAAATATATTATATTTCAGGCTTCAAATTGCCCATATTATAAAATAAAATTATAAGATTATAAAATGTTGAACATATTAAAATAAAATCTTGGTGTGCGATAGAGTATATTCTATTCCATTCTATAAAATAGGAATTGTGGTAAAAACTGAAATTAATATTTATATTATATCATATGTTACTGGCTTTGAATTTAACGTGGCCAAGTATTTATATGTGTCGTAAGAAGTAATATTTCACTGGGTTATGTTTTCCTCGCACGACTTTAGTTGGTACAATTGTAAGCCGAAGACCGTTTATTAAACGAATTTATATTAATAATATTGATACCTTTATCAAGAAATTGAGATAATCCTTTGTCACAATGCTTCATGCTACTAGAGCTGGTTAAACTATGATGGTTAATTGACCCATTTATCAAGACCCCAGCTGCTAAAGAATCGAGCGCAGGCGACACGGTGCTCAAACGGTTTTTTCTCAACAGTTTATTCTCTGCACTTTAAATAATAAAAAAAGCATGACCTCTTGAATAAAGCATGCGATGAATAGGAATATATTACCGAGAAGCAGCAAACTTCAAAGACGACATGAATTATGGATGCGCCAGTGATAGTAAGGGTCTAATTTGACTGGTCCTCTATCAACTGGATAGAGAAATATACTGAAATACTGAATACAGTTAGGAAAGGAATAAAAAGAAAAGGACTTCTCAGTCACGTGAAGCTGGAAAATGCTCACATTGCAGGCTAAATCACCCGATTGTTAGAAAAGAAAAATGATTCCGTGCTTAGTAAGGCACGTAAAGCCGTTTGGTCAAGGTTTCTATTTTACCATGTCAGATGCCTTAAGCGACTCTATAATTCTGACAGACACTAGAGTTTGTGAGGTAAATTAAACACGAAGCCCACATGATGAGCAAGAAGGCATGGAAAGGTAAAATCATTGCGTCTGCTGTACGGAAGCCTTCTAACTCTGCACTTACCGCATAAACGAAAGGCACGCTTAACTAAGATCATATTTCTAGAAACCTAGCTTGAAATCTCTAAATAATAAAACTGTAGAGCTCTTAAATCTGTACTAGCAAAAAAAATTGTTAAAAACTGAGTCAAGAGGATGTAAGAAGTGATATAGAACATATCCAGATTATTTTTCTGTTCGTCTGTTTGTACGGGCTAATCTCCGAAACTGTTGGAGCGATTTGAATGTTATTTTTCATGGTGGTACTATACATCCCTGGTCAACATCTTAGATAGTTTTTATAGCGGGAAAATATATCATTCCTACGGGAAACTGCATGGAAAAGTCAATAAACAATGCGGGCGTAGCAGCGGGTGGACAGGTAGTTAAAAATATAACAGATCAAAAGTATGATTATACTTGGAAACTTCGTAAGAGTAGCACGTTCCATTAAACTAAACGTCAAACCATTTACCGAAGCTATTCTTGACTTTTTCTATTTCAGAATTTCCCTCGCTGGAATTCTCTTGAAGTTTTTTCCAATAATTACCATTCACTCAACCGGAGAATGGAAACTTGCATACAATGGAGTAGTAAGATTTTACAAACAACATTTTATCTGTTGTTGAGTTAAAATTTTATTTACTCTGTAATCTTTCTTATAAACCTTTCAGTAAAATAAATTAGATGAAAGCTACCAAATACAACGTCGGAATGAAGTACATTTAACTGCTTACTAACATTTAATAGTTAAATTGATATGTAAGTAGATAATATAAAGTAGGAGAGTTATCCGTTGTGAAAAAATTGTACAAAATTTCCTCCAATGTCGTATTCGGCGCGTGATGTGAGTAGATTTCAAACAAATGGACTGGGTTGTCGTCCTCTAATTGTATATTTCATTTGCCCTCTTTGTTATATTTATACCAATATTATAATAATTTTAAGTATGTTTAAAAAAGAGGAAAATTTTTGGGCTGAAAAGATGCGACACTGTGGAGTTTCTTCGGCGAGTTCTTTTTCGCAGCAGCGCACACATTGCGACGCCAACCTGCCAGTTCTGTTCAAACAGATATCGCATCGCCTCTTTTAGATTGTTTGAACTCTTTTTTATTGTACATTCCTTGGTCTTGTACATTCCTTTGGTTTGAGCAAAGCTTTCTAGCTTCACTACATAGTATAAAATAAAGTCGCTTTCTCCGTCCCTATGTCCCTATGTCCCTTTGTACGCTTAAATCTTTAAAACTACGCAACGGATTTTGATGCGGTTTTTTTTAATAGATAGAGTGATTCAAGAGGAAGGTTTATATGTATAATACATGCATAATATACTGAAGGATAACCCACAATAACCATTTTCCCGTGCGGAGCCGGGGCGGGTCGCTAGTCTTATATAAAGAAACCTATGATGAATAAAAAAAAATAAAAGAAAAATAGACAGTAAGAAGTAAGATTCCAAAATATTCAAGAACAATATTTAAAGCGACCTTTGAAACTCACGGAATACTTATTTACAAAGGTCGTGCCAAGCAATGCCCTTTAGTACCTTCTATATACTTTATGAGGGTAGGTTCTTACACAACGTCACTCCATACCAATAACTCAATACCGAAGTCCCGAGGGAGCCGACCTCACAAACTTCGGGAGATATTCCTTACAAAACTTTCATGTTGTCAATATTCACTCATATTACGGCTATTTGTGTCATGTTTAGAGAATCTAATATTTGTCACAATTCTAAACTTTTTTTTCTACCTGAGCATATTTTATAGGTACTTTTATTCGGTATACAAAAGTGAAGTTGCAAGACTAAATATTTTATTAGTTATTTAACGTAACTACGAGTATTTAAGGATCTGTGACATATCTACGCAGATTTCTCTCCAAATTTCCTTCCTTTGTAAAAGCCTCAAATTTACTTTGGTATTACGGTAGGTGAACTACTATCTTTCCACCAAACTTTTCATCATCATCATCATCATCATCATCATTTCAGCCCGTAGGCCTCCCCCAAGGATCTCCAAAACGATCAGCCCTGCGCTGTGCGCATCCACTAGGCCTACTACGTAAGTAGCTCGAGAAGCTGTCAAACGCGACATATTGACAGAACTACTATGGCTCTAATGTCACTATGTCGCGTTTGACAGCTTCTCGAGCCTGTCGCTACTTACATAGTAGGCCTACAGCGGGTTTCCGCTACCCTCGCCGTCACCATGGATCGTGGATTGTCGGTCCACTTTGTTCCACAAGTTCTAGCGCGCACTTTTCAGAAGTTACCATTTTTATACTTTACCTGTAACATATACAACCAGTCATTGCCACCATGCCCGGCGGAAGATCTTCCCTTTGCCTCCACAGACCAATTAGGCACGTGTTCCGCGGGGCGTGAGTGGTACGCGTTATAATTAACGACTGTTTTCCCCAATTAAGAGGGTAAATTGTATCTACGAGTTCCTTTTGTTTTTGTGTTGCCAACTTTGACATATTTCACCTTTATGTAGTGGTGAAATTAGTATTCAAATTATGCAGACAAAACCGTCTCCCTATCGAACTAGCAACTTTGTGCTTTGAAGGTAGGAATAAAACACGTTTACCTTCGAAATTAGCAATATACTCCGCTAAATAACACATTAGTTACTTACTAATGGAGCCACGTCATGGGGCCGTCAAACAGCAGCATTCACCTGCATAAAAACTACCAACCAACAACAACAGTAATCCCCAATCCGCTTGCCAAGCTTAGAATTCGTATTATATGTATGTACGTTTATACGACGCTTTTACGGTGAAAGAAAATATCATGAGAAAATTTGCACACACCTGCAAAGTCATTCGAAGGTTGTGTGTGTGAAGTTTACCAACCTGCACTGCACTGAGCCAGTGTGGTCGACTAAGGCCTATTCACCCTGAATTCTGGATAGGCTCGAGCCCCTCGGTGGGGATATTATATGAGCTGTTAACGACTCACCGATAAAAACAAATTCTATCCTATTTCAAAGTAAAAAAAATAATTATAATACGCAATTTAGCTGCAAAAAGAAAGCAAGCTTGGCAGCACCGTTTCACTCGGTTGTTTTGTTAATTAGGTTATCAATATTTATTACCATTGAGCCATACACTTAAGTATAAGCGCGCACACGTGATTAGATTTTTGCAAGCTGATTATCATTATTGAGGTAAGTCTGTCTATAATTAAACGATATTAATGATGTTATATGTCTTTTGGCTGATGAATGATATCATACCATACTTACTAATATTATAAAGAGGAAAGGTTTGTATTTTTGTGTGTGTGTGTATGTTTGTTTTGTAATGAATAAACTCAAAAACTACTGAACCGATTTCAAAATTCTTACTTACTTACTTAACATAGGCTACCTTTTACCGCGGGAAAATGCCTCATTCCCACGGGAAAAACTGTTAACGCGGGCGGAGCCCTGCCGGAAAGCTAGTTAATTATAAAACCTATATTGCTTACCTATATTATCTTTAAATATGAAATCAAACTTATACAGTAAAAAGATATATGAGATCGTTTCTGTGGTGGTTTCAGAGATCAGCTACCATGACCATCATCATCATTAATAGGCTGAATGGAAAATAATATTACAGTTAATCTGAAATTATCTTAAGAGTTGAATCATGAAAGCTTTCAAAAACAAGTTCTAGTAATATTTAAAGCTGAGTTCATAATAATGGTTACATGACTTTTCTTAAGCACTTATTTGAACAACTGAAAATAATTCAATTGTAATACTGAACTGCGAAAGTTAAATAACTTGTGAATAAGTCCCAAAAAAATATTCCACGAATGTTTCGGCAGTAGATTTGAACAGCATGTCGAGTTGCCCGCGGCATACCGGGACATAATAACGTCTTATATTATGTACGACTACCTTAGTATGGTTGGCAACACAAATACCTCATAAATACCTAAAAAAAATACACATTTCGCGCCTCACACGACTATAGAGCACATTGGAAATGAATCTGTAAGTGAAAATTTCGTTCTAACATTTTGACTATTTTCACAAAGGTTAAGCTACAGGGCAAAACCCGATCGTCTTTGTTTTAGGCTTAAATTGTATTTGACTAAATTTTCCAGATGATTTCTTCTCAAATTTTTGATATCATTCTTCGTTTCCAAATATCGACCGCCAAAAGCAAAAAGTAAGAAAAATAATTTCTAAAAAAATATGCTTTAACTTTTATTGTTTTTGACTTTCTGGAATAATAATTATTAATTATTTTGTCATAAATTATTTTTGCACCTTACAGCTCTTGTTAATACGAGTCTTTTGACCTTTTATTGAATGTCAAAGAATTTGTAAGTCTATTAGTCGAAACAAAAAACCCGAAACATGGACATTGGACTAATGGAACTACTAGTGCTCAATGATGATGGTGATACAGGGACTTACCGGAGAGTACAAGGCTTTATTTAATTTTGTCTTAAAAGTATGGCAAGCCAATCTAAAATATTTTTTGCATGGAATAAGATTAGGGCTATTTTTTCCAACAGTACAAGTATATACATACATACCGCGATGGTGGCGCAATGCGTAATGGCGCGAGAGCAATAAAAATACCTTCCTCACACGTTAACCTCTGCCCTATATTTGCGCCAGCAAGCTGTAATAGGCCATTTCTAGCTACTGCGATTTCGTAGCCAAATGTCAATGCTTTGATATTTGGTTCTGTATGTAATCTCCCTATGAGTGCTTCATTACATTAGTTAATGACAAATCGACAGTTTGGCAACCAATCTTCGAGTTCTACACATCAGATTTCGATGAATAATAACAGGTAACGCAAACAATTTGCCAAATGTAGAACCTTATAGAACAAGAGATACATTCTACACCAATAAAATTTACAAATGGGTGGCCCATTTTCATTCCTAGGCAGCAATTTGTACCAGGTCACCTAACACATATTTGTTTATAGCTCTACTCACGTCGTTAAATGAGATGTGTACTTATGTTGATAATATCTGTAAAAACTGCACTCATGTGCTCATGTTTTCATGTTTTCTTTAATACTGACTCCGCTAGAAAGACGAGAACTCATGTTTTTATTTTCTCTTAGCAACTCGCAGCGTGTTGTTTTTATGAAATTGAACATAAACTGCCACTCCCAAGTTATACTTACTAGTTTTTAATACAAAATATTATTGAAAAAATGGTTCCAAGGCAAAACATTTCAGGCATCTCGCATTGAATAAAAAAGGAGGCAATACCTAAATAGGCATTTTAAGTCTTACATAAAATGAAGCGAGGGTAGTTAATTTATCTTCTGAAAGATAAACGACACGATGATGGAATAATTTACAGAAAAGAGCCAAGAAAGAAATAGCTAAAGGTCAAAACCAAGTACGCATTCGAGGAAAAAGTGGGGGTGGAAATCAAAGTCTTACAAAGTTGACTATTCAGCCCACAGGCGGCAATCGAATGGAAAATTCAATTACACTACCCTTTATTTGTAGAAACTAGTGAACCTACTAAAGCAAGGTTTTTTTCAACTAGTCTATTACTTTAGTTAGATAGCTACTTGAAGTGTTATAAAGGTCAAAATTCGTAGGTAATTATTCCTGCCCATTATAAATTATATTTCATGGGTAGATGCATTATAAAATTGACACATTTTATACTTTTTGACACATTTTGTTACTTCAATTTAAATACCGCCCATTTGGTTGTCAACTACTCTTATTTTCAGTAATTTTAGCTTTTGAACAAAAAAATACTAAAAGTGCTATTAACGCATAAATTAACCTAAATGGCATCATGCTATTAATTACTTTACCCTATTCACGTCTTAAAAATGTTTTTAATTTTCCTTAATATTAATATAAAACTAAAATGTAATCATTTCACAGAATATTTGGATTGTAATAGTCTAAGTGCGTGAATAATCGGGTGCTTATTGAGATCCTCTTGGATTTCTTCTTTATTGTATCGGTTTTTGTTTAAAGGTGCTCCCTCACCGGGAGCATTCGCGTGTAATGTAACGTTACAGATTTGAGCATTACATCAGTGAAGGAGGAGAACCGAGCATTACAATGCGCACCTTGTAATGATACAAAACGGGCATACATCAGTGAAGGAGGAGAACCGAGCATTACAATGCGCACCTTGTAATGATACAATGTGTAATATCTTGATACAACTTGTAACATCAATGCGCTTCACTTCCCATGTAATGCTCAAAGTCGAATCTATATATTACATTACACGCGAATGCTCGTCAGTCAGGGAGGTATTATTGTAATGTAATGCTCAAAGTCGAATCTATAATGTTACATTACACGCGAATGCTAGTCAGTCAGGGAGGTATTATTGTAATGTAATGCTCAAAGATGAATCTATAATGTTACATTACACGCGAATGCTCCCGGTGAGGGAGCACCCTAATGCTGTATTAGAAATTATTTTTGTATTATTTTTACCCCTTTTTACATTAAATTCGTTAACATTTCAAATGAGCCCCCACCAAGGGACTCGAGCCTACTCTGAAATCAGGGTGAATATGTCTTATTATACCACGCTGGCCCCGTGCGGGTTGGTCAACTACACACAACCTTTGAATTTATTTGCAGGCGCGTGAAGGTTTTCTCGCAATGTTTTCCTTCACCGTAAGAGCGTCGAATAAACGTTCATGTGAATTCAAAAACCAAAAACCAATTATTAGTTTTGTAAATTAAAGGTTTAAAAACAGAAGCCGTTCTGAATTTAAATTTTCGTGAAAAATATTTTTTTTATAAATCACACGGCGGATTTAATTTGGATTTTCACCACCGAATTGATTGATTAACCCCGAAGGGTACCTACAATTTATTATTCGGCGTTAAGCCGGTCCAGCGACGACACGTTTAAAACAAGCGACGCGCGCGTGTTACATTTTTTGATTGATTGCTCCTGTCGAGGCGGGATGAGGCAGGATTACTCTTTGTTTGCCAAGTGGATGGATTCTATGGCATACATCGGAACACACCTGTGCCCTGTGATCACAATACGTGCTTTCTCTTTCTTTGTTTTATTCGTCTAGTTGCACCATATAGAGAGAATGTCCCTGTAGAGAGAATTTTCATTTGTTGTTCATGAATAACATGGTTGTTATTGTTACTACAAGTTTTCCATCATTCAGCCAGCCTAAAATAAATACGAGCAAAAGGAATAAAGTATAACCACATTTAGGCGGTCTTCAAAGTCAAATTCAAAAGAAATTTCATTCGAAGTAAGATTTTACAAATCACTTTTCGACGTCGAGGCGAGTTCACGATTTGGCTGTCTTCCGTGGAGGAGAACTCGCCGGAAGAAACTCCACAAGGACAGTCTTATTGCTAAGGTAGAAATTTCTGTCAGACAACTTTGTGTCTTACCCCTTCCTCTCTCTTTCTCTCTGGGGTCGGTCCGTCTTGGTCCATCAAGGCGTAACTTATCATACCTAATCCAAGGCTAGCATTTTTTTCAGCTAAGAAGATTATAAGTAAGTGAGTAAAACACTTAAACTGCACACAAAATTGACAATAACAACAGACAACACAGGTGAACAGAGTGCGCAAAGGCGGCCTTATAGCGGGTAGAGGATACTCTTTAGTAATTATAATGATACTGTTAAATATTTCATGTATACGTCTATTTGCTTAGATCCTATCATAGGCAGAAAATGTACTATACATTTTGATTAAGTATGATACAGATAGGTTTGGTTTACCCACTTCTTCTTCTGTCGAGTCGATGGTAATTAGTTAGTCATTTATATTTTCCCCGCCCAAAACTCTGCTACCTGGACCGCAGCCTCGGTAGCCGTCAAGAGGTCCTCGTGTGTGCAGCTGTTGGGGCACGCGGGGCATTGTAGTAGATGGTCCATGGTCTGAAGGGAGGCGCCGCACTCATACTGGTTGTCATTGTTGCTTATGTATCCCCACCGGCACAGATTGTCTTTGCAGCGACCCATCTGTGTCCGTAACCTATTTAAAGATTTCCAAGTAAGCCACGGCAGCCTGTAACCGGGGGGGAGACGCTCTGCTGGTGTGATAAACGATGACGTGGGCGCCTTCTCCTTCCACAGACAGAGTCTGGCTTCATGCGGCGGTACGGAAATGGGCAGCACGCTTTTGAGGAAGCTTTGCCGACTTTGAAGCCTTGCGGGAATGGTGGATTGTCCATACATTGGGTGCCGAGGGTCTTTTTCCTTTTTTGATAATTCGACTGATCCCGCCACTTGCCTGCGAATTTCGGGTGGAGCTATACCAGCGAGTGGATATAGCATGCACACTGGGGTCGGCTTTAAACAGCCCGTAATTATCCGGCAACCCACTTACCCACTGGGTTTACCCACTGAAGTTGATAGCAATGATGTTTCTAAAAACAATTTATTTGTGGTTTCTTTCTTATCGGCCCTGAGCTAAACACTCTAGACAATATTTTTTCACGAAGGGTTTATTTCTCATCGTTCTGAAAATTTAAAGTAAAGCAAACACAAAATTGTAATACATCTTAAAAATTAAATCATTTTTAGATATTCGTTTATGAAACAGCATTAAATTTTACAATTAATTTATTCACCGTATCGTTCGCAGCGCACTTCATTTGTTTAATGAATCCACGCATTGCAGTAAAACAATAACTGCAAAATGCAAGTTATTATTTTTATCAACTAATATAATAAAACATGTAATAATTTTTAAAAGAAGACATTATATACAGGGGTTATTCCTAGAGATACCAAGTGCAGTGGGTACTTTTATAACTGTTGCTGTACTTTTTTTACCAAGGTATTTTTTTACAGTGTTTTTAATTAATCAATTTTATAACAAAGTATTCTACTCGTATAATGGTTCAAAAAAAAGGTAAATATATTGAATATTCTTATTTTTTTTACCGTTATCTTTTCTTTTAATATATAGAGTGATACAAGAGGAAGGTTTATATGTATAATACATGCATAATATACTTAGGGATAACCCACAATAACCATTTCCCTGTGCGAAGCGGGGGCGTGTCGCTAGTAATTTATAACCTAACATTTACTATAATGTGTTTTTAATTTTCAAATACATATTCGTCCGTTTATTCAACCCTCTTACGGTGAAGGAAAACATAGTATGAAAATATTTAAAGGTCAAAACCCACTTACTGAACTTGACTCCGTCGCAGTGTATTCGTGTGTGTGTGATGCTGATATATGGCGCAATCAATATTCTGTCAACAAGCCCGTGCGCCCACAATGTATGATGATGTGTGTAATCTATCAGGGTCTCAAATTGTTTGCGGAATGAGCTTGCAGGATGAGCATAAACACTTTAAACAACAAAACCCTTATTAAACCAATTTAATAGTTTACTTATCTCACGATAAACAAATTAAAATAGCAAATCTCTATTACTAGATAGTATACTACGAGTACAAAATTTTCTTTTAGTCTTTATCTTTATAAATGAGGTGAAAAGTATTGTATCTCATTTAGTCTTTATGAACTACCACAATGATAAATTTTCAATGCAATTTAGGGAGTCGTGTCTGTCTGAGAGCGTAACTAACTAAACTGTATATCACAAAAGTAATTAAATTAGTACGTAAATAGAATCTAATATCACATGGGTAATAGTAGTAATCTTCACAAAACAAAATCACTTCACTAAAACACCACTACCACTAATAATAATCTTTACACCGATATCTTTTCTGTAAGCACATTGAAGAGTTTGTAACAAATAGCGTAGCAACGGTAGCCGGCTCGTAGCAATCGGAGTGCATTCGTAGCAGTTCCGTAGCCATTTCGTAGCACCTGTAATTTGCGTTGCGTTCGGAAATTGCCGAGGCGGTAAAGCCCGGGAAAGCGCTCGCTGCAAAGATTTTAACACGATTTACACTTTCTGTTAATTAACGTTGATACCGGCGCGATTCATCCATTAAGAAACGAGAGGTCCAGAAGACAAAGGTAGATTTCTATATTAAGAAACTAGCGACCCGCCCCGGCTCCGCACGGGAAAATGGTTATTGTGGGTTATCCTTCAGTATATTATGCATGTATTATACATATAAACCTTCCTCTTGAATCACTCTATCTATTAAAAAACCGCATCAAAATCCGTTGCGTAGTTTTAAAGATTTAAGCGTACAAAGGGAGGGACATAGGGACATAGGGACATAGGGACATAGAGACGGAGAAAGCGACTTTATTTTATACTATGTAGTGATTATGGTTGGAAAAATATTTTCTGCTTTTGTTACAAAGAAATGTACTTAACACCCACAGAAAGAGGTGGGTTATTTTGTTTTTGGGATCTAGCTAAGAGACCATACATGTAGCATTTATCTATGTAAAACGTAGATACGTTTGCAGATGCATATTCAAAATTCATGCTCATTGTTTGCTACGGAAATCTGTATGATAAAGATGAATTAACACAATGGTAGCTCATTATAATAACGGACCATGAGTTTTGTCCTCGAAAGTTCACCACATTTTAAATTGAACTGTAGTAGTCGCCATTTTAAATTTAAATTGCGCACAATTGTTCTGTACTCTGAATAAATTACTGTTTCCCAGCTGGAAAAATGCATGCTCGTTTGGCTTTGTTCACGCTAATTAGGTTGAGTTGGAAAATTACGAGTAACTATTGTGAAGTCCTTTCTAACTATACTCGTATCTTATATAATATAAAATTTTCGTGTCACAGTTTTCGTTCCCATACTCCTCCGAAACGGCTAGACCGATTCTCATGAAATTTTGTGAGCGTATTGAGTAGGTCTGAGAATCGGCTACTATCTATTTTTCATACCCTTGAGAGCGGGCGGAGCCGCGGGGTGAACAGCTGGTTTGTATATAACAACCTTCGTAGCCGAGTGGTAAAATACGCTACCCACATTATGGTGGTTCCGGGTTCGAATACATAAGATCGCTTTTGAGAGTTTTCCTATTTTGGTTAAGAAATTGCAGACTAAATCACCTTTCTCCGAAAAGAACGATGATTCCGTGCTTTGAAAGAATATTAATTATTTCTTTAAATACTACCTTTCGGCCCCGTGGTCTAACAGTTTTTCCTGGTTTTTCTTTTTTTTTTAAATGTTGTATTACTTTTTCGACTCAAGCATAGGTCAATAAAAAAAAATTAAATGTGAGAATCTTCTACGAGGTATATGATACGATTTAAAAAAAATGGAATCGGTAAAGCCGCTCTCAATTTATGACGTGACCAAGAGAAATAGGGGTTGATTTTTATATAATGTATAGATTCTTCTTTCTTCTTCTTCATACACAAAAACCTGACGGTATTTTTGTATCTTATCCCCTAGTGTGGAATATGAATTGAGCATTTGTTCACGTAATTTGTCATTACCAATACGATCACCGCAAATGCATGCATAATTGGAGCGAGCTCGGTCTCGAAATCTGTTTGCTGCAATGTTTGGTAAAGTATACACTAACTTCCCGCCCGCAATACATTTATTTGCAGTACACAAAACTAAATGTACAATAAAAGATACATACAGTTTTTATATTAAAAGACAGCAAAAAGGTACGGTAGCCAGCATATGTGAGCGCCGAATTCCGTACCGGTAGCCGGTAGGGGTGAATTTCGTAGTGCGAATGTCCAACCGCATGTGCTGGCTTCTGTTATAGTATTCTGCGCACTGCCAAAGGGCTCAGCATTAGGCTGCATTGGAACTTACTGCGTTGGTACTGCAAAATAATTGCTCAAAGCCATTTACCATGTTCTAGAAGTATTTCTTAAGCCACCACTTACATCCTGTATATATATACCTATAGGTACCTACGTTATGTAGACAAGACAGGTATGTCAGTAAATGTTCCTACCTAACCCGCAGAGATTCATGCATCATTCATTAATGTATTCGTGGCGTAGCGAATGGAACGAAAGCGGGATTATAGAAGTAGAATACTTTAAAAAATATATTAGACATATATCTACTTCCATACAATAGAATAAGTCTTTATGTGACTTTCTGTGTAATAATCCTACTAAGAAAGTTTGTGAGGATGGATGTATGTATGGATGGATTTATGTTTGTTACTCTTTCACGCAAAAACTACTGAATGGATTTTAATTAAACTTTACAATAATCTAGCTTATACATCAGAATAATACATAGGATATTTTTTACTGCGGGAAAATAGCTCATTTTTATGGGAAAAACGGTAACGTGGGCGGAGCCGCGGAGTTGAAATCTAGTACTGTATAAATTAATATAAAAACGAGATTTTAAAACCAGATTAGCTTCAACTAGACTTTCTGTGAAAGCGATGATAGGAGATTTATTTTAGTTAAAGGAAACTAACAGTTAATCTATTTTCAATTATAGATTTTGAAATATTAAAATTGTTACTTGGGATTATTTTATTGGATATATTTGAAAACCAAACCGTATTGTACCTACCTGAAAGCATTTACATTTGAACTACGAAAACTATTGACAAAGAATAAAACGGCTATATTTTCCAATAAATAAATTCATATTTAGAGCATTCTATCCTACTAGAACATAATACATTTTGCTCAAGCGGACATTTGCCGCAAATAGAGAGCCACTCGGACACTCGCACACAAAGAGATACCGCGCACATAAGGTTCACATTCCTTACAATAAAACCGCCATTTGTTAGAGACATCTTACAACACGAACACTACTCAAGTCTTGATACTTTCATCTTGCGACTTAAGAGTACAAGATATTTTCTTTCTACAATAACATAAAGTTTGTTAAACTGAACGTTTAGGATAGGAAAAGTTTTATGCAACTTTTCCGTCTCGCTTCGACCACGATATATTTTCCCTTGGGAATGCGTTGTTTTTTAACGAAAAAGTAGTAGTAGTAAGATATACCTACTTATCAACAATATTTATATATAGTATTGTAAACCTTCATTATAATCTGTATCGTATTTTTTGTATGAAGCGATAATAAACATCTCTACATTTATAACCTAGAACTAGTATTATAGTTTTATAGATAGTATTTAACCGTACCTCAAATTATTCTCTTGTTCCACCTAAAATACTAATTGTGCACCAAAACATGCAAACTTGAGACTTCTTGAGTTATCAACTTTGAAAAATTCACAACTACGGCGGTCGCCGGCCGCTGCCGCGGCTCGCTCCGCTCGCTCGGCTCCCTCCGCTCTGTTATTGACATCAGTCTAACCTAACCTAACCAACCGATTTGATTCTGGGTAGATTTGTTTTTTATTTCAGCGGGGGGCTGCGCCCCCCCGTCCCCCCGCATCGGTTCACGCCCTTGGATATTTGGTGCAAGATTAGTATTTTTAGTGCACGAATAGTATATTTGTTGTAAGATTCGATTTTTTGGTTAACAGAAAATTATATTCCGTATTATATTATCTGTGATCTAGGTTTTCACTTTCTCTCTGACTCACTTTGATGTAGGTACTAATGAATAATAAAACTTAATCTACCCTCTCTCTACAATGACAGGTTTTCCTCATCAGTTGCTTTAGGCAACTTGCAACCTTGTGAAAATTTCAAATATCTCATCTACTTTCATATAGATCATGCCTATAGTACGTTCAAACCGTAAGAGATATTTTTCCGCTAGGACTCCAACACGTTCAAAATCTCATAAAATGTAGTTCACTTGTATTGGAACGAAATAGGAAATTCCTCCGTGCCATATGACGTCACAGGCATGTGTAGGCATGTGGGAATGGAGTGCATGCGTGTGTTCCATGCATTTTACATGTGTGTGTGGCTTAGCGCCCGCCGAACGCTTTTACCGGCTTTAATATTGACGAACATGCGTTCGTACTTTCCAATCTCTACTAATATTATAAATGCGAAAGTAACTCTATCTGTCTGTTTGTTATGCTTTCACGCCAAAACCACGGCACCGATTGTGATGAAACTACAGAAATAAAATAGACCTTGGGAAAGGACAAAGACTACTTTTTCCGCGGGAAAATATCGCACTCCCACGGGAAAAATTGCATCCAGAGCCGCAGGGCAAATTTTTTTTACCTGATTTTGTACATTATTTTGTGTCTAGTACAGTCAAGAGCACACTTAACTAAAATGCACCGTTTTTATGTACTTATAGTAGCCAGCACATGCGGCTGGATATGTTGACCTTGAGAGCGTCCGTATTCCGAAGTGGTAGGGGCGAATTTTCAACCGCATGTGCTGGCTTCTGTAGGTACATTAGCAAATAAAAAATTCGAATCAATCAACTTATCAATCCTTACTTAAATATTTACTTATTTTTTAAAATTATAAGTACAGTAGCCAGCAGTAGCAGTAGTAGTGTGGCTGGACATTTTGACCTTGAGAGCGCCCGTATTCCCAAGTAGTAGGGGCGAATTTCGTAGTGCGAATGTCCAACCGCTTTTGCTGCTTCTGTAGCACTTCACATTTAGTATTGAATCACAAATTGCACAGTAAGGCTCAATAAACCGCATGATCACGTAGAAGTAGGCGAGTGCTTCCGTCGAAGCCTATTCCGAGATCCAATTACGTACACCTTATCTCGATAGCTCGGTGGACCGTTAGCGCGGAAGTCGGTTCTCTCGACTGAATTGACGCCAAGAAAAATCTGCCTAAACGTATATATATAAACTTACTGAAAGCTTCTAATAAACTGGCTTAATATATATACTTAATATCATAAAGAGGAAAGGTTTGATTATTTGTTTCATCGAATAGGCTTCGAAACTACTGAATCGATTATGATGAAACTTGGTACAAAGATAGAATAGACTTTAGGAAAGAACATAGACTACCTGTTAAATCGGGAAAATCTGTTATTCCCACAAAAAAAAAGTCAACTGGTAAGCTATCTTCAATAAGCGCCAAGGTTCTTAGATCACAATTTGCCAAATATTCCTGTGCTTTTCGTACATTTTCAAAATCAGAATCAGATAATTTTTCGTACGGCTGTTCAGATATCGAAATTTATGTACAGTACCCAGCACATGCGGCTGGTCATGTTGACCTTGAGAGCGCCCGTATTCCGTAGCGGTAGGGGTGAATCTCATAGTGCGAATGTCCAACCGCGTGTGCTGGCTATTTTTGCGCCTGCTTTCTATGCGACAGGTTGTAATCTCTGACGTTATCTATGTAAAGAAATCTTGTTGTCGGTTTTAATTTCTGTAATTACCTTGCGAAGCATGGAATTATCTTTCTTTTCGGACTCGGATCATGTAATTCAGCCTGCAATTCCTAACCAAACTGGGAAAAGCCTCGGGTGCCCCTTAAATTGCATAACATAAATATCCCTATTATGAAAATCCATAACAGACTTGCCATAACTTTTAATAGTATAACAATTAGAATCCATAATTTAAAAATACATACCATTATTTAGCAAACTTATTAAAATCCATAATTCTATAATGTTTCGAAATCATGAATTTAAGATATTTTGGTAAAAAAGAACATAAGAGAAACAGCATTTTTGGTGATAAAAAACAATAATTTAATAAATGTGTGCTGTATTTGTCAAATTTATATTTTTTAAATATTATACATACTGACAGTATTCGTATTAAATTTAGGGCTTTTAAATATATGTGTTTTAAAATTATGGATTTTAATCGTTATGATATTTACCGATTATGGATTTTCAATATATACATTTTCAATTATGGGTTTTAATATAGACCCAAAAGCCTCACAAATGGAATATTAATATTTGTTCGACGAGCCCCCACCGGGATTCGAACCCGGAACCTCCGTGACGTGAGGCAAGTATTTGACCACTCGACCACAAAGGCTGTTTAATTATTCAAAACACATTTTCTTATTCAAAGTATACCTTTAATCAATTTCTAAGAGCCCCGACCAAGAAGTGATAGATGGTTCTATCTAGATAAAACAAAATAAGAGCCTCCGTAAACATCCTCAATCAACTTCAAGGGTTCAATAAGTACATAAAGGTCGAGATAAAAAGGCTTTCAAGGAAAATGGTAAGCAGGCATGGTACCTACCTGACGTCATATTGAAAAAACTCAATAATAATGTAACTAACGTACAAAATAAATTAACTGTGTTATAAGTGTATTTTTTTATATTCTAATAAAGGTGTCATTATATAACAAACAAATTATTAAGAACAATTTTTATAAACATACACAATTTCCCCTCCGGCCGCGTACGAAACCGGAGGAGGTTCGTAACTAATTACGATAGAAGAAAAAATACTCTTTGTACGATACCAGTTATTCTTTGTACGATTTTTTTATTTACTAGATACTGGTTTCGATAAAAGAAATTCGTTAACAGCTCATATAATTATGTTCAGCCCCACCGAAGGGCTCGAGCCAACCCTGAAATGAGAATGAATAGGCCTTATTCGACCATGCTGGCCCAGTGCGGGTTGGTCAACTTCACACAAAACTTTAAAATACTTCGCAGGTGTGTGCAGGTTTCCTCACAATGATTTCTTTCACCGTAAGAGGACAGACTTAACGTAAAAATGAATTCGAAAGTATAAAACACATTGGTACGTGCTGAGGCTTGAACCTGCGATCTTCCGAATGGAATTCAATAGCCCTAGCCACTTGGCCACCAACGCTCTAAGAAAGGATAATGGGTAATTTTGTTTGGGCCCCGTACCCAAAAACAAAAAAATACTGTAGCATTATGAGATATGTCGGGTTTTGTAGCCTTAATGGAGTAGTTTGATTGACCCAAGACAGAATGTCTGAATTCAATTGGAGAAAAAAGATGTGTTCATTAGAAAAACTGAATTTTCATTGTCATTTATTTATTTTTCCATGAATTCTTAATGCGCATTGATTTTTAAATGGTGTGTTTTAGAAATAAGGATTGTAGTTGAGATCAAATTATATTAAAGTACTCCATACGGGCAATAAATACCGACATATTTCATAATGCTACAATTAACTTTGTGTCTGGGTACGCTCTTAGGTACCCATTCTCCGTATATATTTAAATAAAATATTGCTACGTGTTTTCCCTCCATATGTGACAGCCATATAAAAGACATCCGCACGTTTTCCTTTTCCATACCCATAACTTATCATGCTTATTTTTATTCGCGCATCGAACTGAGCCCTCAATAAAAATATTATTAAGAATCCCCTTTCTAAATTCAATACAAAATACATCACCGCCCTGTCGTAAAGCTATGAGTTATGGCCAAACGATACACGCAATGTATTATGAACTGGTTTTAGATTTCAGTCACGTACCGCGAGGTTTCTTTGTGTTGCGAATAACTTATTATGATGGAAAAGTTGCAGGGTGATCAAATATGGATGCAATAGTGCCTGAGCTTTGTAAGTTTATTGATAGTGTTTATAATAGACTAGGTACTCTCGAGTAAGACGTGTTTTTACCGGCTACAGTATGGAGAAACCAATATGTCAGAAATTTGTAGAAAAAAAACTCTTCAGCTATTTGAGCGATAAATTATGAATGTGAGGAAATAAGAAAGGAGATTTCCCTGTATAACGCCACTTTTTAACGGGCAGGCATGGACTGTCTGGTCCTTGGTATGTATTAATACTCCCTTGACCTATTTCGGCCACAGCGACTGCTTCAACTCCGATTTTAGCAATCATGTGCCCGTATGTGACTTATGAAGCCTATTTTGTGTGTGAAAAATCTCGCGGTATTTATTAGCTTTGATGTCGGTTGGTTTTGTGAAATCTCACATCGAATAACAGCCTTATTAATTTTATCCCCAACCCGCCCATCAGATATAGGGATTAGGGAAACACTTATTAGTAAATGAATATTGTGCACTCTTCAGGTAACATTTACCCTTCGGGTAACAATGCCCTTATTTGTAGAGCCGCATGTGCTGCCTACTGTACCATAAGATTACAATGAATAAATGCTTACTTACTATCTCACCCACACAAAACATACTAAAAGCTTCCCCTGTGACAGAGCATATAATAGTACTACCCACAGTGGTTACGTTAGCGTAGGGTGGGTGTATCCCATTGACTGGTATCAGTAATGGACCGATCGTAATTTATGGGGCACGAGACATGATGACATGCGGCCAAGGGCGTATTCTGATACGCTGGATATCAGTAGCCCTTATCCTGAGTTGTTGTGGTATCAACTTGGATTCATAGACAAACGCAAAGCAATTTTTATTTATTGACTAAGTTAAATTATGAGGTGCTACTGATTCGACACTATTTTATATTAAGAATTATGTAATCCTAGAGAAAAGGCTGATATCCCACAAGCCGGGGAATCCCAGTGTGAGTGTCCTTATATCTGTACCCTTATAATTTGGTTTTATTGACAGTATTTTATTTTATTGACAGTAAAAAAGCATTCGTATTCTATCTTTCTGGTACCTAAGTTATAGTTATAAGTCCTTTATAGTTACTTAACCCTAGCTATATACAGATTGTCAAGAATCACAAAGAACGTGGCCGAAAAGGGAACTAAATCTAAGTCGCAGAAAACCATGGATTTAATAAGGACTAAGTCTATGATGTACTTCACAAAACATCATTTTTGGTAGTCTCTTGAATAGCGAGTAGCACTCTCGTCTGCATTCAATGAGATGCTTCGATTTCTGTGTACCTAGCAATGGACAACCGACTTTATCGACGAAAGGCCTTCATCATTGACATATTCAGCCAGTAACAGAATAGGTTCCCTTAACAATGACAGCCCGTATCACCGATCTATCGAACAACATCGTACGCAAGGCTCTATACATATTCTCTGCTGCATTATGTATCTACATAAGTCAAATCAATAAGGTACGTTCCCTTTATCCATTGTATTGTTAATGAAAATTGAAAATTGAAAATTTGATGAGAGAATGCTTCAGTAATGTCGTTAGGTTTCTAAAACAATGCGCAGTAAATCAATTTAGTTATAGCTTAATATTAGTAGCGCCAAAACATAGCCATTTTTTATTTATGGTCAAATATATTGTGTAATTAAGATCCGTTTTTTACTGCAAAACTAATCAATACATTGTGTTTAGATGATCATTTAACATTATGTTCTCATACAAAATTAATAACAAAGGGACATTGAAAAATCTGTTGCTTGCTAAAGATGCCAATTGGTGAGCTTGTTGTAACTATTATACTAAGTCCATAACTTTAAATGAATCTGCCATTTTTTACGAATACCCAAAAAGGAATAAGAAACTACCCTGAAAAGAAATGAAAAAGGAAAAAGTACAATGGATTTCATTACACGTGAACTCCAACGCCATTGAGAAGAATTATTGTTAGTGCGTTATTGCCTTGAATAAAGCGGTGTAGAAACTGATTTATAAGACATTTGGTTATCCGAGAATATTGCGCCGCACAGGAAGAGTTTGTGATTTCAGGTTCTAGGGAGATGCGTCGGAAATATGTACCATAATCACTTTATGAATAAATACCGTGAAACTGAAAAACTTTCCCTAAAGAACATAGGTTGACATCTTAAATATAATATTCAACTTTTTTTTTTCTTAAAACTTTTATATAAACTTCAGTCACGTAACTGGCCTGTTTATGACAAGTATTTTGACATTACTCGTACTATGTTCCTTATTAGGGAAAGTTGCGTTCAGTTTTATGACTACTACCGCTATGTTGCGGATAAACAACCAGTTAAATTTCACTTGTTAGCTAGTTGTTAAGTAAACTTTATAGCAAATATAAATAATTTACAAACTTGCTTATAAACCTAAAGAGCCAATTACGAAGTCTACCAAATTTTAAATGCAGATGACTAGTTTAAAACCGCAATTATATAGGTATGTAACCGACAAAAATCCAAGGGTTGATTCAAATTTAAAACAGAGCAACTTTTTTATTAGACAAAGATAGTTTGGAGCAGAATAATTCTTTTTTTTATTCGAGATCAAAACTGTTTTTGTTGAATGACGAATGTCCCTATGGTCACTCGCTCACCCCGCCTTCTACTACGGTATGTAAAATTCCGTATTTTGCGATAATTTCCTATAGAATTATCGTATCGTTTGAAAAATTGTATGCAGGCGTCAAAGACCTTTTGCCCGAAAAACAAACAGACGTATTTATTTGTCAGGGAGGTGGGAAAAAGCCGCGCTTCGCTTTGGATGGAGTGGCCCCATTCTTCTATATATACTTAAAGTTATACAAGTAAAATTCATATTGATGGCAAAGTTACAAACATGAAACTATCTCTTTTTAACTTTCGGGTATTTGTACGTTATTTTCAATTCTTAGAAATACGTCACGTCATGAAAATTTGTAATTCTTGCGACGTGTAAAGTTATACAAATTCCTTGGCACCGCGGGCCGTGGCGGGTAGTAGAAACAAAACACCTTCCTCCCTTACTTCCTTATACAGAGTGTAATATAAATTAATTGAGCTTTTTTAATAAAAGGCTTTTTATAGCAGCTCAATATGAGTCTGGCGAATATAATAATATTATAATGAAAACGATCAGTCA
The DNA here is from genome assembly GCA_948473455.1 of Teleiodes luculella. Lineage (NCBI taxonomy): Eukaryota > Metazoa > Arthropoda > Insecta > Lepidoptera > Gelechiidae > Teleiodes > Teleiodes luculella. Next base: position 14,385,840 of record OX419583.1, read on the forward strand.
TGTTTTGGGTAACATCGTACACTAGCCAGTAAAAAAAATAGAAAATTTCGATGTTCTTACGGGAATCAGAATAAAAGCACCTCACTATCATCATCATCTATTCTATACTAATATTATAAAGAGGAAAGATTTGATTGCTTGTGTTCATTGAATAGGCTCCGATACTACTGAATCGATTCGAATGAAACTTGGTATAAAGATACAATAGACCTTGGGGAGTAACATAGGTCACCTCTTGCAGCGGGAAAATACCTCAATCCCGCGGGATAAACTGGTGAACTGAATTTAAATAGGTACTTACTTAGTAGGTTTCTTACTGACCATACCTAGAACCTATTTGCTCGCTGAAATCAACTGTCTTACTACTCGTGTTTAGTATAAAGTAGGTATATTTGTACTGTGAAGACTTAAAATTAAATACACCTTTTCCTGCTTCATGAAAGTTTACGTAAAACAAATAATACGCTTGGTATCTTTAGACGTTTATGAGATTTCCAGAGCATTTTTCTTTTTATTCCCTTGGGTAATGTAGGGAGCTTCAAGCGAGGCTGCAATTTTTAAAATAGCTCCTTGTACATACAAGGAAATGAGAAAATAATTTACGTGTTAGCTGCTGCTGCTGCTGAAATTTGTTTTCGTCAAGACACTGGCGCATTTTATACTATTCGCACGGAATTTGATTAAAAATACCCTCTTTTTTGTTTTTGTCGCAATACATAGGTAGGTACTATAAATTGATTACAGATCCAGTAATTAATTAATTATGTGCTTTATGTTAGCTAAGTCTCTCGAAAATACTAATTAGTTCATTAGGCTACCTAATGAACGTAAACGTAAATAGATAACTAGGTCAAACAATAATACGTTTTACCAGAAGGGGGGTCTCACTTCGCTGATTAGGCACAGAATACCGAATAGTAGTCCCTACAGAAGGCTTATAATTCAAATAGATAGCAACTCTAGCTCCGTAACAATAAAATGCAATTTAAATCGCACGGCACTAGTTAAAAAAAACATTCTCACTGACCTATCAAACCTATATCTGTGAGCATATTGCTAAGCTTTAATACGTACCTGTCATTGGTTGCAGAGCGATTGAGTGAGCGCGCGTGCGTAGGCGTCGGCGGCGGCGCCTGCGTGGCGTGGCGTGCGGGGGGCGCGGCGCATGGCGTTGCTGTACCGCGCCACGCGGCTCAAGGACCGCGCCGACACGCACGTCTTCACCTTCGTCGTGACGCGATCTGCGACGCGGGAGCCCGACCGCGATGTCACCTCCAAAGACTTCGGCTGCGCGCACCAACGATGGGCGGTCGCGTTCAGCCGGACGGACACCTCCCTTGGTTTGTGCTTAGATACTAATCTATTCTTCAGCACGGATAGTTTCTGCCTAACAGTCAACAGCAAATACAGATAGTTTCTGCCCAAAAACCAGCTACACGAACCAGTCGCCAATCCACACATGCCACCGTCGTCGTCGCTATCAATTGGTTTCTACCTGTCTAGGTAGAAAGTGCCTGTAGCTGTACCTGTAGTAGTAGTATTACTACATGTAAAGTAGTTTTTCGTCAAAAGCAGGCTGTCTATACTGCTGGACTTAAGGCAATGATCGAGAGGTATTACTATGAACTGCAAGCTTGAGAATCGCAGTTATTTTGATTACACAACTGAATTCTGCTGCCCTCACTCTGCATGGTTTCTAAGCCGGAAATCAAATGGGTAGGTAGGTATAGTCTTAAAAAAATGTAAAAAAAAGGTAAGAAATACCTATGAAACTACGACGTGTTCTATTCGAAAATTACACTTTTTTTCCTTGGCCGGCATTTTCACTTTTTTGGTCCAACATTATATGAAACGTGAATGATGTCCTTTGCAGTTTTGACAAACCAAATCAAATTAAATCAAATCTCAAATATTTTTCTTGTCAGGTGTGTACTTGGTGTGGCGCGGCGCGTGCGAGGGTATGCGCGTGTATGTAGACTTCACGTTCACCTTGCTGAGCCGCGACCACTTCACAGCCAATGAGGGCTTCTCGGGCAAGCAGGTCCGCTTCAACGCGGGCTGCGCCGCCCAGGGCCGCGGCAGATGCGTCTCTTTGGCGGAACTAAGGTATCAACACCACTGAAAAATTCTGGGTAGTTGGAACCCTGAAATCTATGGTAGGTCAGTTTCCTTACATACGATCTTAGAGCAACGCGGGCCTTCCGGAAGGCCGGCGTTGCTCTAAGCATACGATAGGTAGCAAAACTGCTCAAAAAGGTTAAATAATTCTACCTCCATGATTGGAATTTATATTATGCTTACATAATAATTGTACAGATTCAAGGCCTATGAATAGAAGATATTAAGAGAAAACCATACCTTTGCAACAGGTATGGTTTTCTCTTAATATCTTCTATTCATAGGCCTTGAATCTGTACAATTATTATGTAAGCATAATAATTGTAATTGCAACAGCCCTTGTTAGGGAAACCAACTGTAGACCCGCTATTCAAATCTTATAAGTACTACCATACAACATTACTTATTAGAACCTTGCCCGCTATCAATAGGTTCTTTAGTAACCATTAAATTTTTATTTGCATTTAATTATAGTACGACTCATTTACATAGCAAAAAAACCTTGTTAGATAGCCATATGCTGCATGGCACTTAGTAAGATAAACCGTCTGCCATTTTGAAAATCGCTTACACACTAAACTGCTCACGTTGTGGTGTGGCACGGCACGCGCCACCCTTGTTTATTAGTCGTAAGATGCATATGAATTTGTAAGAGCTAGGTAGTCTAAGTCGGACGGTTACCCAATATACTCGTCTCTTGTTTTTAACCTAAATTGATGTAGTTTTATGCCAAACATCCCTTCACGACAACGTTCCAATTTGTTTCAGTTCTAAATATGCGGACTCCCGCGGCGAGTTCCAGTTGGAGCTCACGATGTCGCGCGTGCGCACCCTCTACTCTTGCGAAATCCGCGCGCCGCGCCTTGACACTACCCCTATCGCTTTCGCTGGTTTCGACTGGTCAGTTTCGGCTACTGGCGGCACTGGAAAGGTAAAAATTGCTATTGGATATAAAGACTTCCTTTTGAAAGACATGCAGCTGTTGAAGGAACTTCACTATGAACAGTTCTGTGTAGCTCGTATCCTTAGGCAACCAACCCTCAATAGATAGTTGCTACTATAGGGCTTGCTCACGCCTCGTCTTTAAATAAGGCCTGTCTTGAGCTGAAGTGCAAGTCGATACCCAATAATTTTTATTGTTTTTCTTCCCGTGCAAACATAATATTTATTACTTAAAACAAGGCAGATACAAGACCAATTTCACAACAGAAATGAACAATTCATTTAACTATTAGAAACCGAACAAGATCCTTTTTACAACATAAAATACAATTCATCTATCAATCGAATAATAGCACTCCTTTTTACCTAGGAGCCGCTATCACTTCGCCTTATGCGACTTTCGGGAGAAGGCCAAAAATGTCGAGTCCGGTACGCCCTGGCTCTGGGAGAGGGAGAACGCCGCGTGCATTCAGGCCCTCTGGAGTGCGTCTGTGACACAGAAGGTCGTATGCCACCCTGGGTGCCCCGCCCGGCCGTTCGGCTTTCTCACAAAGGAATAAGACTCACTGTGGAGCTGGTGTGGGCTCGTGCTTTAGCTGAGCTGGCTGTTCCAGCTGCCGGACGAGCGGCCACGTGCTACGATCGAGACAAGCAGGTAGCTGACGTTAGTATTTTTCTAAAGGCAATTTGCCTGACAGATTTATAATGCCTAGTGACACCGCTTAAATCATTCGACTAGCTTATGGGTGCTTCAGGTTAAGAATGAAGAGTTAGTGCTTTAGCATTGTCATCTGTTCTAGAGCGGTATCATCCAGATCATCATTAGGATAAATACAATATTCATGTTTAGACAAAGACTCAGACACTGTATTATCATTAGTTCCACTGCATGTACCGTAAAAACTACAACGAGCAAGTCGACTCGATCGTAAATTTGACCAGTGCTTTTTCACTAACATAGAGTTGCAACACAAATCATAGCATCATGCGACGATTTTCTTCATTCAGACTCTTGAATATTACTTGCTCATCGTGTGGGTTTCGAAGCTAATCTACCTCACCAACCTTGGTGCCAAAATTATTGGGCCTAGGCGGCCCCAGCCTTCCGAAGCACGAATTATTTTTTTTCTGATGAAAGTAAATCACATCGAAATTGGCTAGATTCGTTTCTCAACTTCGTATGAGATGAGCGTTCTAACACACGGCAACCGTTATGTCCCATCTTGAATATTGTCAGGGTCGGACTTCTCTGTCTTCCTTCCTCAGGCCTGGGCTATCCGGTGCGACACTCACTCAGACACCGTGCGCCTGCACATGCTGTACCGCGACGTACACAATGTGCCGCGGAACCACCTGCGCTACGTGAGCTGGTCTGCTTGGCTGGTGCGCTCAGGAGTGGCTCCTGGCGAGCCTGATGCTGAGGAGCTGCCGGGAGCGCCCTTCGAACATTACTACGCTCAGGTTAGTGCAAAAAGAATCGTTAGGTCGTAGTAATATAGTTACGAGTTCAGAGGAAGATAGAATAAAGCTTCACATAGGATTGGTAAAATCAATCACAGTAAATAATAAGTTCAAAATTAGAGTGTATCATGACATCGTTAAAATTTTACTGTAGAATTATTGGTTTCTACAATAGAGGTAGAATTTTCTTTCTGTTTCTACTTGCTGATGGTTTGTCTTCATTTAGAAGAGAACATTATTTATTACAAGAGAAAAATACGAGAATACCTATTATTGCAGATAAAATTTACAAATATGCGGAAATATAGCTTGAACTCTGTAATCTCTTTCGTCAGAACGGTACAGTAATACCAGTTTGTGATGAACCTATTAAGCGGTAAAATAGTATTACATAAAGACCACCGCGAGGTGACGCCTGAATCAGTTCACTATCGTCACAGAGTCACAGCTATTGTGTAGAGATAGTTCTGGTTAAAGCATAATAAATTCTGATTCCTATGCCTCCTCCTAGAACCGATAAAAAACACTTAACTTTAATCTGCAGGACAGCGCCGATGAAGGTCTGATGATGGAGACCTCCCTTCGCGTGGAAGAGGTGTCGCGCGCCGGGCCCTTCCTGCACCCCGGCGGCGAGCTGCGCGTGCGCCTCGAGTGGGGCGACACTTACCTGCTGTTTCAAGCCACTTACCATGTCTACGACGATCTGGTGCGGCTCCATGCTCACCAAATGAGGTCAGTTGTTATTTTATATCATTATCTCAGCCGAAAGACGTCCACTGCTGGACAAAGGCCTCCCCAAAGGATCTCCACAATGATCAATCCGACGCTGCCCGCATCCAGCGGCTTCCCGCGACCCTCACCAGATCGTCGGTCTACCTCGTGGGGGGCCTGCCCACACTACGTCTTGCGCGGCCGCCATTCAAGAACCTTTCTGCCCCAACGGTCTATTATTTTACATACCTACCTTATTTAGAATATTGCAATCAATGTGTGTGTGGCTGTGTGTACTGTAAGATATTCAGCATTTCCCATTGTTCCAGGCGCGAGATTGCAGCGCTGCAAGCGGAAAACTATTCTCTGGAGCGTCAGCTGTTCAGCTATCAGAAGAGCTTGGCATATGCGCAGGCGCAAGCGGGCGACCCGGCGCCGGAGGCGGCGGGCCGCCGCTCCCCCGCCGAACGGTCCCTCTCCACCGACACAGAGTACGCGTGAACTCCTCGCGTGAACGCGTCCAGTGAACTCACTGATTACGACATCCAGTTACCTCCCTGGGTGAACTGAACATACTCATCCAATAACCTCATTGGCTGAACATACTATATCCAGTAAACTTACTTGGTGAATACATCATCGAGTGGGCTTACTGCGTAAACACGTCACCGGGTAAGCTAACTGGGTTAGTTTCGCTACGGTATGGTTTTGCTATGGCACCGTACCATACTGATACTTTTTGGTAGGTCATTAGAGAGCGAAACCATACCATAGCAAAACTAACCGAGCTAACTGGTTAAAAAGAACACGTCGAGTGAACTTAGGTACTGGGTGAATACCTACGTCATCGAGTGAGCTTACTGGATGAACATATCCAGTGAATTTACTGGTTGAACACGTTGAGTGAACTCATTCCGCGAACAAATAATGTGTTCTCGTCGCGTTAGAAGCTCAAGCCTCTCTTCTATCTTCTCGACTGATCCTGACGTTTTTGAGCGATTTATCTATTTTTCTAAAAGTTTTAGGCGAGGTGCGCCTCGTCCGCACCGCTTCCGGTCGCCTGCACTCTCGCCGCTCGAACTATCGATAGCCGATTATTATATTCGACTACTTTTCTATTTATCTGTACATAAAATATATTTAGATATTATATATTATGTATATTTCTTAACTTGAAACTCGAATTCATATACTGCAACAGTCGATTTATGAATAAAAGTCCGTAAAACTTTTGTGGAGTTGTTTTATTTTTCCCTCGTTCCTGTTGCCGGTGGTTGCTCGAAGACAAAGCCAAAGGAAGGGATTTAGTTCGCGAGAGTTCTCGGTATAAAGCCGGCGGATGGGAGGGAGCGTGTAAACAAAGAATGGAGCGATGGGGGTTCCGCCAAGGTAAGCTTTCAAGTAGGACTGCGACGGCATTGTCTTGAATAGGAGAGGAGCTGCTAAAACAAACAGTTTAAGAGCACATAGGTGGCTTACGGAGGAGGTAAACATCACGTGGATTGAATTGAATACAAATTCTTCTTCGGAGCGAGACGAGCGCGGACTGGGTTAGTAGGTAAGGCTGAGACCAAATGAGCGTAATTTTTGAGTTGAGAGTCGCATAATTTTCGTCGTTTAATTTTTGTTACGTACCTAGGAAACCAATAATTTTTGAGCTGAGGGTCACATTATTTTCGCCGCTTATTTTTTGTTTCATACAAAATACAAAACTCAGTTTGCGTCGCCGCCGCCGACTGACCTCCTCAGCCTTAATCCGGTGAAGTGCGATATAAATTGAAGTTATACTGCTGCAAATCAAAATCAAAGGGTAATCAAAATCGAAGTAAGATTTTACAAATCATTTTTCGATTCGAGACGTCAAATGAAGTTAATAAGTTTTACTCTCTCGTCTCACACTAATGAAGAATAAATATTAAATTTTAAAAAGGCGACGCGATATTAGTATGAACAGAACTGGTACAGTACAACTAGGTATGTGGTAGGTTGTCTAGAAGGAATGTCGTCACCTAAAAAAAAAAAAGGATTTTAGTTTGATTCATTCATGAGCATGAATGACCTTAAAAGGGTTACTTATGGGCTTACTTAATTACAAGTACCTATCGATTACGCGCAACGATAGAGTTAGTGCTTGGGCAACGAGAGGCATGGCATGGTATGGTAATAAGTACCTACGTATGTACGTAAGTAGGTAAACCAGAGAAGGAATACCAGAGGTTACCGATATAAAATACCTAATACTAGCTTTTCGCCCCGCAGCTCCGCCCGCGTTAACAGGTTTTCCCTTGGGAATGGGGTATTTTCCTGCGGTAAAAGGTAGCTAAAGTGTGTGTTATTTTGATATATAAGATTTATTATTGCAAGTGTGTTATTTTGATATATAAGAGTTATTATTGCAAAGTTTCTTTTTGCCGAAAGAGTAACACACTTCCATATTAATATTATATCCATACTTCCATCCTCAGAAACTTTCGCGTGTAGAATATTATATAGAAGGATAGAATATAACCAACAACATTTATTTTGTGATGCCCAAACTGCCTGCAAAGTTAAGAAGTTCAGGCTGTCCAAATGAAAGGCCTTAGGCTGTTCTAATAAGTACCTACGCAGTCTAGATCCAGATCAAACTGAACACGCACCTCGCTGACCTGCTCTTGGCTGTATCTACAGCAAATCGTGCCGTAAAGTACCTATTCTTAAACCTGGAAAGACTTTCTATTTTATTATGGTTCGACATTCGAAAATTCAAATAACCTAAGCATTTAGCTAAAGCTAACCATATACAGGGCGTCCTACGGCTATGCCACATGGAGGGAAAATACCTTAAATATTGTAGATAGAACATTTTACTGAAAGAAGTTTTTATTTTAATTCTAAAAACTATCAAAACTGAGGTCATACAATTTTTAATAATTAAATGGTTGAACCGAGAGTTTGACGGCCTCGTAGCCTAGTTGGTAGTACGTCTGCCTGCGAAGCACAAGGTCGCGGGTTCGAATCCCGCCCAAGGCAAACATTCGTGTGATGAGATGAGCACTTGTGTTTGCCTTGTGTCTAGATGTTGTATATTTATATATGTATGTATATCAGCTGTTTGACACCGTTAGTACAGGCTGTGCCTAGTTTGGGGTCAGATGGCCGTGTGTAAAATGTCCCAAATATTTATTATTTATTTATTTATTATTATTTCTCGTGTAGCGGGTTCGATTCCCGGTTCAACCATGTAATTATTTTAAAAAGTATGAATGCAGTTTTAATAGTTTTTAGAATTAAAATAAAGTCTCCTTTCAGTAAAATTTTCTATCTATTAAGGTACGTTCCCTCCATGTGGCATAGCCGTGGGATGGGACCCGTGGATGGGACGCAAAAGAAATATATTTATAATATACTTAGAAGAGATTAAACTTTCTAACTCAGTTTCCTTGCCTTTCTCTTAATCAAAAACAACAAAACCAGTATTGCCAACTTAGCACTTTCAGAGTTACCTAAATCTCGTGCTTTTTTGGTCACTTGAGCTTGATTAAGCTTTGAAGTGACAAAATAGTATTACACGAGTGAAAAAAAAATTATGACGTAATTGTAGTATAAATATTGGTGAAAATTTTCTTCATAACAGAAACACCGAACTAAATTTAACATTCTTTCCAAATGTTTTTAGAATCTATTAGGCGAGGGCTAAAATTGATTATTGGCGTGATAACCGGGACGCCAGCTATATTTATTTATAACTAAAAAAAACTATTCTCCAAGTACCACTAATAAAGTGTATAATCGTGTAAAACCAAATTTGAAAACAAATAAAAGCAAGTTTTATTCCGTAGAATTTTAAGTGCAATTTACACTATTATAAGACGTAAGTACTTGTTATGTTTTATTAATTAATTTCAATGTTTCACGTGTGCCAGGCGGCGTCCCGTGACGATTCACCATTTTTAATAGTTATCTTATCCCTTCGAAGTAAATAGTTTCATTTTTTCTATTGTGTCTAGAAAAGTTTGTTTTCCTATTCCATAAGATTTTTTTAGTTTGCTTGCCTGCCTGTTTTCGGATCTACATTAATTTGTGGCGTAAATAAAATCGACTTAACAAGCAAGTTTCACCCGACTTGATATTTCGGCTTCACTATAAAAACAAACTGGCCAATATGCAATGCACAGAAAACAAAAAATAGCGGAGGACGGATCTATCTACCGTTTTTTATGGATTCTTTAGCACTTTCTAACTCCAGAGAGGTGGCAGCACTGAATAAACGTCAACTTGACATTTTGTTTTGTCATATAGCAAAAAACATTGTTTTTTGCTATATGTTAAAACAAAACCACGAGGTTCGCGCTTGCTCAGTGCTCGTCATAGTTTTTTGAGTGGAAATTTCTTAATTTTCCTTGTAAATCGACTGGAAAATGGCTCAGGGGAAGATAAAAGTAAAGTCTAAGTTACCAGAGGGTGCTAAGCAGAAGAAAGGCAAGGGGAAAGCTATTACGAAGAGAAACAACGCCCCTGTGAAAAGCAAAAGTAAGTAAGCCATATTGCACGGGATTTTAATCCAGAAAATGCGTAGAATTTAGGGTTCTATTGATTTTTTGCTAGTCCTGATATATCTTTATTATTTGTTATGAGTAATAGTTTTAAATTTAGTCTGAGCCAGCCAAATTGCAGACGAAGTACGGAAAGAACTGCGACTTAAGTTTTCCCGATCAAAATTTTCCGGTGTATCGATTTGTTAGGTAACTATGTTGTGGGTACCCGTTTTTAACGGTGCCACGTCAAATAGATAATAACTAGCATAGTGGAAAATTTTGCAGTAAAATTGTAAATGTATTTCTCTACTTTCACAATGTCACAGTACAGTTACTGTTATTGATTTTGCTGCTTTCCGTAAGGACTCTAGATGCGCAGTATTTACATGCTCCATTATACATGGTGTAACACCTACATTGGATATAAATAGAAACCAATAGGTCTTGAATTCCTTACTGAATTCAAAAGTCAAATTATGTGCAAAGTTTTCTAACTTCAAGAATACCTACTAAAATGAAGTTGTTAACATATCATACAGGTAGATCCCCGCTGAGGGTCTACTGCCCTATTGTAAATTGTTATTTAAGCCCAATACACACTTAACTATAATCTATATGAATATGCCCAGCTATAACTTATATTATATCTCACCACCACACACATTAGCTGTTTTAAAATTGCAAGAGCAAAAGATATAAAATCTATTATAAAAACAAATATCATGTAGTGTTGTAGAAATGAATTTAGTTGAATCTCAAGCTAACAGTTTACTGTCTGTTTATTTAATAGAAAAGTAAATATTAATATTTGCTTATTTTTCGTTACAGATGTAGCTGTGGAGAGAAACAAGATGAAAGCAAATGTGACCAAGATGGTGAACGCTGCAGCTGAAAGACAGCTGCGTTCTCTGGCCACTGATACTCCCCAGCTCTCAGCGGCACAACAGCGAGTAGCCAACGCCCCGACCGCACCGGCTCAGGCCATTTGACAAAATGCCATCTTCAAAGATCACGACTTCACGACTTTCGGTGCGACCATGATCATATTCCAATTCTGCATTACAATCTTCCACTCCTTCTTGCGCGTAATCTTCGCTAAATGCAACAACAAGAGTGTGATGCCGACCGACAACAACGAACTTTAAACCGATTTTGGAATTCTTTTAAATTATGCATTTTAGATTAATGTAAATCAATGTTTTTAGATTCATCTGTCAGCATTTAAAGCACTGAAATAGCAATTTGTTGTAATCGAATTACATACTTTTTGAAATAGATGTCTGATGCATAATCATTGAATGGACATATTTAATAGGTGTTTTATGTGTAGACTAGCACTTTACTTATAACAAACAAACAGGTCAATGTTAAAGAAATTACTATATGTGTAGTGACTGGATGTTACTTTTATCAAATACTTAAATTATGATTTTTATAGACAATTTCCAGTTTGTTTGCTTGCTTCGAAATTCTGATTTTTGTCAATGAAAAGTAATTATTAGTTCTAAATATGTTCGAAATTACATAAATTTGCATTTAATTCATTATAATATTTTGGTTTTAGGTTCTTGTGACCAAAGGACTTTTTAATTGCGAAAATGTATAATTGTGCTGAGTTAAGTGTTTATGCTTATAATGTTACTGGCTGTTGTTAGATAGATGTTATATGCATAATTAGTTAAATATTTATGGACTGTATAACATGGGCCAAATATTAATAATTTGTTTTTCTAAAACTTTAAATATATCATTGGAATGGAATAATTAAGATGGATATTAACGAACGACTATTTAGGTGTAAGGAAAAATGTAAAGTATTTTTTTGCCTTTTACAACCCGACTGCGCGAAGCATAGAAAGAGGGTAATGTTTTTAATTTATCATAATCTAACATCTTAAATTTAATTTTATATAGGTACTTGTAAAGATAGTAATAATGGGTTCGTTTTTATTTGGCTTATGTTATAGAATATTATATTCACTTAAGAACTTACTGTTGTAAATAAACTTATAAATGTGATGAGATATAAATAAACGAATTTAAATGGCAATTTTATATTAGTTTTATCTCGGTAAACATTTTCAACAATGATTTGTCTAGGAAATAACTAGTTTTAAAATCAGAGGGCTCCTTTTAATATTTACATAATATACATATTCTTGAATGGCGGCCACGCGCCGAAAGACGTAGTGTGGGCAAGCCCCTTACGAGGTAGACCGACGATCTGGTGAGGGTCGCGGAAAGCCGCTGGATGCGGGCAGCGCAGGATCGATCATTGTGGAGATCCTTGGCCATTGTCCAGCAGTGGACGTCTTTCGGCTGAGATGATTATGAATGATGATTATAGAAAACTGAACAAGATTTGCAAGGCGAAGCCTTAGCGAGGCTAGGTAGTCAGGTGGATGTTTATTCTTTGCTGTTCTTCTAAAGCGAATTCAATGATTTGTGCGTGCGATTCCAGAGTTTTTCCGTTGCGGAGAATATTTTCCAAATTCGTGGACATTGCTGCACAAAACACACAGTTGGATTTTTTCTTTTTAACCTTTTATTGATATGGTCATTATGCGTTGAGAGGGGGTAAAATTTTGTTATAATTTCATGTATACTATCTATAGAGATAATATTCCATAATACCTATACAAGATTTTTAGCTTCAAATGTATTAACATTTTTACATAGCTGATTTTATCTATTAAAACAGCTTCCAAGAACTATTATTTTTTATTGCACCATGTTTTATCCAATAAGAGGACTAGTAATGGCATATCACTGATCTTAAAAGCTTGTTATAGCGAATCTTTACTACATACGATCAAATTAGTATCACATTAGCATTTGATTCTAGTATACTAGCTTTCCTCCCGCGTTAATAGTTTTTCCCGTGGGAATGACACATTTTCCCACGGTAAAAGGTAGCCTCCTTCCCTATGGTCTTTTATCTTTGTATCAAGTTTCATTTAAATCGGGTCAGTGATTTTGGTGTGAAAGCATAAAAACAGACAGAAAGAGTTGCTTTCTTTCGCATTTATAATATTGTGGGGGCAAAGGAGAGTTCTTCCGCCGGGCATGGTGGTGGGTGAGCCCGGGGACCGCGGTCGAACTGTACTTTGTTGGAACTTTTTTTGTTAAATATCTTGCGAAAACTCTGATAGCGCGTTTCAGGCTTTGGCTTCTAATTAGTTGCTGTTCTAATGACGTATTCACATACTTATTCACATACATACGCACTTTGTGCTTTCCTATTAAACTTTTACGGTATCTTTGTTTCCTTGATGTCTGTAGGATCTAAGTTTACGAATAACGTAGGAAGCAATTGAGAAGCAATCTTTGGTATTTGAGAATTTCAGCTGTTCTGCATAGTTATTACGCTACGGATGTAAACCGGCAGTCCTGATGTCTGAATGACCGGTGAACCTTAAATGTTATTTTTATTCTAAAATATGAAGGAAGCAATCTTCTCGTCCTTGGAAGCAGTGGGAAGCAACGAGGAAGCAATGTTTCGACACTATTTAAGAGCAAAATACGACTGTTCACCGGCCATTCTGACGGTCACGCTGGAGTGATCCTATATGGGTTTTATGATGCATTTAGTATGCTGAACACAGGAAATCTGATTAAGATGCCAAGTGTCAAAATAAGTTAGTAACTTTAAATTTTTATCTGAAGCAGGATTATTTATGCCTCAAAACCAAGCTTAAGTATTTGAATAAATATAGATAGAACTAGACCTAAATATCTACCATAGAAAGTAGTGTATAACGGTTTCCTAGCGACAATGAACTGAATTTTAATGAAAATGTAACTTGAACCTATTAATTAAGAGGAGAAAAGCAGTGTGGGAGCTTGGAGGATGAGTGGGTGAGGGAGATAGCATCAGCGAATTAACACTGCAAGATCGTAGATAACACGCGCGCACGCATGTTTTGACAAGATCATAAAGAATTATATTTATTGATAGCTTAGAAAAAGCTGTCATTAGTACGCGTGAAAGTATAACAAGCTTAAGGACATCTTTCTGTGCGTTATATTTTCGTGTCGAAATAATCCGCCTAAGATTTCTAACATCACTCATTAACGACTAAATCCGTAGATAGGACTAACGAGTTTACGTGCGTTCCGAAGCACGTCATTATGTTTATTTTCGGACAATCAGATGATTCAGCCTGTAATTTCCTAACAAATTTCGGGAACTTCTTACAAAGTGTGGGTGACTGTGAGTGAGTGAGTTTGTTTTCACGCCAAAATCACTGACCCGATTTAGATGAAACTTGGTACAAACATAGAAGACAATGGAGAAGGAGGCTACCTTTTACCGCGGGAAATATGTCATACCACGGGAAAAAAGTATTAGCGCGGGCGGAAAGCTAGTATTTTACAACTCGGCTGCGGAAGTTGTGAAAGGGCTAACTCAAGTAAAGAACAACTGTTATATGACTTTCCCCCACAGGGTGTCGTATAATTCAATTTTGCTGACATAGTATTTTTTAAACACTGTTGGATACTGCATAATTTTGAAAGAGGTGAGGTTTTTATTTATATGCCATTCAGATCCCAACGCACGCACGTTGCTACACCAAACACATTCATACTCTCCTCAAAAGTTACCGCTACCGGTCACAACCTGTTATTTTTATGTTTTTGAATTTTATGCGATAAATGTATACTCGTTCATATAGGCAGATTATGTATCAAGTCCAGTCAATAAAAAATACTGTTTTTTATTTACTTATTTGTCTACTTTTTATTACAAACTTAAGTCCTTTTACTCATATACCGGTTTGAATAACTTTTCTTCAATTTTATTATTTAGAACGGGGTATTTACGTGAATGCCTTATTAAACTTTAGCCCCTTGGCCGTTTGCTTAATGTTCGCTAATTAGAAAACTTTAAAAAAATATTAAATGGAGGATAAAGCTAAGGCTTTAAAAGTCAGTAATGATCGAGGTGACAATTTACTATCGATCCGGGTCGTTGGGTTCCCTTTAATATGGTTGAGCCCGGCGATGGCTGACCCATGCGTCAAACCCGTGAACGTGGTGCTGCTTGGAGGTACTGGTCTGCTCTAGTCGATTGCCGGTTGTTTTTTTTTGTTATATAATTTAGTTTTTCTACTTTGACTGGTTGCCTTCCTCTAATTGCATACTTCGTTTGCACTCTTTGTTATATTAATCAGATTGTATAAAATAATAATTTTGTAAAATATTTTGAAAAGATGCAACGCCTGTGGAGTTTCTTCCGGCGAGTTCTTCTCCACAGAAGACAGCCAAATTGTGAACTGGCTTCGACGTCGAAAAGTGATTTGTAAAACATACTTCGAATAAAACATATTTCATTTCATTTCATTTCATCCACAAACATAGTGTCCATAGTATTTTACGAACACATTTGCAAGAATACGCAATAATTAACTTTCTCTGTTCATATTAAAGCGATAGCTTTCTTTGATGAAGTATCAATGAATATTAAAATATATTTCTCAAACTTTTTCTATGGTCTGGCCAATGAAAGTAAGCGAAGTTATCAAAAAAGTTACTGAAAATAAGTAACGGCGATCCCTAACCGCCTGTCAAGAGTGGGGATTATGGCAACGCTTAGGGTGCTTTTTCAACAGAGATGCGCTTTGCTACGTTGCTTGCTATGGATGCGTTTGATTTCCACCAATCATTTCATTGGTTCACATTACTTAGCTCTGGTGGAAACGGATTCAGCTAAGATGTGTTTTTTATATGGAAGGATGCATGCTATGGATATAGTACGCCTTCGCCGCTTCCCTACTTTCGACTATCTTTATATATAAAAATTACGTGTCACGTTTATCCGCGATGGACTCCTGAACCGATTTTAAATTTGATTTGCACACCGTGAGCAAATCGACCCAACTTGAAACGGAGGATAGCTTACATTTCAATTTATTGATGATTTGTATTTTTGTGTGTATGTTTGGAATAGACTCAAGAACTACTGAACCGATTTCAAAAATAAAATATTAAATGCAGGATAAAACTAGGTAAGGCTTTAAAAGTCAGTAATATCGAGGTGACAATTTACGATCGATCCGGGTCGTTGGGTTCCCTTAGTAACATAGGCTACCTTTTACCGCGGAAAAATGCACCCTTAGTAACATAGGCTACCTTTTACCGCGGAAAAATGCCTCATTCCCACAGAAAAGACTGTTAACGCGGGCGGAACCGCGGCGGAAATATTTATTATAAACCTTTTATCCAGAAAATAGCAGATGCTATCGTCACATCGCGTAGCTCGAGTCGAGCTACGCATCTTCCTCGCATCGCCACTTTACAGCGACGCATCTTCATAGCACATCTCACTCGCACCGCTACATACGAGTAGCATAGCAGTGGAAACGGTCACGTAGTTTCACAGCTTAGCTATCACATCCTCGCAGCATAGCTCCATAGCACATCTCTGGTGGAAAAGCACCCTTAGGCAGGTGTTGGTTGTTAAGGGCGACAGCGTGTGACAACACGGGGTTAAAGTAGTAGTCCAGGGAATTAAAGTATTATTTTCTAGCAAAGCTGTTAATAATTAATAATAAACCCTGATGATCATAATAATTATTTTCTCAGTGTGGGTTTCGCCTAGTTTAGGAGTCAAGATTTCAGATAAGCTTGTAACTAGATCATTTTAATTTTGAAATACAGTTGTTTTCTTCAAAGTAATTGTTTGTGATTTGTGATGAAGAAAGAATGCCATATTTTAGTTCGTATAATTTAGCCCTAAAAAAGCCAAGTTGGCAACATGATATTATGACTTTTCATGATTGTTCTTGATTTTTAATAGTAGAGTACTTATTCCTAGAGTACTTATTTATCATTTTAATTAAATATCTTTCGTTTTTTATTTATTTTGCCAAGAAGATGCTGGTTCGAGAAACTTGCCAAGCTCATAGTTTTAAAATTTTGCTTCGATTTAAGTATCTATATGACTTTTAGTATAAAATAATAATACTTGTTCCATTAAAGACTCTCATCAACACGAAAATTAATCGCCAAAAGTTTTACGAGGCCAGCCATCTTCAATGAAATGTAATTTATTGTAATAATACTGTTTTTTATTAAATCCCCCAACTATAAAACGACAGTAAAACCAGTGGAGGCACAACTTAATTCGCTTTTACGCGGCTTCGATAAAGATGTCGGCCCGTTATATGATTATTTTATCTCATTTTACTGATGAATATGGAAATATGCAAATTTTAAGTCCTTGAAGCCGTCCTTTTAGGATTAAGTGCGGGTATAGGATGCAAGAGAGAATATGTATTTTTTTATGTTCAGCTACTTACGCAGCAAGCAGATTATTATAGTACTTAGGTATAAGGTAACTCATATTCTCAAGATCCAAACTATAGACAAGTTCATGTGAACCATAATTCTATTTCCATAACGACTACTTAATATATTTAGAGTTTTACTTGTTATTTATACATTGAAGCTCTTATATTTCATAAAATGTTATAGATTATTTTGTTGTATAGCCATAGTGTAAAAATATTCGTAAAGGGTGCTTGCGTTGATGTCTTTCGTATGAAAATTGGTAAACTTGTATGTTAGCGGAATTGCAACTCACGATCTATTTTTAGTTTTGTTAACTTTAATTAAATTAATATCTTTGCATATTCAATTAACTTAGATTTGCATTATTCCAACGAATACGTAAAATCATGAGATTTATAGGTAAGTTACTTGCTTTCTAAGCTCCGCCCGCGTTAATAGTTTTTTCCGAGGAATGAGGCATTTTTCCGCGGTAAAAGGTAGCCTATGTTACTCAGGGTGAATGTAGCTTCCTAATGGAGAGAGAATTTTTGAAATCGGCACACTGTTTTTGAATTTATTCATTACAAACATACACACACACACACAAATACAAATCT
Organism: Teleiodes luculella; assembly: GCA_948473455.1. Classification (NCBI taxonomy): domain Eukaryota; kingdom Metazoa; phylum Arthropoda; class Insecta; order Lepidoptera; family Gelechiidae; genus Teleiodes; species Teleiodes luculella. The sequence goes on from OX419583.1 coordinate 14,403,478, forward strand.
TTCTTCTTTATAATATTAGTATGAAGTATGTTTTCTTTCGTTCCTCTCTTTCTTGTATAACAACCGTCGAATATTTGTTTATCTAACTGGGCTGCAAGTGATGTTTCAAATTAGAACTTGTTCCTGGAAAGCGCGAAAGGGGCCGACGGGGAATCGAACCGGTCGCCAGCATCGGTCTTGTTTGAAGAACTGCGTAGGTGCTTACCGACTTAGCGTACTGGTGAGTAAACGGAAAAAGTTTGGTGGTACAGAAGCCAGCACATGCGATTGGACGTTCACACTACGAAATTCACCCCTACCGCTACGGAATACGGGCACTCTCCAGGTCAACATGTCCAGCCGCATGTGCTGGCTACTGTACCTACAGCGTAGATATTTTTTAATATGTAATATTTCACTTTGTCCATCTGAACCCAAACTACTTGGATAGAGCCTTAAAACACTGCGAGCTCCGATGGTTTTGCCTTTAATACGTAAATTTTACAGCAAATACAAGATACAAACATAAATATAGTTTATTGACACCACGAAATACAAAAGAAAAGCTCACCATGCTGAAATTTGACGTATTAAAACTTCACTTATAGTTTTCGGGGATAGCGGCCTCTAGTTAGTAGGTTGCCTACATAAGGAACAAATTGTTTAAATTTCGTAACACAGCAACTTCGATTCTCATCTACTCATGATTCCCTTTCATTTGATACCCCACATGGCATGTTCTTTTTTACCGCCATATTGGATTTCAGGTACAAGGAGTAATTTTTCGGACTGCTAATAGCGATTTTCGTATTCAGCGATGTCCAAAACCCCCGAAAAGCAATATGAGCAATTTGTTTCAAGATTTGCCCCTGACAATCACAATTCAGAAACTATTTCCTAGTCTATACTAATATTATAAAGAGGAAAGGTTTGATTGTTTGTTTGTTTTTTTGTTTGTTTGTTTGTTTGCATCGAATAGGCTCCGAATATACTGAACCAATTTCAAAAATTCTTTCACTGTTGGAAAGCTACATTCACCCTGAGTAACATAGGCTATATTTTATTTTCAAAAAAATTAGGGATCCGTTCTTAAACTTCAATAATGTAACCCAAGGTGTAAAAAAAATACCTAAAATATCCCTTATAATTGAATAGGCTCCGAAACTACTGAACCGATTTTGGTGAAACTTGGAACAAAGATAGAATAGACCTTGGGAAAGAACATAGGCTACAATTTACTGCGGGAAAACTTCTCATTCCCATGGGAATTTTTTTTAAAGCGGGCGGAGTTGGCACAAAGAAAGAATAGGCCTTGCGGAAGAATATAAGCTAACTTTTACCGCAGGAAAATACCTTATTCCCACGGGAAAAACTATAAACGCGGGCGGAGCCGCGGCGGGAAGCTAGTGTAATATAAAACATACACAATTAATCCCTATGAATATCAAACTTGTGTCTCTTAGATAAGATATAACAGCCCTAGCCTCTACACTAACATTTAATCTCTCTCACAACTCATTTAGTAACACTCAATTGGATTTCCAGATAATCTTGCTGCGTTTCCTAGAAAGCTAGACTAGAAACTGTCCTGCAACTAGTTTGCAAGTACCTTAGTCTCACGGTAGTTCTGATTTGAAGAATATAACTAGGGTTTTATAAAGATCACCTAAGTTTTCCATTGTGATGTCAAATATATAATCAACTAGCTTCCCGCCGCGGCTCCGCACGCGTTAATAGTTTTTCCCGTGGGAATGAGGAATTTTCCCGCGGTAAAAGTTAGCCTATGTTCTTCCGCAAGGTCTATTCTATCTTTGTGCCAACTCCGCCCGCTTTAACAATTTTTCCCGTGGGAATGAGAAAATTTCCCGCGGTAAATTGTAGCGTATGTTCTTTCCTAAGGTCTATTCAAACTTTGTGCCAAGTTTCACCAAGATCGGTTCAGTACTTTCGGAGTATTTTCAATTATTAGGAATATTTTACGTATTTTTTTCACACCTTGGGTTACATTATTGAAGTTTTAGTAAGGATCCCTAATTTTTTGAAAATAAAATATAGCCTATGTTACTCAGGGTGAATGTAGCTTCCCAACAGTGAAATAATTTTTGAAATCGGTTCAGTAGTTTCGGAGCCTATTCGATGCAAACAAACAAACAAACAAACAATCAAACCTTTCCTCTTTATAATATTATAGTATAGTATAGATAACCTAGTTATTTCGGTCGAGTTTTTTCTCGTGTTTCGTTAAGTATCAAATGTGTCGCTAAATGTGGATTATTTGTTGGAAGATGAGATCTTCATAATCATAGTTAGTGCTAAAACGTTCCTAGTTATAAAGATGATCTTAATATTTATACTATTTATTTATATTATAACAAAAAAATATCTACACTGTAGGTACAGAAGCCAGCACATGCGGTTGGACACTCGCACTACTAAATTCAGCCATACCGCTACGGAATACGGGCGCTCTCAAGGTCAACATGTTCAGCAGCATGTGCTGGCTACTGTACCTACAGCGTAGATATTTTTTTAATATTTATTATTTCACTTTGTCCATCTGAACCCAAAATACTTTGATAGAGCCTTGAAATACTGTGAAAAATAAATAAAAACCCGAGTGATATGAATACAACACGATCTCCAACCATGAAAAATGATTTTTTAAAGACATACAACAATAAAAATTAAACACAACGTAAAACGTTCGAATTAAAAGTTTTGTATGAAAAATCTCAAGAACAATTTTCAGACATACGCTCAAAGGTTTTTCTTTATGGTAAGGCCCAAGAAGTTTTCTGCTTCGCTTTGTGTTGCCGCCAGCCTACAGGCGTAGCTTATTAATACTCGTGCAGATCCAGCAGGAGTGCGAGGGCCGATGCGCGTGCGGCGGTGCGCAGTCGACGCGGCGGAGACAATAAATCCGGTTCTGCAGTGGTTGCAATTAAACTAGTGTCGCTCGCGCCGCGCCCGCGCCGGGCACCGTGCGAAAGTGAAGCGAGCGGTCGGGCCAAAGAGCAGCTAAAGGAGACGTGACACATTCAGCGTCTTTGATTTTTTGGCGGCGCGTCACATACTACGTCATTGGAAGAGCGACCAATTAGAAGCCGAGGCCTGAAACGCGCTATCAGAGTTTTCGCAAGACATTGATCAAATACAAGTTCCAACGAAGTACAGTTGGACCGCGGTCCCTGGGCTCACCACCATGCCTGGTGGAAGATCTTCCCTTTGTCTCCACAATTTTAATACATAGCTAAAAAAATTACGGCGTGATAGAGCCCGGTTCCCGTATTAAGCCTACATTCGGGCGATAAGCTGCCCTGTAACTTCGTCCCCGTTCCGTCGTCGTGCCGAGAACGTGCGTGTTATTCACTTCGGATTGGTCCGATAGCTGCGAGTTCAGACTTTATAAACAACCTACTCCTTCTGTGGAGGAAAAATAAAGAAATATCCACATGATGATAAAATCTTGTCCAAAATCATCTACCTACAGTAGAAATTCCTTTCATCCTGTAGCCCGATTCGTGTACAGTTTAATCTTTCTACTGTTTTCCTTTTCCTGTGTCTACTTCCGCGACATTTGCTCATCATAATTCCGCAGTTTTAAGTCACTTTCAGAGGCAGTTTATACACGTCTTCATTTTAGGTAGCCTGCGTTAAAAAAAGAATAGTTCCTTCAATTTTCATCAACTTTCTTCCAGATAACGGATTCGTATTTTCCAGAACCATGTATATTCAATGCAAGACCGAATTGGCATCTTCTTGATGAGCAACACTCTCGTCATTCTTCTTTCTCCTTCTCTGGTGGCTTTTCCACCGGAAATTGTAGTCAAACGCTAACGACCTCGTTAAAAAAACTAGCCTCAAGGTGTCTCAAGTGCGGTGCCTGGTCTCATCTGGCGTGCAGACTGCAGACTCTGTGCCGTCTGGGCAGAGTGCAGACTTGGCCAGGTCGGGCGGGTTCGGCAGTCCGCGCGCAGTCGCCGGCGCAGTCGGTCGCGCCGCCGGTCGCATGCCGCGTCACCCATGGTCTACCCCGAGGCGTCCCGCTGGGGCGCTCCCGACGCCGCCCTCGCACCCCTCTACGATGACGTCTACAGAGGTCAGCTGACATTTCCTCCATTACGTCACAAAGGGACAGTTCTCTCATTCTCTTCTATAGAACTGCAGTGATTTCATTTACAGTTTCCTTCCACCCTAGTTCAGTCAGTCATCAGGATTTAATATAAAGAATTACCTTTCTAATATAATCCTATGTAATGTCTGACACAAAGTGTTTACCATTACTTCTTTAAGAGTCCAGTTTTAAAATTACTATTAAAGTGATTTCTATATTCTTTACACATGAGAAAAAAAGATTGTATGATGTTCTATGGAAAATGTGAGGAAAAAATCCCTTTTTATATCTACCACATAACTACCCACATTTGCTACCGCTATGCGACATCCTTTGTCTAACTGAGCTGTTACTTCGGTAGGCTATGCTCTCCGTTATTATTTTCACTAACCACTGTTTACTAAAGCTTCTCCGCTTGGTTTCTTTAAACCTGTGAAAGGGTTTTTAGCCTTTTTGGTCATGGTTACTTACTCGCTTTGGGATCTTTGTAATGCATAAAACATTCTGCTATCATCCTCTGTTTATTTTTTTTATGTAGAGTCCCTGTATCTAAAGAAAAATATTAAGTTAATAACTTTTAGCACAAACCATAACTTCAACAGGTTTACTCATTTTGGTTCATAGATCGCGACTTATTAACAGTGAAAGTTAAAAAATAGTCCAATAATTCGTGGGTATACATCATGTTTAACATAAACTCTCGCTTAACGACTTTCACTAACTTCTTTAAACAGATTAACAGTTTTTGTCATGTTATATAGAAGTACCTTTAGTGTTCAACGTCTAAAGGTTATTTTTTAATCTGCAAGTCTGACTATAAACGGCGTGCCATTCTCGGAGAGGTGTAATTATCTATCTAACTGGATTCCCTCGTAACAAAAAGCGACAATTTACAAGTACATTGCCTAGTCGATATGACTAAAATTGAATAGTTCACATTTGAGGCTAACTGACTATCCAATGAACATCACCACAAGTAAATTGTCGCTTCGCGTAGTGGCCAATGGTAAAGAGTTTGTGTTGAGCGTCTATTGGAATCAGCTGATCCCCACCTCTTATCTCTCCATCTAAACAATAGAACCGCGATACGCTATCTCAGTGTGTTTGTATAATATAATCTTTAATATCTTTACTATCATTATGATATCGCTTTTTGTTCTTTGTTTTTTTACTATGTTTACTTATAGTTGTTACTTTTATTGTATCGTATCGTTGACAGTTTATATTATTATGTTCCCACTGGGAGGCCTAAGCCTATCCTGAAATACAATGAAATATAATGGTAATGCTTTAGTGCTATTTGTTCCAGATTTATTTTAAATTAAATCCGCATTTGTTTCTGGTATACGAGTATGTTATACCAATAATTATTAAAGTTCTCTTTTTATACGATCTTTGTTATTTTAAGCTCTTTTTTTCAAAAGAATTGTAATTTGCTTGTATCAAATTCTCGAACCCGTTGTCTGCGGTTATAAACCCGCCATTCTACCACTGTTGCCACCCAGACCCATGACGACTGCAACCGACCGGCATCTCGACTGATTTTTAAATTGACCCTCGCTTGAGGAAATAGACTGTTATCGATGTTTTTGATATACCGGTATTCTCTGATTTGATCTTAAAATAATAATATTTTCCATAAAATTTATCGTATAATGTAAATTTAAACAGAATAGTGAAACTTGATAAGTTGATTTTTGTACACAAGCGTGAAACATGAAAACAAGAAAAAGAAAGAGTTACACTAGCATAAAAACCACTGCGAAAAAAACAATAATCTATATAATAAAATAATCTATATAATAAAACCGTAGAGGTCGAAAATCTGTACATACTCGTAGAAAAAAATGCTAAAGTAAAAAGTGATATAAAACATATCCAGATTTTTTTAAATTTTTCGTTTCTTAAGCTGTTTGTACGGGCTAATCTCCGAAACTGTTAAAACGATTTTAGTGAAATTTTGCATGGCAGCACCTAATATTCCCGGTCAACATCTTAGATAGTTTTTACCGCAAGAAAATATCTGCACGGAAATGTAAAAAAACAACGGAGGCGTAGCCGCGGTCGGACAGCTAATTTAAACTAAATTTGTTTTAAAATTAAGTTACCTGAAAGACATTTCTACCTTAATAATAATAATTAAAAAAAAACACTTATCTGTAGGTATACAGTTAAGTTTTTAATAGTGTTACTCTGTTGGATATTTTAGTGAGTATGTATCCTATTTTATTCTACTGTGAAACGATGTATTTATCGATAAATTTCGATATCGATAATACAAATCCCTTGGCTAACGGTAATTCCCCGATCTGTACCGTTGCCGAACGCTTTAATTGACTGTAAAGAGATTCGCGATGGTCTATGCAGAGAACTCTACCTATTTTGAACTTCGGTAAAGTTTAGGCTGACTCTATTATAGCTACACATATTTTACTTTATTAGATTTTATTAAATTACAATGAAATTGTATGCGCGACGCACGACGCTACGCTCGAAAGACGCTAGTATAGGGGGTCTCTAAATGTTGAAGAAGAATAAGTTTTCAATATACAGGGTGTAATTAACAGATTAGAAAATATTAAAAGGATATTGTGCTCTGTCAACGGATCTGATATTTTTTTCTAAAGAAACTTTAAGCAGCGACGAATTCTTTATTTGTTGATACTTTTAATCCCGGAAAATTTAAGTTCCCGTGGGAAAGTTTTAAATTACTACGGAAAAGTCGGAATACAACGCGGCCGTATCCGCGGACAGACAGAGTTCCAAATAAACGTATTTAAAGAATAATTTTCTAAGAGAACTGTCAAGAAATTTTCATGTAAGTAATTAAAAATTAATTAGTTAGTACATACTAACTAATTAATGTCATAATATATTTTGATGTTTCATCAAGTTATAAGTTATAACGTTATTAAGTATAAATTACTTACTCGTATAACTAAACATAAAGTCTTATAACGTGCAAGCAGTAAAATAACATACAAGTGATTAAAAGGCGCACGGTACATTTACACCCTTTCGTTGTAAAAAGCAATCACCATGCATTTAAAACCCGGAAACAAGCGAAGTGCCTGTTACTCAGCCTAGGCTAATAGAACAGTTAGGTTATAAAACTCTTTATCAGATACCTCTAATACCTCAGTTTATAACTTATAAAACCGTTTCATGACTGATATAAAACCTATCCGTGACTAAAGTCTGATATAAGGAACTTTGATGGACTTCATGAGCTTGGTCCGATGAATACTCGTATAATTCTCAAATACTTTATTCGACATAAACAAGTAACACAAAATAAATTAACAATAGCTATTGGCGGCCATATCGTTTTAAGCGATTTAATTACGACAGGGTAGTTTATTTATTTGTTTACAAACTACATATTTAATATTAAATGTAGAGTTACATAACACACAAGCCATAATTTATTTAACTAAACACAAAAACAAGAAGATTCCTCCTTTTAGGGTGACGGCTGAAAATCAGTGTTGCCCTTTCGGGTAAATTTCCACTAAGCCTGGGACATTGCATATTGCACACGGGTCGCTTTATTCATTAAAATTATAATTATTCTTTATGTTGTGATAGTAACTCAGATTTGGTGCTGTATTCGTTTTGAGCTTTGTTATATTTGTGTGTGTGCAATTATTATGCCATAAACTCTTATCTATCTATCTAAGATACAATAAACAAGTAGAAACTTCCGTGATCCCAACCCGCCCCGTGTTGAAAATAGACAATTCTGTAATAAAGAAACACTACGTGAATACTATTTACTATACTAAATCCAAGAACAGTCCACAGGTCTCTATCCCTCCGGTCTATGAGGACTTAAAACCAAAATATCCTATTACTCGTACCACTAACTATAAGGGAGGTGTTGCCACAATCTCCACGGTTAGCAGATTGGCGATCGCAATAGATATTAAATTCACAGGTGAATGCAGCTCATTCCATGGATATATTATAAGTTTAAGACTCCCCCCATACTAGCGTCTTTCAAGCGTCGTCGCCGTGCGTCGCGCATACAATCATCCGCGTCCGTCTTTTGTTTCACTCGCCTTGCTGCCTATGATTCATGAAGGAAGAAAAAATTTTACGCGCCTTTTTTTTTTTTATGGGCGTAGAATTTTTTTTCCTTCATGCTATGATTGTATGAGCGTCGCACGACGACGACGCTCAATAGACGCTCGAAATACGCTAGTGTGGGAAGGGTCTAAAAGTGTGCAGGAATATAAAAAGACAGCCAACAGCTTGTGTAGAGACCGTTAGCAGTGACAAGTTGGAACATGCACAGCTCTATTCAGGTTGAGACTTGCACACTCCTGTCTGACTCAATGCCAAATCAATTGCCCGCTTCATACACCTGGACTCGAAAATTATTTAATCCTATAAGTAGAATGAGCACTATCAAATCAGAATAGCGACTCTTAAAAAAAATACAATTTCAAAAAGTAGAATTCTGCGTTTTTTCCTCTCAACTACTTACGGCATATTGTTTCATTATGTTGACGATATTTTTAGCAATATTGCTTTTATTTATTTACCACAGACAACTTCAGACAAGCAATAGCTTTCATTGGGCTTTAGCATAAAATTTTATGCCAAAAATAAAAATACCTAGAGATATATTATTAAATTATAATCGAAGCGAAAAATTAAGACGGCCCGGATAGCCCAGGAGGTGCGGGTTCAAGTCCCTGCCCAAGCTCAATGATCTTAATTTTTCGCTTCGATTATAATTTAATAGTATATACTAACAGGCGTCACCTGTGGATAAATCAATGAACTAGAGATATATTATTTTTTAAGCTCCATAATGGCTGCCATAACTAGAATCGGGCTCTCATTACGCATCATATGTAGCAGGTGCCCGTCACACTGTGGTTGTCTCGAGAACCCTGCACACTAGGGCGAGACCGCAACGACCTATAATTACCATAAATAGTAACGTTCCTATTGGACGAGCCATTTAAAACAACGTAGAGGTATATTTTTGAGCAGTTTAAAATGTCGTTTATTAAAGTTGCAAGGACTATCTGGGTACCGCATCATTGTTAACGTATTAAACCCGCTCAGTGGCCCAATGCTGCTTTTCTACCAAAATATATGAGATCATGAGTAGTGCACAGCAAAAAAAACAACTATTGTAGGTACCTCTTCAAATCACGTTACGTCAGCGAACTAAGAAAATGAAGCCTTTAGGAGAGGGTGGCCATTTTCCCACTTAATACATTTGAATAAGTACTATTAGTGGATTTTTCCTTACGCACTGCTTTATTTCTAGCATATCTGTGATGGAAAAGCAGTTTAACAGCCCCCATGCTTCTGGTAGCACCACGTATACTAGAACTCTGGGTCTGGATTGTTGTCTTCGATGGAGGACATTCGTATGTGTGCTAATAAAACACAAACACAAATAAATAAATTAACAAGTATTGGGCTCAATTCCGGCGTGGCCGCTAAACTAAAAAGTGGATGGGAGATGAATAAAATTAATTTTAAATAAATGATAATTTTAAATAAGCAGCGCAGCTGTCAAATTCAGCCTAATTTAAGTGGGATGTTTTCGCATGCATCCTAAACTAGTGCAAAATATGCGTAAAATCGACGTTTGACGTCTCTGAATTTAAGGTCAAAATCACCTGTCCCTTTTCGTGAAAAGGACACATGGTTTAAATTTAAGAGAGCATAATATGTAGAATCAAGCCCATTGCTCGTCTAAATTAATGTTACTACTGACTTATTCACTAATTAAAGTATACTTTATCCTTAAACCTACTGCCGCATGCCCATAGGTGGAAAAGTAAAAACAAAATGATCATAAGTTTAAGTGTTTTGTAAACAAAAGCCTAAGGCAGCCGACGTCGGCCGAGCTATATTTAACCCGGCCTGGCTTGCTGGCTGCACTAGAGTGACTCACCTCACCTCCAGATATATTACACTACATACAGAAGTATACGGAGTACACCTTGCAGCAAATATCCGTGTTACCACGAAAAGTTAAAACAGTATTGTAGCAGAAGTTTTAATAATAATGTGTTCAAAAAAAAGAAAGAATAGCCATCGAAATAAAAAGATGTATGTAAAAATCATCGATAATTTTATAATCCCTTAGTTCTAAAATAAAACAGTACTTACATGTTGTCTTTTTATAGCAACCAACATACAGGTTTTGTAAAATTGAAACACGAAAAATTATACGCAGATTCCATAGGATCAAAAAATTAAAAAATTCCAAATACTTAATGAAACTTAATCCGAAAAAAAAAAAACATTCAAGTAAATTTAAAGCTGACTCATTCATAAAAATACAAGACCATTAAAATATACATTCACTTGTTTTCGTCGGTGGTTTTGGGTTGGGTTAGGGTCATCGCATTTAATATCCGGGAGGTGCAAATTGGTACCAATTTGTGATTTTTTAATTAATATATTATATTTATAAGGTCATTCGACGCTCTTACAGCAAAGGAAATCATTTTGAGAAAACCTGCACATCCCCGCAAAGAAATTCAAAGATTGTGTGTTACAAAAATAACCGTGATAGATGTTTACCCAACTTCTATAATTAACTGGATACGATGGAAGAAGCCCACCACATGACAAAAAAAAAGTATTAGTTTATTGCTTTTTTAACAGATGATTCCTGATAGCGTATACTATGAATTATAATCGAAGCGAAAAATTAAGATCATTGAGCTTGGGCAATTCCTGTTAACATGTATTGTGCAATAAATGGTTTACATAAGTAATTACAGTACATTATCGTCCCCTTTCAAAATAATAGCCCCAGCTTCCTACTAAATACTAAGCCAGGAAACGCTGAACCCAGCAGGAGGCCATCTCGATTCTGAGACTATATTCAAATGGTTCAGTTCAGACCACTATGAGTCACGAAGACAAGGCTGCAATATCGACAGACGCGCTGTATCGGGTGGATGACCTATTAAACAGGTCCGTAGGTAACTCGGAAAGCGAATTTATGCTTTTTATGCCGTCTGTGGTCGCGATTCTCAAATCTCAAATGACAAAAAAATATGTTGGGTTTTTTTTTAATAAAATTGCCCTGACACTTTAGCCGTAAAATCAACGTATCAAGCTTACCCCACTTCTCGCAAGTATGGGGTGTGAACCAAAGACTAAGTTTATTCATCAAAATGTTTGTCTCACGATATTTATGTTTTTTTATATTTAGTTATTCATAATTTTCCATTTTATTCAGGCGCACCGTTTATCTATGTAACTAAAACAACTGCGAACCATTAACGGTAGCCAAAGACGATGTGTGACAACTCTCAAAGGGAGAGGATGCCAACAGTAGATGATTTAAATTGCAGTAGAAGTGTATTTCTTAAATACCTATTTCGTTATAATTTATTATTTTATAAATTTATTCATTTTTAGGTCGGGACAATTCTTTGAGAGTTGGATCTGTTGATCATTCTTGTTTCATATAAAGATCTTATTTGGTAAACTTAGTAAAACTGCCAAATTATCGTCAGTACTTGATACTAAATATAATAGTGGTAATAGTGGTAACACGTAATAGTGGTAAGCCTTTTAAAAAGTATCCTAAATGTTATACATACGAAAGAAATTGAACAATATTTTTAAAGTCGGTTAATAAAGAAGCAACGTTTATTTTGACCTGGTGCCAGAATAGGGGCCTTTATCAGTTTTATAATGGTTTTATAGTCATTAATCTTGTGATGACGAGATCTTTATACGTGAGGCTGAGGTGTTTAAGTTTTTCTAATGTAGTGGCGACTGTTTGTATTGAAGCTTATTGAAGTTTGATTAATTAAAAGCACTCTAGAAAGTTATATGATCGTTTTTCTACCATTTCATGCACTGCAAAAATAATTTATTTGTTGCATAGTGGTCGAGTTGGTTTGTTGGTGCTTTTGTAAAGTTATTCTACTCTATTAATAAAGAATTTTAAAAAACATCGTGCACTATTGTTTTTTTTACAGTGTGTTTGAGTCGCATTGTATTTTTTTCTAATTTGCGTCAACATAATTATTTCGTTTGGGACGACTAACTTAATATGTCAAAAGAAAAACTACTAATGACTATCAATTTATCTTCAAAAACCAGAGAAGTTGGAAAGCCGCGAAATTCGTTATTCTGAGCCTTCTTCTAAATGAGAAGAATTACATTAAAAAAATCGTAATTCAAATATTTCCGACTGGCCAGTGTACTTCGCGTAAAGAAAAAAAAACATTTGCTCAAATCAAATTAATTCGCGGTAGTTCATTATGGAATAGCTGTTTCCAGGAATGATGTAAACAAGGTGGAATGTTTCCCAGAAAAGCTTCGTACAATTTCGTTGACAAACTTGGCGAAAATTAAGTAAATCTACATCAAATTTTGGCTATAATTCATTATGTAAATTAGCCAATTCCCGCCGCACGTATTTGGGGGCACCGTATAATTTTCAAGTTGGAAATACCACGTTAAAAGCGACAGACATGTCTTGCACATTTCCTTGAACGCTTAAATAAAATTGTAAATGTTTTTATTCTAAAAAAGAAACATTTTTAGATGTCAAAGCTAAAGAATATCGAGGACCAGATGTATATGGTTGATGATGGTTGACCTTTCAAGGTAGTCGTCATCTGAAGTATAAAGTCAAAGTCAAATCAAAGTCAAATAGTGTTTATTCGAAGTAAGACTTCACAAAATCATTTTTCGACGTCTAGGCGGGTTCAAAATAAAATAAAAAAAACATACATCGTATCACATCATAAAAACGTAGCGTTTCCTGAAATCGCACAAACTTTTAGTCTAGCAGCTCAAGTGCACAATTTAATACCTATTTGAGCTGCTTGCTCTACATTCAATTCAATTTAAACTTCTTAAGAAAGAAAGAAAAAAAAAAGTAATTAAAAATATATATATGCGCTACATAACACATACATACAGAAATTCAGCACAGCATTTTTACTTTTACATCTAGCAAAATTGTATTTGCACAGAAAAATACGGCAAATTTGTTCTTTTAAGTGTTTAAAAATATAATTTGTGTCACTATTTTTGAAATTTTTCATAGCACAGCTTTCTAGTTGGTTTATTGTAACACCACAATTATGTGTGGGATCAATTTTATCCGATTGTCTTAACTTTCTCAAACGGCTCAGTATTGAGTTACCGTGAGAAGGCTTGACAGGCAGTGCGCGGCTTCGCGGCTTGTTAATAAGTCGTAAATACAAGCGTGTGAACAATTTATTGAAATAACAACTCGCCTTTTAGAAATATGGAATCTGTTTTGGAGAGGTTTCGTACTAATAGAGGTAGGACGTAAGATTTTTTGTTTATATTTTTCTTTTTTAGTTATTCACCTGTGACTATCCTGGTTGTCTTCCAATTTTCCCGCAACAAAATTTAATTAAGTATAAGTAGCTAGTCTTTATATCCACAAAAAATATCAGAATCCGCCTCGTCGTTTCAGCACAAAATACTAAAAAAAAACCGACCAACAAACAATAATATCTACTTTTTTATTAATCATAAATAGTAATAGATTTTTTATGTTAATTGATTCTCTGCAATTTTTTGCTTCAATATTTTTTTTCAACTCTCACAATTTTACAATGTTGCAACTGTAATAAAAAGGTATATTTACACTCAATGGCACCACATTACTACAACGCAAAATTGAAATAAAGCATCGCCCCGCTGATGTGAAAATCGCGTGGGTCGCCAAACGCGATTCCCTCGGACAACGCACTCACGCAGTCATTAACTTATAATACTTGTAATGCTCATATGGGCATGTCAAGCAGGTGCGGGTAGCCACAAGAAAATTCGCTCAAGATAAAAAAGAAAAACAAGTTTCCTTAATGAGTGTTCAGCGCTTATGACACTGTGGAAGTCCCATCAGTCATGCGGGGCGGACTGCTGTGACCGAATCGTGTTTTGACATTTCGTGGCTACTGACGCGACGCAACGTTGCGGCTGTGTGATCGGGGCTTTAAATCGTTCATTAATTTCAATTAAGTTTTTTTTTATTGGGTTGAAACAATAAGCTCTAGCTAAACCCTTCTTGCTCACCCTACACATACCGAAAACACCTGGGTGAACCGTAGAAAATCTTCTTTTACTACCTTTCACCTTTGTCCACCTGAAGTAGTACATATTTCTCTTATTTTCTTTTGTAATTTAGATTTGGCTTCTGGGTTTTTTTGTGAATTATGTTTTATTTTGTAGAGCTTCAGTTTGTTATATTTAAGTATTTATTTTCTTATAACTCTACCTCATTCATAGAACATAAGTAAACAGGTTATTTAAATCACATAAGCTAGCTTCTAAATCAGCCTATAACAGTCCACTGCTAAACTAAGGCCTTGATTTCCTTTTTTTTTTGGATCTCCCTTGAAGGGGGATGTTGCCATAATCCCCAAATATAGTAGGCAGGCAGATAGGGGACTGCAATTATTTTATATTCTTCCTCTTTAAAACGTGACTTTGTAAATTAAATTGAATTTATATTTTATACTTTCCAACTAATATAAATAAATGTCAAAGCTAACCTTTGATTGACCTTTAAAGAATCATCAGATAGATCTGTCAGAGGTTTATTAAGGAGTAGGTACCTAATGTGTGTTTGACATTTTAAAGGGACCTTTATACATATATGTATAGTTCGTATGCATCAGTAGCAACGATTATGTATTCCGAACTGTTCTCGTCGATAGCCACGTCCACAGACTACGATACAGGTGACGTCATATTATTGCTAAAGATCTTTTCAAACATAAAAAAAACATCAGAATCCATAAAAAAAACTTCCAATTCTCATTCTTAAAATATAGAAGTACAAAGCTTGAAGACTGACGGTGATCTTTTTTGCTCTACTGAATTAGTTATCTTAAAATTTATATATCTCATCCGTTATTGTATGTATTTAATTCCCTTTATATCTATAATAATAATAATAGCTATACATAGTAAGTAAATTATAATTTAAATATTTATTTGAGAATTTAATGAGTCTATAAATAACTAGTGTAGTATACAAGTCTACCTGTTGCTTTCAATCATTTCATCTTCTCTTATATACCAGGTTAAGGCAGAGAACTCATAAATTAAGTTAAGTTTACCTATTGTATACAGTTTTCCTTGTTATTTATATTTTGTTTGTATATACAATAAATAAAGAACATAAAAATCATCTTAGATCTATATCATTACATAGTCTGTAAGAAAGCCGCGAAGACCTGCTTTCTAAGATCTGAAAGCTTTGTGTATTAAAGCTTTGAGCTTTGTGTTTAATAATCAAAGGCCGAAAGACGTCCATTGCTTGACAAATATAGTCTAAAAGTCCCCTAAGATACAGAGGTTGACTAGTAGAAGTTGCTACTTAGGCAGTAGGGCTGCCTACATTCGCACATTGCATTTTGGTGAATTGATACTGTACTGCAAATCCTAGTGCGCGATAAAGTGTATTTAAAAAAAAAGCTATTGTTTTGTTCCATATTTTAATTATTATTTTTTTATATATATATAGTGGCACTAGTAAACTTTGTGCCAGTGTCAAGTAAGGAAACTAAAATTTTGTTTTTTCTTGCAGCTGACGGCGTGCTGTCAACAGTGAACGTGGTAGAAGCCCTCCAGGAGTTCTGGCAGGTGAAGGCGGCGCGGGGGGGCGGCGCGGGCGCGGGGGCGCTGGTCATATACGAGTCCGTCCCTGCCGCGCACCCCCCCTACGTCTGCTACGTCACGCTGCCAGGAGGCGCCTGCTTTGGCAGTTTTCAGGTAGCAACAAAACCCCTCCGGTCGACTTTGACCACCTAATTTGACATCTCCGAAAACGACCTCTTCCTGACTTGATCACTAACATATGTTAACATGTGTTAGGTTATCTACTTTGATTTCCTTCAGCTATTTATTAACGATGGTATTTTCTGTTCTGTGTGAAGAGGGTTAACATACAATTTCTTATTCACATATACTAAGACTGGACTGATTAAAATTTCGTTCTTTCCTTAATTTAGTTTTTTCCGTCGCTCTTGAAGTAGAGGATCCAGAAGCGTAGCGTGCCTTGGCGGGGCCCCGTATAAAAATTTGTTTAGGGGCCCTTAGGAAGGGTAAAGATTTTTCACAAAAGTAAAAAAAATGGTGCACTTTTCCCTGGCCACCACATAAGTGATACATGCATGTTTGATATACCAGATTTTCGAGCATAATTTCAGCTATCATAGTGCCAAATTCCAGAATTAGAGACAAAACTCGAACGACGCTATGGTCTAAAGACAGTGTGTTAGCTGGAGCACATACCGTCAGCCGACACAAGCGAGATCTTCGAAATTACTTCGAATATTCACAAGTATTAAAGCTCTAGATTTAGAGACCAATTGCAGCCATCCATCTCCAAAAAATCTACTTCCGAAATGCATTGTGGAAATACATCTCTAGGGTCAGTAGTTTTGATGCTCTAGATGTGGTAGCTGGACGGCGGCGGCTGGCTTACACACAACTTAATGACGTTTTATTCAAGAAATACTGAAGCTACTGACTAAATTTTTTTTGAGTCTAAGGCAGAGACAACAACCGTGGTCTAAATCATTAAGTAGATGCAAATTGTGCGGCTGGAGGGTCAGGACCCCAGCCGCACATTAAATTTTTTCGTATACCTATCTCTTTCCACAATGCATTTCAGAAGTAGATTTTTTTGGAGATGGATGGTTGCAATTTGTCTCTAAATCTAGAACTTTAATATGTACTTGTGAATATTCGAAGTAGTTTCGAAGATCTCGCTTGTGTCGGCTGGCGGGATGTGCTCCAGCTAACACACTGTTTTTAGACATAGCGTCGTTTGAGTTTTGTCTCTAATTCTGGAATTTGGCACTATGATAGCTAAATTTATGCTCGAAAATCTGGTATAACAAACATGCATGTATCACTTATGTGGTGGCCAGGGAAACGTGCACAAAAAATGCAGAAAATTAAAAGAAATATTTATTCATCATAACTATCCATCTAAAGAAATTGCTGTATTTTTACTTTTGTCATTTGTGAAATAGAATAAAAATTGGGAAGTTTCTATTAATTTTTGCTTACGCACGTTGGGGGCCCCGTATAATTGATACGGCTGATACGGCGGTAGCTACGCCCCTGAGAGGATCGTAACTAAAATACGCGATTTGTCAATACTTATCAGGAGAATTTCTGTCTCTTACTCTGTTACTTACTGTAATAGTACATAGTACATACACATAAAAAAACAATCCACCTGTTTGCACTAACCTTGTCTTAAGACATAAGCTAACTAAAGCTTAAAAAAAGAATTGTTTTTCACTAACAGTCTAATTGGGCTCATAAAGGTTTTAAAAAAGCCTAGCAAACAAAATTTTCACCAAATCTCACCTTAATACTTCAGGCATCAACTTAAGCGATTCTTAAGTTAGTGCTAACGGGTGTGAATAGTTGTTACGCAATTAAAATAATGAAATTTATATGAATTAATGTATTCATCAGAAGTAGGAGACCGCACAACAAATCTTATATTTATTCCACCCTCCTATAATTATTTCTTCCTGCTATACTATATTTAACTTAATAATATTTCTTGGTCAGAATTGCCCAACGAAAGCGGAAGCCCGACGTAGCGCCGCGAAAATCGCCCTTATGAACAGCGTGTTCAACGAACACGAGTCCAGGCGCATATCCGAACATTTTATTGAGAAGGCGGTGGCGGAGGCCCGGGCGTCCTTTGCAGGGGACTCCGGCAGCCACCATCAGGATTCCAGCGCTGGCATCGCGGCCTTTAGGTAAGTGTCGGCTTCGTAGCCTAGTTTGCAGTATGTCTGCCTACGAAACACAAGGTCGCGGGTTCAAATCCCAGGGCAAACATTCGTGTGACGAGCACTTGTGTTTGCCTTGTGTCTGGATGTTGTATATTTATATATGTATGTATATCAGTTGTCTGAAACCCTTAGTACAGGCTCTGCCTAGTTTGGGGTCAGATGGCCGTGTGTAAGATGTCCCAAATATTTTTTGTCATCACTCTTTTACCACCAAAAATTACACACTGCAAAATTCCATCAGCATTTGGTAGACCTTCCGCGCGTTTACACAAAGCGCTTTAGATCATCTTTCGCGCACCACGATATGCCAGTGTCTGTGAGTATAACTCAGCTCTTACCTATTTAAAATTAAAAAGACCCGTAAAAAATCGTAATCACCCAGCTCTTTTTAAAACTAGAGTGAATAGGCATTTTCTGAGAGAGCTCGCTACACCCTCAGTCATCTTGTCCGCTATGTGGGCCTGATTGAGACCAAAAGCAAATCCATCAAACAAAAATAAGACTTCCTCAACTGGTCTATATTATATACCTTCCCTAAGAATCTCCACAACGATTGGTTTTGCGCTGCTTGCTGCAACAACTTTATGTGAGCTTTAGCTATCGACAGACAAAAGTTTATAGCTGTACGAAGGCCTAAATAGTATAACTCCACACCGGCCAATCCTTTAGTACAATTATTATATGTTGAAATCACTAGCTCATACGTCTTCTATTCGTAGACTTGAAAACCTTCCTGCCGCGATAGTCAGTGAGGTGGCATTTACTTCACTCTACTTTTTGGATAATGTTCTTTAGATAAAAGTAAAAAAAAAGTCTAGGGTTTGCACACTTACATTGTGCTTTTAGAGCTATTTTTATGATTTACATCTTTAAAAGTATTATGAATTAACAAAAGCTCTCTCTGTCAAGGTTTATGCTGGAAGCGAACAAAGGGCGGACGATGCTGGAGTTTCAAGAGCTAATGACAGTTTTCCAGCTGCTACATTGGAACGGATCCCTAAGAGCCATGCGCGAGCGCCAGTGCTCTAGACAAGAGGTAACTATACGTATAATACACAAATTCTCCACGAATAAGACAGTTTAAGATTAAGGATGGGTTTCCGGAATTTTTTAACTACGCTTTTGTCGCAAAATTCGACGTATAAGATTCACCGGTCTTACGAGAGAGCAGATGGCTCTACCAAAAGATAGCATATACCAACTAATCTAGGGGCGGCGGCGGCGGTTCAAAGGAATCTGGAACCTCGGAACCTGGAACCTGGAAGTGCGTTGGTACGGAAAACATGGTTGAGGAGACGTCGTTTGAGGGCCTCTGTCTCTATAAGTATTTTGAATTCATTCATTGCAAACCATGCGCTATAGGATATAATGTAATGTTATTTTACTTTAATAGATCTGTATGCTCCATTAAAGTTCTTCAATAAAAAGGGATTTTTAAGCTGATACAACAACATAACATACAGCATTATATTAGAAAAAAAATGAGTTTTACTTATTCCGATATGAATAAATGTAAATCCATATATTAAAGTGCCAGACACAAATAAAAGTTGCTTACTATTCTCAGTACCTACCTAAAAGTTAGCACAAAAAATATTTTCTATGAAATATTACTCTATCTATCCGTTATTATTCTATTGTAGTAATTTCCCATGCACAGTTATATCGAAGACGTTTACAATAATATCGTGCGAACTGACTATTAAAAACAAAAGATGTGTTACTCTGATTTCACACGGTTCACAGTGTTGTGAATTGAGATAAACCTGTCTTAATTGAATTAAAATTACCCTCTGTTTATTTTCTACTTAATTCATTAAAATATCCGCCAATGAGAGATCCGTACATATTAACTGGGTTTTAAGAGCGGGAAAAAATAACAATTATTTTTCTACGGTGATAAGTAACTTTTCTCTAGAGGGTAAAGTGAAGAGGTAGTTAACAAATAAACATCTAAATATTCAAGTTTATAAATATCTATCCCTCTATTTATATTGATAAATTTCTAGTACATTTCTCTGATTTTACTTAAATCCTCGTATAGAACTAATTTACTATAGTAAAAATTTGTCTGTATGCCAGTCTACGCCGTAGACATTATTGCCAACTAAAAGAACTCCAAGTATTTAATTAACGTGTCTTCCGAAGCAACACGTTTTTGTCGCACTTATGAGTCTAGACTAGCTACTAAATTACTTAATCTACTACACTGGTAGAGTAATTCCCAAGATATTTCAGACGCCAGGATGCCACTTAGCAATGAGAGCGGATTTTTAAAATAAGAAAGAAGTGTAAGCGAAGCGAAGTAATGTGCCCTATGGTTTTAATAAACAATTAATGTAGGTAATTCAATAATTTGGCAGGCAACAGACTTGTTTTTTTTTGTAAAACAATGTTTGTAAAACCGACTGGTCTTCACTTAGAAAATTTGAATCGGGGGAAGATAGATAAAGAAAATGGCATTACATAAAACACACATGGACAATAATGGACATGACACATCACACACACAGACACAATCGCCACAACTATAAGTTTCAGTGTGTTGTGATAAAGGTGGTGGCACACTACTCGGCGCGGGCGCTTGACGACGCGATGCGGGAGCAGATGGCGCGCGAGTGGGCGGCGCGGGAGCGCGAGGCGGCCGCAGCGGGAGGCGGCGTCGTGCGGGCCGAGCTTGCGCGCGCAGAGCGGGAGCTACGCGCGGCTAGGCTCGCGGCCAGAGAACTGCGGTTCCCTAAGGTGACTTACATTTTTTGTAAAAAGCTACCTACATATACCTTTTTTTTTTCAATTATTATATGTTTTTACGTTTTGAGTAACAAACATCCAAACGTTGACGTTTATAATATTGATGTGAATAGCATTATACATAATACTTGTGACTTATCATACACGCGAACAAAAATGCAATATCTTGTACATTTATGCTTTAAATAAATAAACACATCCATTTAAGGCTATCGTGCTGGCTTGCTTTTCTAGCACAGGAAATCTCTACCTTTCAAACTTATTTCAACTTATTTAGTCAGGCAATTCAAGATCTGCGTTGGATGTTCGTTGTCTTGATATTAATTTGACATTGTTTCCATTTTCTCAGGAGAAACGCGACATCCTGCAGCTGGCCGCTCGCTTGCAGCCGCCCCAGCAACAGTGATCTCACGCGTCGCATGCGCCGCGTTAAATAACTTTAGTTTACGGCTGATTTTGCGCTTAGTAATTTCTGTGACGCTACATCTCTCTGTACAATAGAAATATAGAAATACCTATCCTTAGTATGAGATCTGGCACTTATTCGTGAATATAATTGTAGCATTTTTTTTATTTATATGCTTTCATAATATGAATTTCGTTATTGTACTATAGTTTTTGTATGAAAAAAAAATTGACGAATAATTAGTGCAAAACATGAGAGTTACATCTTTATTTAACCGCCTGGACAAACTTCAGTCGTTACGTTCGTCTTTTTTTTCGTTCGTGATAATTTAACCGCGCGTCTTCGCGTCACAGACGTACTTCAGTGTGAAATCAGCCTTAGTATAAGCTCCATGCAGACAAGTTTCATGCCAACTTCTACAGGTTCTGGCGTCCCGACAGACCGTGTGGGCATGTTAGGTGTTAGATGTTTGTATGTTGACTATTATGGTATTGAGACTGAAACCCACACACTTTCGAGGGATGCTAGAACCTTACTGTAGTACCATCTTTATTTTCATAGAGCGAGAAGGAATGTGTGGTACTTATGTTTTTTTTCTCTTTTATACTATAATGTTTAATTTTTACTTATAATAACCTTGTTAGATGATGATCCTAAGATAAATAAATTAGTTTTACAATTATAATTATGTCGTTTTATTGATTGTTATATTTAATTTTCCTATTTCATCAGCATATCTCCAATTATATTTCCTTATTTTTCATAACTAAAAATTATTCTAAAACAAGTATTCTAACATTAAATATAGGTATCACTCTAGGAATAGGTTCGAGCCCCTTGGTGGGGACTTACATGAGCTGTTATAGGATCTAAATCATACTTTACTCAGTTCTCTAACAAGAACACCAGTTTTCTAAGTGGAAGGACATATTCTTAATAGATAACCAAGTTATTTAGTAGGAATTATATTTACTGTTAGAACACTGGTTTTCAAATAATGGTCAGCTAAGAGAATCAATTCTTTTAAATTTATTTAGGTTGTTTTCATAACTATCATGATATAAAACGGGATATTTACGGAGGATTTTTCGTGGGATATTTATGATTGACAGTTTTGTCATGATTTTTTTTATTTATCTCTAAATCGACGCAAAAAGCCTTACTTCTACTCTGACTCAACCAGCTGATCAGTTTGTTTAAACTTACTTTAAACTTTTTTTTTAAACCATCGTTACTGCTCAGAAAATTTCACGTGAATCGATTGAGATGTGTGACAACAGCATCAGCAGTATACTCTCATAACTAAGTAATTAAAAAAAAACTGACTCGATAGTGATAGTGTCATAGTAGAAAAAATACTAACTAACCTGCCCCCGTAACATGAAGTACTATGACAAAAGTTTGTCGCACATTTTACTCTCAAAAAGTTGAACCCGCCATATTGAAATATCCACCAATAGGATAAGAGAATTCGCACGACAAAATTATGTTTGTCACGCGTGGACGGGCGTGTTAAAGGGCCTGCTCATAATTTCACGAGATTTAATTGAGAAATGAGAATAGACTAACATACGAAAGCATTTTTGTCCAAGCTAAAACGGAGACTTCTTTTTACCCGACTGCAAAGGAAGGGATATGTTTTTCACGCGTATCTGTGCATGTATGTATGTATGTGGTATTCTTTATACCCTCGAATTATCCAAACGGCTGGATGGATTTTAAAGAATGAGGTGTCTATAGATTCGTTGAGATGCGATGGTTATAGGCTAGGTTTTGTTTTAAAAAATCCAGAATGGCGGTAGAGACGTAAACAAATCTTTGCGTACCATATTAAGTAGCACATCATTAGATTGGTCCTTCAAAATGAAGATGATGTTTCTTAAATCATTTTACGGCCATAAGCTCATTTTTGTTTTTAACTCCTCAGTTCACTTCATAAGCAGTCGGGTTTTTAGATTTTTTAAATTTACTTTTTTATTATTGAACTAGCCATCCGCCGCGGCTCCGCCCGCGTTAACAGTTTTTCCGTAAGAATGATGCATTTTCCCGCGGTAAAAGGTAAACTATGTTACTCAGAGTGAATGTAGCTTTGTAATGGTGAAAGAATTTTTGAAACCGGTTGAGTAGTTTTTGAGTTTATTCATTACAAACATACACACACACACACACACACACACACACACACACAAACCAAATACAAATCTTTCCTCTTTATAATATTAGTATGATTGCCTACGCTTGTATCGCAAAGGTACGACCAATCAAGCTTCACCGGACTTAAAAACGGAGACGCTTCTCCAGACTAGTCCAGTCAAACTTGCTACTGACTACTGATGAGATGACCAAACCTCGAAATGGGTGTCTCTATTACCCTTCAGGTAACAACACCCGCACCCGCCGGCGGGGGCGCGGCCAGAACCAAAATCAAAATTGAAAATCAGAGACGGAGCCCCTCAGGCGTCGTCTCCTTCACGATGTTTTTCAATATCAACGCGCTAGGCTGTGGTCCGAGGCTCCCTTGAGCCGCCCCTAGACGCGTCGGTATATGACTTTTTTTGGGGCAGAGTCTTCCGCTCCCCCGCAAGTCCGGTGAGGCTTGATTGGTCGTACCTTTTCGACACAAGCATAGGTCAATTAAAAAAACAAAAAAAGTGTGTCTCTACAACATCATGCGGCTTCGAGACAAAAGAAGCTGGATCTAGGGTGGCCACACGCACATCATCTGTTCAAAGTTCAGCGCCCCGGCTGCAGCCTCCAAATATTTATCCAGTTGCACTTGTCAACGCGCCGGCGCCGGCTCTTGCTGCGCCAGAGTCGGTAAAGCAAATAAGGTAACACGTATTCTGAGAATTATTTGAAAATGGAACTGCTTTAAAGCTTTTACATTCCATGATTGTACTGAAAAAGACGCACTCTTGAAAAAAAAAATAATCCCCACGCTTAGTAGGTGGGTGGGGGTTCACCAGTCTAGAATATATATTTTTCGCGACTTTACAGTTGGTTCGACTGAAAAAGTAAAATAAATTCCTCTAAGGCTTTCAGTAATTTTTTCACGGTATAAGTAAGTAGCTACTTAATTGCACACTAAATAAAAAATAACATCAACTATAGTCAACATATGTAAACAGAGTGCGTAAAGGCGGCTTTATCGCTTGTAGCGATCTCTACCAGGCAACTGTAAATTCAAAACGACGTATTATGAATACTTTATTACTTACACAAGGTAGGAAAATGGTGACCCACTTATTTTCATTTTATTTATTTCATACATTTCTACTAAACCGCGTACTAAGTATCAATACGTATTGCAAGCAAAAACGTAAGATTAAATCGTCGATGCTACGATCTCGCTTACCTTGCTTTGGCTAACCAGCTTTTTTGCCACGCGCCTAGGATAGGATACTACATCTACTTAGCGCCTGTACCTAGACTGAATGCCTGCTAACATAGCTATCTCGTTCGTAATTAATGAAGACGGATTCCCAAGATAGGATAGCCGGACGGGCGCGGCATACCTGCCGACTGACTCAGGTGGTATGTAGGCTCTTACTCAAGTACTTTTAAGCCCCGAGTTCACCAACTAACACGACGGTTGGTTAGTGTTTAAACAGCCGTTTGGCATTAATTTTGAATGAAAATCAAATGTCAAATGGCCGTTTAAACATCATGTTTTGGTTGTGTTTGTTGGTGATTCTGTCTTCCACATTTTTTTAAACCTTCTGGCTAACAAACCAACGAACTCGCCTCGTACGACACCCACAGAAAGAGTTGGGTAAGTTTGGGCCAAAATTCTAAGTAGGCACTACACACACAACGGAATCATAAATAAAAAATAAATAAATAATAATTTCATTACTTTTTAGGCCGGGAGATGATGACAGAAATTTTTAGGTCATTTGTTACAGTATGGCGGTTTTACAGGGGTCTTAGTACGCAATGACAAAAAGAAAAATGATGGTCATAGCGCTGGTACTGGCGGCCCAATCGCGTGGGCGTTAGTGAACTAGTCGAAAAAATTACGAAAGTCAAACGATTTGTACCTACCACAAAAAAATTATTATTTTCCGATAGCCCGTAAAAATAACTAGACGACAGTGTCATGCCATACTTCTCCGGTGTGACTTACAGCCCGCCATACTAGTTAATAAATTAAAAATTCAACCATTTGTACCAGGGTAATTTTTGCACAGTTTGATCATCTTTGTGCAGCCATTTACGACAATCACCATGCCATACTTTTCGGACGGCTCCAAGTGGTCGCCATACCGCCGAAAATCTGCATTTTTTTTTTCGCGATTGGGCCGCCTGTACCAGCGCTATGACCATCATTTTCCTTTTTGTCATTGCGTACTAAGACCCCTGTAAAAACGCCATACTGTAACAAATGACCTAAAAATTTCTGTCATCATCTCCCGGCCTATTTGTGCAACAGATACATTTTATTTCGAATTTTGTAAAATTGATTTCTCGGCTGTAATTATAATTGTAAGTGAATCAAAATCATCTTGAACATATGTTGAACACCTAATATGTATACGAACGAGTAGTATAAAATCGTCCACCTACAGCAAATCAGAGGCTACTAACCTCTTTGCGAGGTTTATCATGTAGCAGCCAATTAAGGCGACATATCGCCGCTCCTGTCCTGCCCAAATGAAGTGCCAGCAAAAACTATATCGCCGGTGAAAATTGCGCCCGACACAATTGCCAGTTTTTACTTTATAATATTGTTGCGTACACGCAGGCGTGTGTGCGTGCAAGTCACGCTGACACAGGGATGCGTCAAAATATTTTGTGTCGTTTTGAAAAGAGGAAGCAAACTACATTATTTGCAACGCAATATTGTAACGTTTATGGACTGATGACAAGTACAAACTACAATATAATATACCTATCTCTCTTTAGCCCAAGACGTATAGAAAATGGTGAGCCCAGATATGTTTTTAATTTAGTCTAAAGTATGATTTTTGGAACCCGGTCAGGAGGTGTGATTATTTCCATAAGAGTATTCTGCTAAGTGCCTTCAATTGCAGTAGTGATATCACTATCATCTTCTTCTAGATCTGGCGTAGGCAGACCCCACACGAGGTGAACCGATCATCTGGTAAAGGACGCAGGGTAGAAAGCTACTGGATGCGGGCAGAACGGGACCGATCGTTGTAGAGATCTTTAAGGGAGGCCCATAATATGTCTAACAGTGGGTATTTGGCTGAGATCATAATAATTTAGAAAGAAAATTAAAGTATTGCGTAATAATTTAACATTACACCCTGTAGCAGCAAGAGTACAGAATTTGTTCAATTTTTTGCGAGCGCTGTTAATTTGAAGTTTCTTAATTCAGTGCGGGCCGTGTTCTCGATTAATATTTGGGCGGATGTGCCGACGAGACGAGGCGATGTTTTTTTATTCCTGCGAAGCGATAATTCCGTGCTAGTGCGCCTGCGCGCGCCGTGTCAGATCACCTGCTAATTGGAAAATTGCATAATAGCGTTTCTTTTTGCGTGCTCTAAAATGTAGGAGTGCACACGAAAGTCTTGTTTTTGAATGAAGCTAACACTATTTATAACCGAAGCGAAAAACAGCGGTGCGGTGCGGTGATATTCATTTTTCGCTTCTAAATAGTAAATAGACGCTAACAGACGACATCTGTTGAAAAAGTAATAAACTACTGAAGCTAATTATGATGACGGATCACTATTAAACATACAGACAGATTAAAACCGTAGACTCTATTTACATCGTCTAGTCAAAAATATAAGGATTTAAGTTCAATTTACTACCCATCCACATTCAAACGCATCTAGTAGTCAGAATAAAATATAATAGCTTTATTGCACACTAACTATACTATTACATATAGCACAGAAGTTAGGAACTTTCTTAAACACGGCGGCATCCACCGGCAGCGGTCACTGTTCTAAAATCTAATCAATAAATCAATATACATAATAAGTGTATTGAAGATCGGTGTTAATAGCAGCTCCGAGGAACTACAGAAGATAACGAACAGGTCCCGCCCACGCCGTCCGGTCCGCTTGTCGTCGTCGGCGCGTCTCCAAAAATCCGCAACTAATTTACAAGACGGTTACACGCTGCAACCTGCATAATAGGGCTACTTATAAAACAAAATGTCTTTAAAACATTTTTCATCAATAAATGAAAATTCGGATGTTTTGCCATCTTATCAAATTGACATCCAACTATAAACTGTATGGGCCCGATTTTAATCATATTATTATGTAAATAGGTGATTGTCAACTTAGAAGAGACGTCAAACATCGATTTTGCGCGCAGTTCGCCCTAGTTTAGCAGGCATGCGAAAACATCCCACTTGTCCCAGCTGACAACTTCATATTATATATATTATGGTCCCCATCGAGGGGCTACTACCAATCTTTTTTTTTAATTGACCTATGCTTGAGTCGAAAAAGTACGACTGATCAAGCTTCACCGGACTTGCGGGGGAGCGGAAGACTCTACCCCAAAGAGAAAACTCTACCCCAAAGAGAAGACTCTACAATTACTACCAATCGCCCGATCGGGGGACTGACTCTTATTATATTCCAAACCAATAAGGATATTTCCCTCGATCGGGAGAACAAAAAAAACTCCCACTGAGCAGCTCGAGCCTTCCTACGTTAGGGTGAGCAGACCTTCATATAGGGAGCCTGTTGTATTTCCTAATGTTTATAGTCCTAAAGTCGATTATCCGAACATCATTTTCCTAATATTCGATTGCCCTAATGTTCGATCATCCTAAATATTGATTATCTTACCGTAATACTTGTCCTAATATTCTTTAGTCCTAATATTAATGTCACTAAAGTTTGAAATTCCTAATTTTGATCCTCCTCTCTTATATATCTAAAAAATCCTCGGTACGTTTGAATAGTAGGTAATAAAAATCTTAGTATATCTCAGTTCACACGCCCAGTAGACATTACCGTTATGTATGAGTTCTATTTTTCTCGTATAGGTACATTACCGTTCACATTGAACTATAATTATAATTGTCCTTTAATTGTTTTGAACACTTGATAATAGTTATTATTCGACATTATGAGCAACCAACCAAAATTTTAACAGCGAGACCTGCGAGCGAGACTGACACGACTGACTGACACATATTATTTTGTAATTTTGTATTTTAGTAAACCAATTATTTCTTCCTACAATACAGTTTTATCTTTGTGGCTGGCCAAAATAACGCCAAAAGTTGTCGTGTATAATTTGCTAACCTGTTTTTGCTAAGTTTTTTTTAATTTATTTATTTAGGACTATACATTTTAGGAATATAAAGGATTATAACTATGGACATTAGGACTTACCATCATTAGGATGAAAAAAAATAGGGCAATGAACAGTAGGAGTTAAAAAAATAGGACTAGGATCATTAGGACAATCGATATTTAGGACTAAAATGCTAAGGAAAATAAAAAGTAGGATAACAAATTTTAGGGAATACAATAGAGAACCCTTCATATAAGCATTTGTCAACTTAGGCAACAGCATACCTAGTTAAACGAATCGGTTGTTAGTGAGGTATGGGCTGTTAGTTCTATGAGGTCAATCAAACTTGTCAAAGTGATTCATTTTCAAATTATATACGAGTATTTGACTAGCTTTCCGCCCCGCGGCTCCACCCGCGTTAACTGGTTTTCCCGTGGGAAAGAAGTATTTTCCCGCGGTAAGAAGTAGCCTATGTGTTATTCTGATGTATAAGCTATATTATTGTACTGTTTCATTAAAATCCGTCCAGTAGTTCCAGAGATTAGCGTGTACAAACAGACAGACAGACGGATTTTTTTTTTTCAAAACCTGTATTTTTATGTTCAGCTACACTCTCTTCATCACCTACAATCAGTTTTTGAAAAATAAATAAATGTACAAACACGCCGATTCTTCAGTTTTATTATAGTATAGATAGATAAATAAATAGATAGAAGAAGATAGAAGATTTATTTAAGACAGGTATTTTTATATACTCGTATCGTAAAATCGACGTATGAAAATTCACCAGAGGCATAAGACAGACATAATGGACATAACTATGACATAACACAAATTTTGAGCCAATCTCCATATAGATTGATGCGTCAGGCGGCCACGGTTAGTTATCGTCATCGCTCGATACTCGCCAATTTGAGTTGCCAACTTGGCTTTAACTTACCCGAAATATTAATTTTGTTTTAATTTAATTTAGGTACGACAGTTTTGGTAAATACCCTACCCTTCCAAAGATAAAATTGTCAGTGAAGAAGGCAGACGTATATAACATTTTATTTAATACTCGTAAGTACTTTCAAATTGCATGGATTATAGTCAAAAAAAGGAAAATAATGATGCGATCCTGTGGAGTTTCTTCGGCTGGTTCTTCTCCACAGCAGCGCACACATTGCGCGAACATGCCAGTTATGTTCGAATAGATTGTTTAATCTCTTTTTTATTGCTTAGACTTGTACGATCATTTGAGACAAGCGCCGGTCTTGGTTTGAGTAAATCTTCTTAACTTCTGTTATGACGTCATTAATAGTTCTTAGGGAGCCTATAATTAATAAAATCATTTGGAATTTATTTATTTTCTTAATTTAAAAATAAATAAATATGTGGGAACATCTCACACACGGCTATCTGACTCCAAACTAGGCAGCAGAGCCTGTACTAAAGATGTCTGAAAGCGGATATACATGCACGCACATTATACAAATATACAACATCTAGACACCAGCCAAACACAAGTGTTCGTCACACGAATGTTAGCCCTGGGCAGGATTCAAACCCGCGACCCTTTGCTTCGAAGGTAGGCGTGCTACCAACTAGGCTACGGGCCGTCATATTAAAATTATCTGTATAAAGAAAAACAATAAATTAAGTGATCTATAAGTCGAAATGAAAACTACACTTATGGTACTCGTAGCACTCATTATTTTTAGCGTTTCTCTTATAATGGGTTGCCTGAAAGAGACTGCTAACTAGCAATAAGACCGCCTGTTGAAACCTGTTGTTTTCTGTGTTTGTATTATTTGGTTTGTATTTTCTTGGTGTCAATAAAGAATAATTGTATTGTATGTAGTAGGTAACACCAGTCATCAAATTATCATTGGGGGTCGCTGACCGTCTCGTTTCGGGTGTGCAGGCGCAGCCAGTACCGTGGGAGCGCACCGCTTTTTGCACAGGTAGTCTACCGCCTAACGACTCCTACGCTCCTGGTAGCGACTTAGCGATTCTGTGCGTTGAAGTACTTCCACAGAAGCAATACCACTTTTTATTCATTTATTTAGTGTACATGTTATGTTATTCATAAGAACAACAATTGTATCCAGTTACAAACTTTATTCTCATAATTGCTAATTCTAATCAATATAATAAAATTGTAGAGGTCGAAAAACTGTTCATAGAAACGAAAAAAAAAAACTCGAGTCAGGGGCATTTAAGAATAACCATATCCATTTTTTTTTTTCAAATTTTTATTTCTCAATTCACTTCTTTTACATTTTTTACATCCCCCTGACTCGGTTTTTAGCTTTTTTTATGTACAAATTTTCGACCTCTACAGTTTTATTATATACAATATTCTAAAAGATACTGTGTCAACGTATGTATGGTAGAGACTCTACCAACGTCTGTAAGAGCACTTCTATAACCTACTTTAACATGATGTGTTAACCTTTAAGTATGGTGCATATTTGCCTTAAAAACATGCTAACATTTATGAGATACTAGCTTTTCGCTCCGCGAATTTCTCTCCGTATGAACCATCCTTGGACTTCAACGAACATTTTAAAAAAAGAATTGGAAAAATTGGTCCATTGATTCATTTTTATATTATAGATTACAGAATTATAATAATATGTACTATGTTGGTTGACCAAATAAATAAATAAACCAAAATTGTATTTTAGGTTCTTCTATCACTAATGTTACCTACTTTCTACTGACTGCTAGGTGGCTAGACTCCTTGTAGCAGAATCTTAACGATTATGTGCAAAAGACCGCTATGATGATGTACTGCCTTTAGGCTCAGTAGTAATGTTAATGAGCAATCATTAATTCCACACGAGGACGATAAATAACCGTGTATTTGAATGAATGCATGGATGAGGTAGAAATTAGCATGAGTATAGCTTTAATGATGAACACTTTTGAGTTTACCTCAAATAGTAGAAAGTTTGAAAGGTCTAAAAAGCATAGATAAACCTGATTTTGCAACTTTTTAGCTTATTTAAGAAGCTTCATAAATAAGAAAAAAGGAAACATTTAAGTTTTGCCACAATTTACGGGAAAACTACAAAATCAACGTGAATGTTTTGTGCTTACGTTTTTAATGTTTGTATTGTATTGTTCTTAGATCAAAATAGCTATGGTGCAGTTTTTCTTCGTGCGCCGCTTATCCGCTAGGAAGCCATGCTTTTATTTAATCAATTGCATTAATAACATAAAATGATTAATAAATACCTACTACTCAAATAAGTCTAAGATAAAGAACGTAGTGCAACATAAAAATCATCAATAGTCTCATCATAAACAAATAAACCAATTATACCAAGTTTCATGTTCTCTGCCTATATTAAATGAACATCGATCCGTTTCGATTTATAGAATGGTTTAAATTTCCCATGGTCACACAAAGTCCTGGAAAATCCCCGCATCCCCGGATGGTTTGATGACGAGGTGAGTGACCGTCGCAATTCGGGTGCGCGTGCGCCGTCCGTGGGACCGAACCACCATTACTGTGTTGCCAGACCTGCTGCATTAAAAATAAATAATCTGGAAAATATTACTGACTTTCCCATTTCTCTTTCAGGACCTGTTGAAAAATATTAGTTCTAGATTATTCCAATTCTACATAAAATTTATTGTAAAGTTTTCTTTATAGTCGTCAAAGCCACAACTATGTTGGTTTTATTATTATATTAATTTATTTTTTTGATAATACTATGAATTCAAAGTAATTTTTCCTATTTGCGACCCTTGCTAAAGTAAATAAACATAATTATATGAACTATTAATAGTGACGGACTGTTTAAAATTGTATAAGATACTGCTGGATTTAGTTGATCTGGCCACTCTACATTTGAACGATGCTCTTTTTGCGAGGACAGGTAGCCTGCATCAACTACTGCATACTTACTGCATCCACTTATATTTACTTATACGTTGATGGAGACGAAATTTTGGAGACAATTTATCTTCGGGATGTCAACGGCGAATACATTTGCGCGGTATATTTTTAAATCTTGTGCGGACTGGCTGGTAGACTTTTTTGATACATGTGTTTTTTTTATCGAAAGATTGATTACCGTGTTCTCAATATAGTGCTTCTAGTTTTTTAATGTTTCACAGTTTTTTGGCAGGTTATTCGGAACAACGGAGCCCATGAAGAAAAAGAAACATACCTACACACAACCTGATAATTCTGTTCAAATTGATATTGAATCAGCTTTTCTAAAGTTTTATTATTTAGACTTGTGCATTTATTTGAGACGGGAGCTAGTCTTGGTTTGAGAAAAGCTTTTTAATCTATGACGTAATTATGACTGTCTTCATCGTTGTTAAAATGCGTGGTATTTCTGCGTCTGAAAGAAAAGCCTATTATGAATAAATGAATAAAAATATTGTTTAAATAGAAAATATAATTTTAAAATATTGTCATTGGGGGGATTTCTATTTATTCTCTAAGGGGAAAACTTCCTATTCCTCCATAACAACAAAGAGTTCTAAATTCAAGTTACACGATATCATCATTGACGAATCATTCGCATATTTTATATTCAAAAATGCAATGATCTAGTCTAGGGCAGTATGTCTCAATCAACCTTCTTAAGTCTATGGATGAAATTAGAGATTTGACGAGAAAATATTAATAAAACATGACATGACATGAGCAGATTAGCGCGGTAACGTAATTGTTAGAAACTAAGCAAAAAGTGTTGCATAATTTTTATAACAGTGAAATCTAGCGAAGCAAAATTATACACTTGTGAGATTCTTACGAGCATGTAGAGTTTTAAGAAAAACTGCTCTCTACGGTACTCGTAGCTGTACTTCTTTGATTAGTATCGACTGAACCAAATCTTCCTAGCTGACTTATTAATAGGCAGGCCAGCAGTATTCACTTGTATAACCACTAAACAAAATAACTGCGATTCACAAATCTTTGGTGATTATTGCTTAAAGTATTGAAATACAATAGTTCTTTAAAAACACCAAAATATTTAAAGTTACATAATAATTTAAAGTTAAATAAACAGGTTGCCTTATTGCTTAAGATGTAATTTCTAACAGGCAACCTTTGGGTAGTAGTTAGTAGTAGAACTTCAAGGACTTGTAGATCTAATTGACAAAGAGTAATCAAATCATATTATTGTTCACTTTCCCCTTTTAAGTTAATGTTGACTATTGTTGACTTCAGTAAAAAAAACTACGTAAGTATAACCTCATATAGCTATTCGTATTATTATAAAATACGACATTATAGTCCGTAACACAACAAAATAAGGACGTCTGGTGCACTCTGCACGACACACTTCACCCGTCCACACTTTCATGCCAAACCAGTTATTTGCCAAGTTGCACCGATCTTTAATCCATGGAGACTACGCATCTGTGACAGAATCTGACCGCCCTGATGTAGGTCTGGCAGCGAACATTTTTGGTAGTAGGTTGGGGTACGGCCATACGGCGGCTGCTAAAAATACGCTAACGTACCATAAAATGAGCTGTTTTAATCGCAAGAAGTAATAACATGATGTTCCTAAGGGGGCGAATACATCACTGGTAGACGTAAAATACGTTTACGCTGCACTAGCGTATAATTAGAAAAATAAGCGATCTGACCGTGTTAAATTATTAAATTGGTATAAAATTATTCTATAGGTACGTATAAATTGTTTAAAATAAGCGATCTGACCGTGTTAAATTATTAAATTGGTATAAAATTATTCTATAGGTACGTATAAATTGTTTAAACGTTGCACTCAATAACTTGGCTAGTCCTACTTCAGCTATTTAGTTGGATGCCGGAAATCAATGAACAGCCTAGGCATCCAGTTAGTTGGCTAATTTAATCAGGTGGCTGCGACATATACATGACATCGTTTGTACTCATAAAACATTACGTACCTATTTTAAATAATTCACATTGAATTCCATAATATACAAATACTTGCATATAACGAATAAAAAAATAAGAATAGACTTGAATGGGACTTTAGAATTAATTTTACATTTTACTTTTTTTGTTTTTAATTTAGAAGTATATTTTGCTTACAGCTCGGTCCACGTGTTTTATAGTCAGTGTGTTGCCGGCTACTTTATACTGGGCTATATTATACCTGTCTGCCTATATCGAGAGTTTCTAAATCAAATGTATTGCTCAAAGCTCAAACCGTTCAGTTGGATCGAACTTTCTATAAGATGAAGTCAATTTTTAGTAACTCTATACTCCTTAGGAAGTCCGCGGTACCACAACTGGCTCTGGACTGGGAATGACTTACTCAATCGCCAAATTCATAATCTTTATATTTTAAACTGGCCTTAAACTAACAGTTTTTCCCGTGGGAATGAGATATTGTCCCGCGGTTAAAGGTATCCTATATGTTAATCTGAAATATAAACTAGGTATATTATTGTAGGTAAAGTTTCATTAGAATCCATTCGGTAGTTTTTGCGTGAAAGAGTAACAAACATTTTTACATCCATACATCATCGAGAGAGTCGGTAGCCAAGTGGCATGGGCCATTGACTTCCATTCGGAAGTTCGCGTGTTCAAGCCTCGGCACGTACCAATGTGTTTTCGATTTCTAATTCATAATATGTACGTTTATTTGACGCTCTTACGGTGAAGAAATAAGTAAGGAAACCTGCATACACCTGCGAAGTAATTCAAAGGTTGTGTGTGAATTCAGCCAACCGGGCCAGCGTGGTCGACTAAGGCCTATTCACCCTAATTTTCAGGGTAGGCTCGATCCCCCGATGGGGACATATTATGAACTTGTAACGAACATCCATACATCCATCCTCACAAACTTTCGCATAAATAATATTAGTAGGATAGGAAGTAGGATTTAAAATCACTTGGTCCGTTAGTGGGGATCAATCGACTTTACACACAAACTTTTAACATCACTTTTATCACTACATAGTATAAAACAAAGTCGCTTTCTCTGTCCCTATGTCCTTATGTCCCTATTATGCTTGAATCTTTGAATGCGGTTTTTTTAATAGATAGAGTGATTCAAGAGGGAGGTTTATATGTATAATACATGCATAATATACTTAAACTGTTTTTTTATATATATTAGTATCATGTTCGGAATCAAAGTCCACCTCTCTAGAATAAAAGACAATAGCAGAGCTCTAACTTTAACTTAATTATTTCAAGAAGTAAATATTTTGTTTTTATATAGGATTATGATGTTCAAGACCTACCATAAGATCAAAGATCAAATAAATCGTTTCTTAATATAAAACAGCTTATCTAGCTCTTTCGATTAATACTAACTGTATTTTTATGGTGGGTGTAATCAATTCTAGTTTTTATGACTAGCTTCAAGTTTATTTTTCTGTCTACTAAGGCTGCTACACACAGTCAAGTGCCGGCGGCACTGCCGCCATACACCCGCTGACATTACCGCCGGCACTGTATGTAGCAGCCTTAATCTTGCAATATTAGCTAGCTCTGATGCTAGCAGACATTACAACACTTTAATTTAGTTAGACCAACCCATATTTTTAGATATTAGAATCTTTATCTTAGCTGGATAACGAAAATGAAAAGAGCTGAAAGAGCAGTACCTATTTTGATGTTATCTTAAAAAAGAGCGTAGATAATTATTCTTTGTTGAAAATGGAGGAGGAAAAGATTGTTATTAGTTAGAATAAAATAGCATAGGCACAGTGGCCAGCACATGCTTGACCGTGAGAGCGCCCGTATTCTGTAGAGGTAGAGTTGAATTTCGTAGTGTAAATGTCCAACCGCATGTGCTGACTTATGTACATGAAAAAGTCAATAGGTATCTAGTTTTTTTGTGTTAAATGACTGAAAATGTGGAATATACTCCTAGTAAGAGTTACAGAATCAAAGCCAACTTATAAAATAAGAGGATTACAAATTATAGGTAATCGAGTAAGCTCATTATATTTGATGCGAGGCATAATGTTCAGCTTATAATTACAAATAAATAATTCTTTACCTTTAAAACGAAAATACTTGATTACTTTTAAAACGTAAATAAAAGCTTCTAACTTTTTTCATTTAGAGGTTTAAATGAAAAAAAAATGTATTGGTTTTAAAAGAAGTATGGATTTCATCATTATTTACAGGTTGGAAGATGAGGCGTTAAGGGTATGAATTCTGAAGTTTTAAATTCTAAAAGTAAAAGAACTTTCCCTTGCAAATCTGGTATTTGTAACTTAACACGCAAGTTTACATTAATTATAAAATCATTACATTAATAAAAATCTCTTGATCTTTATGCCTAGGATGAAAACACAGAACTATGTCTGAAACAAGGGTTTACGAGGTCGGTCATTGACATTAGGACGACCATAAGACCCCCCAAGCAGCGCATTTGACCTCACCTGTTGTGGTGATGGTTGTATGGCATCATTGAGGAATTACGTACAAGTACTAGAGAACACAACTCGAATACATTCTATGCGCCAACATGGCGGCAGAGGGAGGCGGGCGGAATGCACAGCGAGAAGAAAAACAAAGAGACAAATGCCATAAAAGTTGGAGGTCGCGACCTCCAATTCATATTGCTATGTTTTAACTCGCCATCTAAGTGACACCTTTTCTTGGGATCCCCTCTAACATGCCCGGTCCACGCGTGACAGACATAATTTTGCCGTGCGTATTCTCTTATTCTATTTTTTGACAGTTAAATGTGCGACAAACTTTTGTCATAGCACTGCATGTTACGGGGGGTTGACGAATGGGCTCGACTGAAAAACAGCGTCTAACTCTCTCGAGGTAGACATAATGCTGAGTCATTCATGACCCTTTCACAGATTGTGCCCTACTGCATACTATAGTGTAATAATTACATAATTAAGTTTGTGTCTACATTTTAGTATGTGTTCCGTCACAGCAGAATGAATAAATGAGTTTTTCTTTCTTTCTTTCTAGAAAAGAAGTGAGTCTGGTTTCGGTGTCGTTTCTATGTACGCTAGTACAATAGTAGTTCAATATACGGCGTTAATTTTTATGAATATTCATGATGATGGAGTACGGTGCTGTGACGGTTTTCAAAGGAATTATGGATGAGGGTAGATGTTCCAAGTCTTGAGTGACAGCGGGAATTGGACTGAAACAATTTAGGAGTTTGAAATTAGTGTGTACGCCCCACTAAACCATATAATTTATCATGCCCTGTGATTATGTCACTGAACAAATAGTATAGAACATTTATTGACAGTCAATAGAGACTCCAAGTGCTGTACATTTTTTTTAATCTGGTTTTATCTGCTAGAAGTGACTAAATAGCTTAGTTAGTGACTAAATAGCTTCGGCTGACTATGAAACTTTGAAATTTCTCATGCTACGATAAACTGGGATAGATTTTTGGAAAAACATATTCATCAGTTTTTGAAACCTATGACGAATAAAATATTTTGGCTTTGAAATCGATTCTCGAAATTGAATCATATTTGCTTACCACACATTGTACAATGGGTGAGGTGTAGTAAAGGCATGATGAGTAACTTGCTGTAATATGTGTATGTGAGCCTTCCGCCTCGCGGCTCCACCCGCGTTTACAGTATTCCCGTAGGAATTACAGATTTTCCCGCGGTAAATGGTATAGCTTACGTGCCACCAATGCCTATTCTATCTTTATACTAAGTTCAATTGAAATCGGTTCAGTCGTTTCGCAGCCTATTCAATGCAAACAATATGAGTATAGATAGATATTGTACAATATTTTCATCGCATTATCATTCTCCTTCACGATTTTTTTCAATATCAACGCGTTAGGTCGTGGTCCGAGGCTCCCTTGAGCCGCCCCTAGACGCGTTGGTATATGACAATTTTTGGGGTAGAGTCTTCCGCTCCCCCGCAAGTCCGGTGAAGCTTGATCCGTCGTATTTTTTCGACTCAAGCATAGGTCAATTAAAAAAAAAAGTCTCGTCATTTTTATGACCCTTTTGATCGTCTCTCTCTTAACACTTGCACCCAACCTGCTCATGCATAACCTAACTAGCGTGTGTAACTGCAATTGTCACAGCAAGCCCTTTGCTCCACGGCCCTACGCTTACGTGTAATGCGTCTAACCTAAATACTAAACGTACTTACACCGATAAAGTTTCGATTTTATCTTCCTGTATAAATGCTTCCTTATTTTTAACTAGATCGACGATCTGATGCGGGTATGAGTCCCGGTAAGCTGCTGGATGCGGTCAGTTCAGGCTTATCGTTGTGAAGATCTTTGGGGGAGGCCTTTGTCCAGCAGTGGACGTCTACAGGCTGAAATGGTGATGATTATCTTTCCGCTCGTGTTTACACAGGTGTATTTCTAATAAAAATAAAGATACACATTACCTTCCAATTTTCGTGTTTCTACAACCATAGATATAGCGCAGCAAAGGAAAGTCTACTTTTATTATTAGTAAGTAAGTATTTTTATTAGCTTTGAAAAAGAAAAAGGTTTTTTTTTGCATCCTCAATTCTGATATAGGGGCCGAAGAGTCGGTGGGATCTAAACAGTCTCATTTCGGAATGGTAGCAAAACGGTAACAGATAAGATTTTGACTGCTCTATATAAATATAATCTGAATCGCTTAACGAGTTCCATTTGTATTTTTACGAGCTCCCCATAAGCTACACGGGGAGGAGCTTGAATATTTATAATTTTTCATGCTTTTTATTCCTATGAATATTATATCTGTTTTTTTTTACTTTTTATTGTTATTATATTAACACAGATTGCAGATGTGACCTACGCAACCGCCAAACTAATTGGATGGGGCCGGTCACGTCTGCCGCATGCCAGATGTATTGTGGGCAAAAACCACTACGCAGTTTTGCCACCAATCGAGACAAGGCGACGCGGCAGACCCAGACGATGGCGAGACGAGCTAGACGCCTTCAGCGAGACATGGCAGGAAGAGGCACAGAAAAGATAGTCATGGAGAGAGCGGAGAGAGGCCTTTGCCCAGCGGTGGGACACGTAAGGTTAATTATGATAAGATAAGATTTATTGTTATTGTCATTTAAACAAGAACTTATAACTTTATGCAAGCTTTTGTATCAATAATAAATGTACAGACACAGTTCAATCATTGTTTTCAACAGCTCAGAGATTATCTTGTACATTGTATCCACACCTCATTGAGCTGCCAAACCGTTCGCCTCGGAAATAAATAAAGAGAGAAATGGAAAGTGATCTGGGCCCTGTTTAACGAAACCATAAGTTACATGTAAAATACAAGGTAGGCAACATCACATAAATGATATTGTTCACGTGTGAGACTAATAGCACATAATAGGGAAGATACAGCATAAAGATATATTTAAAAAAAATTACACTATCATCATTATTATTTAGAAACAACTTCGTTTGTTTACATAAAAATATAAACTGCAGGTATTATATTATACGAAAAACAAAACGCATTTACACCAAAATTACGTCCTTCCTGACGTAAGCGTTAAATTTAACACAAAATTTGCTTACTAGTATAGTTACTGTTTCAACAAATAGTAAAAGAAGCTTATTTGATTTTTAAATGCAAATTTCCTATTGGTGGTAATCTCAAGTCAAATTCTAAAGTTCATTTAGGTAGATCAACTTTTTCATTCGTATGGGAACTGAAAAGAAAAGCACGGGAGATGAGGGGATCGAGTTTTGAAGGAATAATATCATAAAATAAAAGTTGATGTCAAATAAGGTGTAATTTTAAGTCAGAAGTTCTAGCATGTACTCTAAAGTTAGTAATCTACGCGTCAAATGGATGTTTATTATATTTAAAACTAAAATGACAATCAGCTGTACCTTTTGCTTTTGTCTTTAAAATAGTGAAGATGAAATTAAAGATATTACACTAGGGGAGCGTGACGATGAGAATTTTAAGAGAGACCGCCATGACTACGCAACAGCTGACCAGAGAAATAACAAACCTTGTCTGGGGGCGCCACGTGCATATTTTTATGTATATGGCAACAATTTCCATAGTCAAATTAGTTCCATTGAAATTCCGCAATATGGCGAGGTTTTTTTTATTTCTCTGGTCAGGCTTATCTTACTTGTAACTTCGTGAAACAGGTCCTTTACCGTGTGGGGTGACCGTCGAAACTGCAAGTAGATTGGTCTGGATAATCTCGAGCTCAACGTGAAGCCTGATGGGTGAGGGTGCCAGTCAAGGTCAAGGAAGTAAGGCCCCTCAGAACGGAACTACGTGTCGCTACGTGGACATATTGGTTTCTAGTTGGGTCTGAGTTATTGAGAATGTCGTCGATGCGTCTTTGTGGGTGGCTTTGTCTTTGACTTATTGGTCACCTAACTAACGCAGTTGTTTTTGCTACGAAGGCTGCTGCCTTCAGCAAGCAACTGAGCATTTGACTTTATGTTTAATTTTTAAAAATATTTTGTAAGTATAATAATAAATCTGAAATTATTAAAAAAATCCCCAGAACAGGTTTTCAGCAAGTCAACCACAGTACAAAAATTGGTTTGATTTAAAGCAGGAAAATGGCAATCAATTATGTAAAGCTTAACATCAACCAATTAAATATGACCCAGTGAAGTTGAATAGGAAGGCTAGCTTGTATCACTAACATCCCTTATAATGTCCCTAACTCCCCAACGAAGGGTTCAAGCCTACCCCGAATCAGGGTAAACAGGCCTTAGTCGACCATGCAAACCCAGTGCGGATTGGTCGACTCACACACAACCTTTGGTTTTCTTTCTAGGTGTATGCAGGTTTTCACCATTAGAGCGTGGAATATGAATTCGAAAATCAAAAACACATAAGTAAGTGCCGAGACTCGAACCCGCCGCGCCTCCCAGATTGAAAACAACGGCTCTAGCCACTAGGCCACCAACGCTCTCACACTTCCGTAGCTTGAATATAAGCTGCTAACAAAGCTTCTAACGATAATGTATGTGATCTTTTAAAAAATGCTAGTAGCGTTGCGTCGCGTCGGTCTTTGATGCCAGGCGTAGGCGCTTGTCTGGTAAACAAACTGCGCGCGAGCACCCGCTAACTCAAACCAACCAGAAGCTGCTTTAACTACAACACACTTTTATCTTTTTGGGGTTCCTATTTCAAATTTGAAATTTTGGTGGCGCCGGCATTTTTATATGGCATTCCTTGAAAACGTTTGGTGTTGACTAGGATAATTTAGTTTGGTGCACTGTTATCAATTTCTCTGCTATAAAATGTTTTTACCCCCAATGAGAAAGAAGGGTGTTATAAGTTTGACGTGTGTGTCTGTCTGTCTGTCTGTGGCATCGCAGCTCCTAAACGGATGCGCCGATTTTGATCTAGTTTATTTGTTTGCAAGGTGTCATAATTGAGAGTATTAGCTATGATTCAAGAAAATATCTTCAGCCATTTTAAAATTATCAGCTCTTTTCTAGTTGTTAAAAGGATCTTAGTAACGGTTTTGTGGCGGGGGTTATTTAATTTTTTAATTTAAAGTTTATGTTAATCAAAACATTTTTTATCACTATAACCAAACCAAACTTTTCTGGTATCTTCAAGTTACTCTTCTTTGTCTTAGAAAGCAAATAGTCACTTAAGTTACAGGTAAAGATATTTTATTCATTTGGATAGGATAAGATTTCTTTTTAATAT
The DNA here is from genome assembly GCA_948473455.1 of Teleiodes luculella. Taxonomy (NCBI): domain Eukaryota; kingdom Metazoa; phylum Arthropoda; class Insecta; order Lepidoptera; family Gelechiidae; genus Teleiodes; species Teleiodes luculella. The sequence continues at coordinate 14,445,338 of OX419583.1, forward strand.
TATAAATATCTACGGAATCAGCGATAGAATAACACGAATAGTTCTTTCTCGCTCCAATATTTGCTCTGGCGCAGTGGTTTGGACAGCCGCTACTTCTTTGTTAAGCAGGGTGGCACGTTTTAACGTACAGTCATGGGCATAACAAGCTGGACACACGCCTCGCTAATTGACTCTTATTCAACGAGCGAGAGCCAACCTTTCATTGAGCAAGCTTTTTAACTTCTGACTTCATTAAATGTTTTTTTAAAACCTATGATGAATAAACGGTTTTGAATTTAGATTTTTTTGAATATATGGGAAAGGTATAAAGTCCAAACTGTTTAACTTGATCTGTTCCTGACTGTACTTGTACAAGTGTGTATTGAACCCTAGATATCTTTTTTTATATTTGAAGTATCGACTACAACGAATTGACTAGTGAACCAACCTGTAGAATAAGTTAAATTTGTACAAACATGTAATCCTAATTTCATAGATCATTTTTGCTACTATTTTTGGCAGATAACAATTAGTTATTTTAAAATACTCCCTTTTATAATTTTGTGTAAACTTATTTCCACTTTTTTTTTCACATCTACCAACAAGTAGGTACCTAATTTTAACATAGTGCACAAAAAAAGCTGACAAAAATAGTAAAAATAAACACTTATTTTTAATACATTCAATTAGAGTTATTTTGATTCATAAGATTACTACGGTAGTTCGCTGTTTTAATTGATAAAGTATTTTTTAAGACCATTAATTTCATCGTACTTCATACTAATATTATAAAGAGGAAAGATTTGTATTTGTGTGTGTGTGTGTATGTTTGTAATGAATAAACTCAAAAACTATCATTAGAAAGCTACATTCACCCTAAGGAAAAAATTGTTAACGCGGCGGAAAGCTAGTATTTAATATTTGACTGGGCGCGTCCATAGAAAAGACATCAACGCGAGATGCGCAAGAGCAGAAAGAACCATTTATTATAATCATCTGAATCATCATCATCCATACGGTTAACAACAGCATGGTATACCTATAATAACAAAAAATAAGTTAGATGTAATATAAAAAAACGCTCCAAGATATTTTTGTATTGTCATGAAATCTTCTCAAGAATTTATTTGAACTATTTCGTCTTGTGTCTGTTTGTTTGATGATATCGAATAAAACATATTTATACAGAAAACACCTCAGTGATTTGTCACTGACATATCTTACCACTATTTAATATTTATTTATTTATTTAATAATTAAAAATACAGTATGTTAAGCAAAGTTCCACAAAATTGCGCAGCAGTTTCTCTAAGAATTATAACAAGAATTGGAAGACAAATAATAATAGTCCGGTTCGCTCCAGTACTAAATGAAAAATTCTATCTGTCATTCCTGTAAATGGCAACGACTCATACCGTTGGATTCGTCTTGGTGTCCTGAACGTGGAACTGTCGGTCGTCAAGTTCTAAAGTGGTGGAGGGAGGAGGGGAGGGGTAATCAAAGTTGGCGAATTTGTACTTTTGTTTTTACGCTGTAATTTGAAAACTAGCTGACCGGTTTCTTTGTTATTGGTATTATTTGAAAGTGTATAATATTACCTAAAAGACGTTCTTATACATCAAATACGCCAATGCAGCGGTTACCGCGCAATAATACCAAACATTAGAAAAAAAAATTGTGTATAGCTAATATCACAGATTACGCTAAACCTATAAAGTTTTCATGAAAACAATGTTTCCTACTTTGATTCTACAACAAATTACCTAATCAAAAAGGTAACTATAATTACTATATGATTTATGGTGCCTGAGCTAGAGCTAATTTACGAAACGTAGTCGTAGGATCACTATACTACGAGTACGCAAATATAAGTAAATGAATGAGAAGAGATGGGTAAGTAATCACCATATTACTTTATTTATATATTTCAAGCTTACATTTTTCAAATAATACCTTGAAAAAAGACTTTACGTCGAAATAAAGAGGTTATTTTTTTTTGTTTTTCACTATTAGTAGTTTTGAATTTGCCTGTAGCATCTGACCCAAGGTACGTGACAAGATAAAACTTTTGTCAGGGGTAGATATTAGTAATACCTACCCATGATAAAAAAATAAAAGAAATCTACGTCGAAATAACCCGGGAAACATTTTTTTAAGTTTTCACTATAGTATTTTTGACTTTCCTTGTAGCATCTGACCCAAGGTACCTGACGAGATTAAACTTATGTCAGGTGATAGATATTAGTAATCCCTTTCCATGATAAAAATATAAAACAAATTTACGTCGAAATGACACGGAAAACAATGTTTTAGTTTTCACTATAGTTGTTTTAACTTTGCCTGTAGCACCTGATTCAAGGTACCTGACGGGATAAAGCCTATGTCAGAAGATAGATATCTGTAACATCTACTTATGATAAAAATATAAAACAAATTTACGTCGAAATAACGCGGAAAACAATCTTTTAGCTTTTCACTATAGTCGATTTGACTTTGCCTGTAGCACCTGACCCGAGGTACCTGACAGAATGAAAACTATGTCAGGGGATAGATATTGGTAATATCTACCTATGATAAAAAAATAAAAGAAATTTACGTCGAAATAACGCGTAAAACATTTTTTTAGTTTTCACTATAGTAGTTTTTACTTTGTCTGTAGCACCTGGCCTAAGGTACCTGATAGGATAAAAACTATGTCAGGGGATATATATTGGTAATATCCATCCTCATGATATAAAAATAAAAGAAATTTAGTTCGTAAAAAAAATAAAAAAATAAAAAATTAATTATGTTTATTTCAGACAATTCAGTCCATACGATTACATGTTAGTACAGTTTAATTTAGTAACAATTAACGCGGAAAACAATTTTTTATTGCGTACTCGTAGTATAGTGAGCTGCGACTATGTTAAGTTATTAACTCTAGCTCAGGCACCATAAATCCTATAGTAATTATTGTTACCTTTCTGATTAGGTAATTTGTTGTAGAATTAAAGTAGGCAACATTTTTATAACGAAAAATTTATAGATTTAGAGTAATCTGTGATATTATTTAAACACATTTTTTTAAAATTATGTTTCGTGTCATTACGCTGTAACCGCTGCATTGACGTATTATATGTATATGAACGTGTTGTAGATAATGTTATACCCGTTCAAATAATACTAATAAGAAAGAAATCGGTCCAATAGTTTTTAAATTACGGCGTAAAAGTCCAGCATCTTTGATTACCTCCCCCTCATCCCTCCACCACTTTAGCACTTGACGACCGACAGTTTCACGTTCAGGACATCAAGACGAATCCAACGGTAGGAGTCATTGCCATTTACAGGAGTGACAGATAGAACTCATGTTCTAGAGCACTTTTGGTCGAAAATGAACCGGACTATAAGGGGTTAAATGAACTACTTATCCTAAAGAGTTTAAAAGATGCTTTCTTAATCTAATTTTATATAATGTTTTTTATAATCGTAAGTAATGTCCTCAGGAATACTATTTAACAAATATGGAAGACGTTTTTTTAACGTCCTATCTCCATAGTAGTTGTTAATTCTAGGAACTATTAATTTTCCTGAGGACATTTCTCTAGTATTGTAGTTATTATTAACATTTATCAGTAGTGGATTGTGCTCCAGACTGCCATGGTTATTAATTAATAGCTAATAAGTATTTATGTTTGACACTAGCAGGGAGAAGCCCGCAAAATTTCAATAATTTATTGTAATCGTTTTTGTACATATTTCTAATTTTGTTATTAACGAGCAGTTTTAAAATTTTATTTTATTTTTCTACAAAGTAGCTCCATGCCCACACCCCCCGCCCCCCCGAGACAACCCCCCCCCGCACCTCAGCTAGTAGACCGAATTTGTTTCTTTAAGGGCCGAAACACGCGGCAATCAACTCTCTTGAGAATAAGGTTGAAAGTTGATTGGCGGCCGCCGATTTCAGCGTTTGCGGCGCCGCAACGTGGTTATGTGTTTCGGCCCTAAGATTTGCATGTATTACGTCTCTATAGTGTGATAGAATCTCAAACATAAATCAGTACATTTTTTATTATGAAAACTAGTAGGAAATGGTCGCGCTGTTGAGTTGGAAGTTGGACACTATTTGCACAGTTGTAATATTCTATTGCCTATTCTTGTTTGCACTGAACGTTTGCGTGGAAGAGTGCTGCGGAAGACCCATTATCTCCTCAAACAGTACACTTTCAGCATGCACGACGCTTATACTATTAGCTTTGCATACTTTGTAAATGTCGAACCTACTACATATTTCGTAAATGATGTGCTGGATTCTTATTTTTTTTGCAATTTCTCCAAGTATTTAAAAAGTAGGTGATGCTATAAAATAAAGAAAAGGAGAAGAAAATTGTATTGAAAAATTGTACTCTTCTGACCATTCGCTCACATTTGTCATTTTAACTTGTTCTTTTGACCTTATGCTCCGAAACGCTCAATCGGACGTCAGAATGAGGATTTAACTTTGACTTTAGCGTACGTAATGTAATGAATTATATACTACATGTATACATAACATTACAGGTACATAGTATTATAAGTTAAATAGTTAGTATCATACATAAGTTTTTAAATGTAAGAGACAACACATCACGTTAATAAATTATGTTCATATATTTTTCTTGGTAGGTAGCGTCTCTATTTTTTTAACACGCTTTTTATTTTCAAGTTAGCATTCAAGGTTTAGATTAAAAGCTGGTTTGATCACAATCGAGGTATAATAATAATATTACAAAGCAGACATAGATATAAAGTAATTTGAATTATAAGCAACCTTGTCTCCTGCCTGTCGCAAAACATATCGTCTAACTAGAGAACTCTAGCAAACCTGGCTAGATAAAATCCTCGACTCCAACAGCTGATGTTCGCACAAAGGCTGCACGGCGTTCAGTTCCTCTGCCTCCATAATAAAATAAATATATTGTAGCGGTAAACGTTTATAAGGGCGGGGGGCGCGCGCGGGGGGCGATGACCTCGCGGCGGGTTTACGAGTGCATTTGCACAGTGACACCCCCCCGCAGCCCGCCCGCTGCGCCTGCGTCCCGCTGCCCTGCCGCCGCCGGTTGCGTTCACGCAGGAGTCGGCACACAGACCAAATATTGAAAGACCTCTCTAAGACATTATTGTTTCGACCAAGGTTTATTTTACTACTTTTTATGTTGAACGCACAAAGTATCATACATTTCAACCTTTCATTAATAATAAGTAAGATTGCAGTGGTGTTTGGCGAACATTACCCACAAAAATGTATAAATTGTCCAAGAGTAATTTCGTTTTCTTCAATCCAATTACGATTTAACGCCGTTCAGTTAAATTCTGTCTAGTATTTAAGGGTTTTAATAGAACTCCATATTCAATTTAAATATGAATTAAATCACCCAAAGTCTAAAAAAAGCAATTTTACCTCGTAAACTGAGAAAATAGGGCGAGGATATTTTTCACAATATTTTTGAGGCAAGCCAGGGCTATTCATGGATGTAGCGTTTGAAGCTTTCTATAAATAGAATTGCCAATTGATGCCAACGGAGTCTAAAGGTTTACTAGTTTATGCCAAAGTACGATTCTGGAAATCGCAAAATCCAGCCAATTATGATTGATACGGCCACGGGCTGGAATCGGCCGAAAAACCCGGCCGGCGTAAACATGGCCGACTTCTGATTGGACACTTGGACCCGCTGTTCCTTAAACCTATTGTAAAAAGGTTCATTATTGCCTGACTCGTAAGTTGAACTGATTTGGTAGCTTGTAGTAAACACGCTTTTTTAAACCCAAAAATAAAGATTATTGTTTTTGCTTAGGCTTCATTTTAAACCATAGGTTTTCCATTATGTAACTTTTATGAAGTTAATAAGTCTGCGTTTGGTATCGTAAAATTTTATGTTGAGATACAATAAGCACTAATTTGCTTTTACCCTTTTTTATTAATGCTTGTAGAGATTATGGCAGGCAACACTACACATTCTAGGAAAAGGCTTTAGTGCTGTTAAAGGCTGTTCTTAGTAGTTGATTCCTCGTTAAAGACGATTGCAAAAACAAGACGATGGTTGACCAAGATTGCGCGTTGATGTGTTTTACAACGAAACATTTTAAGTTGTAGAAAGCAGTAGTCCTCAAATAAAATCATAGAGCTAATTAGTTCTGTACTGAAGATTGGATTTGCCTCCAAGCAGTGTTGCTCCTGATGAAGAACTGGACGAAACCAACTCTTCCTGTGTTAGTTGTGTAATGAGGTGCATTGCATGCTACCTCGTTGCCTCGTTTCTACTTCATTTCTCATCTCATTTACCATTTCTTACTCTAAATTTGAATATTTAATTTTGGAATTCATTCAAAAATCATCCATTTTTATTTTCACTTCTTCTTTCTCTCTCAACCTGTAATCAAGGCATTTTATCATGTTTAAACTCTAAATTCAATAAACTGTGTATTTCTACTGTTATTTGTGAATAAACCTCTGTATTCAGTGCTAGTGGAAATTTGAGTTTCATGTACCACTTCTTAGTTTTCGTCGAGATTAGGCTTAGACTTAAGATTAGATTAGACTAGGAGCTAGACAAGCCGCGGGTGCGACAGTTGGATACCGTACGAGGTAGAAATAGGAGAATATACTCAGGAAATGGGCAGACTTCCATTATCTGTCTAATAATAAAACTGAAGCGTGTCTTTACGTACAATGATTTGTTTTTTTTTAAACTGATTGTAGGTAATAAAGGGAGTGTAGCTGAACACAAAAATACAACTTTTTATTCCGTCTGTCTGTCTGTCTGTTTGTTTACGCTAATCCCTGTAACTACTAAACGAATTTAAATAAAATTTCGCATGGTGGTACCATATATCCCCGGTCAACATCTTAGATACTTTTTACCACGGGAAATAAATAATAAAAAAAAACAATGCGGGCGTAGCCGTGGGCGGACAGCTAGAGAACAATAAATACGATAATCCACCCGCCAAACGGGGGGATTATGGTAACTCCCCCTTACAAGTACTAAGTCCAGCAGTGGACGAGAATCGAATCCTCAAATACGTGATGTATCGAAAAGTGAAAAAAATGCTTTTGCCATGGTCATGATGAAGAGGCTACATAATGGGCCTAAGTTGCGCCGCCACCCTTAAAAATATATAATTCGGGAAATAAACTTATAGTCCGGTTCGCTCCAGTACTAAATGAAAAATTCTATCTGTCATTCCTGTAAATGGCAACGACTCATACCGTTGGATTCGTCTTGGTGTCCTGAACGTGGAACTGTCGGTCGTCAAGTTCTAAAGTGGTGGAGGGAGGAGGGGAGGGATAATCAAAGTTGGCGAATTTGTACTTTTGTTTTTACGCTGTAATTTGAAAACTAGTGGACCGATTTCTTTGTTATTGGTATTATTTGAAAGTGTATAATATTACCTAAAAGACGTTCTTATACATCAAATACGCCAATGCAGCGGTTACCGCGCAATAATACCAAACATTACAAAAAAAAAATTGTGTATAGCTAATATCACAGATTACGCTAAACCTATAAAGTTTTCATGAAAACAATGTTTCCTACTTTGATTCTACAACAAATTACCTAATCAAAAAGGTAACTATAATTACTATGTGATTTATGGTGCCTGAGCTAGAGCTAATTTACGAAACGTAGTCGTAGGATCACTATACTACGAGTACGCAAATATAAGTAAATGAATGAGAAGAGATGGGTAAGTAATCACCATATTACTTTATTTATATATTTCAAGCTTACATTTTTCAAATAATACCTTGAAAAAAGACTTTACGTCGAAATAAAGAGGATAATTTTTTTTTGTTTTTCACTATTAGTAGTTTTGAATTTGCCTGTAGCATCTGACCCAAGGTACGTGACAAAATAAAACTTTTGTCAGGGGTTGATATTAGTAATACCTACCCATGATAAAAAAATAAAAGAAATCTACGTCAAAATAACCCGGGAAACATTTTTTTAGGTTTTCACTATAGTATTTTTGACTTTCCCTGTAGCATCTGACCCAAGGTACCTGACGAGATTAAACTTATGTCAGGTGATAGATATTAGTAATCCCTTTCCATGATAAAAATATAAAACAAATTTACGTCGAAATGACACGGAAAACAATGTTTTAGTTTTCACTATAGTTGTTTTAACTTTGCCTGTAGCACCTGATTCAAGGTACCTGACGGGATAAAGCCTATGTCAGAAGATAGATATCTGTAACATCTACTTATGATAAAAATATAAAACAAATTTACGTCGAAATAACGCGGAAAACAATCTTTTAGCTTTTCACTATAGTCGATTTGACTTTGCCTGTAGCACCTGACCCGAGGTACCTGACAGAATGAAAACTATGTCAGGGGATAGATATTGGTAATATCTACCTATGATAAAAAAATAAAAGAAATTTACGTCGAAATAACGCGTAAAACATTTTTTTAGTTTTCACTATAGTAGTTTTTACTTTGTCTGTAGCACCTGGCCTAAGGTACCTGATAGGATAAAAACTATGTCAGGGGATATATATTGGTAATATCTATCCTCATGATATAAAAATAAAAGAAATTTAGTTCGAAAAAAAAATAAAAAAATAAAAAAATAATTATGTTTATTTCAGACAATTCAGTCCATACGATTACATGTTAGTACAGTTTAATTTAGTAACAATTAACGCGGAAAACAATTTTTTATTGCGTACTCGTAGTATAGTGAGCTGCGACTATGTTAAGTTAATTAACTCTAGCTCAGGCACCATAAATCCTATAGTAATTATTGTTACCTTTCTGATTAGGTAATTTGTTGTAGAATTAAAGTAGGCAACATTTTTATCACGAAAAATTTATAGATTTAGAGTAATCTGTGATATTATTTAAACACATTTTTTTTAAATTATGTTTCGTATCATTACGCTGTAACCGCTGCATTGACGTATTAGATGTATATGAACGTGTTGTAGATAATGTTATACCCGTTCAAATAATACTAATAAGAAAGAAATCGGTCCAATAGTTTTTAAATTACAGCGTAAAAGTCCAGCATCTTTGATTACCTCCCCCTCATCCCTCCACCACTTTAGCACTTGACGACCGACAGTTTCACGTTTAGGACATCAAGACGAATCCAACGGTAGGAGTCATTGCCATTTACAGGAGTGACAGATAGAACTCATGTTCTAGAGCACTTTTGGTCGAAAATGAACCGGACTATTATTGGTATTTTAATAAACAAGCAACTTAACGCATGCGCGAGTAGCGTTCAAATTTTCTTATCTCTCATTTTTACAAGGTGAGCAAAAATTACACTACTCGCATGCGTTAAGTTGCTTCTTTATGAATCTTTTTGCTAAATTTATTTTTCGCGAATATTTCAGGATATTTCTGATAATGAAAAAAATAATTTACAAATATTGACCAATAAGTTTTGAATCTACAGTTATGCAAAGTAGGCTCGAAACGCCACTTTTGAAAAATTGATTTTAAAATAACTTGGACCAGCGGGGGCGGATTAGCAATATGCTATATATTTGTAATCTACTCATGATTCCCTTTCATTTGATACCCCACATGGTATGTTTAATTTTTTTATTTTTTCGGCCGCTATTTTGAAAGGTGAACCTACCTCACAAACCCTGGTGGGTGTCGGAATTATAGAACCGCCTTAGGCTTCCGACATGGCTCCTATAACGACTACATCCGTAGATAGTAGCCGGGACCAACGGCTTTACGTAACTTCCGAATCACGGAATCATCTTTTCGGACAATCAGGTGATTCAGCCTGCAATGTCCTAACCAAACTGAGACAAAGTGATATTTGTTCGACGAGTCCCCACCGGGATTCGAACCCGGAACCTCCGTAACGTCATGCGAGATTTTGACCACTCGACCACGGAGGCTGTTTAGGGAAGATGATTTTGTGCTTCGAAAGGCGCGTAAAGCCGTTCGTCCCGGCTACTATCTAAGGATGTAGTTGGTATAAGCCATGTCGAAAGCCTAAAGACGGCTCAACAATTCCGACTCCAGGGCTTGTGAGGTAGATTATCCTCGAACGCACAATAAGCAAGCAACGGCTAAAATTAGTTCTAGCTTAGTATTAGATCAACCCAAGTCTGCTTGTGGGTGTCATATGTACGAAGTTCTTAAATTCTTCACATGACTGTGGACGGGTCGCTTGGAAGTAGCAATGAAAGTGTTCATCTGTGTAAACAAACGACAACTGCGAACCCTAACTAACCCTCATAACAACAGTTTCTTTTTTTAGTTCAGGAGTGGGCCTATGCTGTAATAGAGTGGCATGCGTATAATTTTTATGTGTCAGGTGAGTAATAATCTTTTAGTAGACAAGTAATTAACTTAATAGTACATGTTGAAACTCTTTAATTAACTGGACAGTTCTACAAAAGGGTCTATATTTTCACAATTCGGTGGGTAAATTAATATTTGGGTTTCATCAATAGTTTGATAACAAAGATTGAAGTTTATTCCATGTTGAGTCTAATGACGACATTTAGCACCAGATATTGTGAGTGGTTTATGTTAAAAGTCAGTCACCGAATTGAGACACCACCGAATTCAGAAAACTAGTCACCGAATTCAGAAACGGCTTAAGAAATATAGAAAATGAACGACTAAATTTGTAAATGTTATCTTATCTTACTTAGCCTACACTGTCCCAGTGCTGGGCAAAGGTCTTCCTCTTTTTCTTCCACTGTTTCCTATCCTAAGTCAATTCTGGCCAGTCCCCCAAGAAGCTGTCCAGTTCATCCCGCCATCTCCTGCGCGGCCGTTCACCTCTACGTCTGTTGATCGGTGGGTGCCAAAACGTAATTTATTTTGCTCATTGGTCTTGTGGCACGCAGCAGACATATCCGGCCCAGTTCCACTTAAGTTTGGCAGCGTTTGACCTTTGTGGCATCAGCTATATGAGTCCTGGATCGCAGCATGCTATTTCTGACTCGATCACGCATCCCCGCGTCCCCGGTCCCGCGCTGCACGCATCCAGCGGCTTCCCGCAACCCTCACCAGATTTTCGGTCCACCTTGTAGGGGGCCTGCCCACGCTACGTCTTCCGGCGCGTGGCCGCCATTCAAGAACCTTTTTTCCCCAACCGCCATCGGTTCTACGTGCAATGTGCCCCGCCCAAAGCCACTTAAGTTTCGCGATTCTTCGGGCTATGTAGGTGACTCTGGTTCGCCTGCGGATCTCATCTCATCCTTCCTGACTCGATCACGCATGGAAACTCTTTATCGCTCTTTGGGTGACTCTGAGCTTTCTTATGAGGCCCATCGTAAGCGACCACGTCTCTGATCCGTAAGTCATCACTGGCAACACACATTGGTAAAAGACTTTAGACTTAAGATACTGCCGTTTTTGGGACAAAAAGATATTGCACAGCTTTCAAAACGCTGCCCAGCCGAGTTGGATTCGATGATTGACCTCGTTCTCGAAGTTAGATCTACCTAACTGGACTGTTAGTCCCAGGTAGATGTAATAGTTTACAACTTCGAGAACAGAGTCCCCAACTTTTATTGGAGTGGGTACGACATGGGCGTTCGAAATTACTTTTGCTTTCTCCATGTTCATCATCAGACCCACTTGTTGGGAAACTCTATTGAGGACATTGAGCATTGTGCCTAGGTCCTCCAAGGTCTCAGCCATGACTACGATATCGTCGACAAACCGAAGGTGAGTGATGTACCTACTCGCCATTGATATTGATGCCATGTCCTTTCCAGTCCAGAAGCTTAAAGATATCCTCCAGTACAGTGGTAAACAGTTACGAAAAAAAAACGTCTCCCTGTCTCACACCTCGCTGCAGCTGGATTGGTCTGGAGTTCTGATCCTGGAGTCGGACTGATATAGTGGCTTTCTCGTACAAACACTTCATCACCTCAATATACCGGTAGTCAATTTGGCACCTCTGAAGAGACTGCAGCACTGCCCAAGTCTCAAACTTCCAGATACAAGGCAAACACAAGTGCTGACCACACATATGTTTACCCTGGGCTGGGTTCGAACCCGCGCCCCTTAGGTTGGAAGGCAGGTGCACTACTGACTAGGCTATGGAGCCACAATAATACATACGTATAGCAAAATTCATAACATTATTGAAAAATTCTAAATTTAGTGTAAGATTTCTGAATTCGGTGTACCATTTTACAGGTAATTGAGATCCACGAAATTGAGAAAATATCACGTTTCATCAAATAACTTGTAAATATTACAAATTAAAGTATGTTTTTCAAAACGTACTGGTAGATATCACTTAAATATTCAATAGATTTAGCTCAAATTTAATATAAGACTTCACAAACAAAATGAATTTCGTCCACCGTTTTCAGAAATTACCCGAACCCAAATTCTCGGAAGAGTTTTGAACCCTCGAAAAATGCTCCTCAATGCAGCTATCCTCAAGTTCATACTGCTCAGCCGCTCGGGCTCATCTAGTAGATTGTGGGAACCAGCTAGTGGCATTCGTACTTCGCGAAGTTAGTGATATAAGTAAATAAAACTATTTGGCACGGGATTGAGGCAGAAGCTTCGGACAAAATTTAAATGTGTTATTGTGTCAAACTCCAATGATTTACAATAAATATTATTACTTATACGGCTTTGTTGTTTATCTCATGGTATGTGAACATTGGAATCATAATGAACTAGTTATTATTTAAAAAGTTATGAAGCAATAAAGAGTCAATTCTGGAAATCGGACACGCCATTTTAAGCCAAATTCTGCTTGTTTTTGAACTTTGAAAATTTTTTTTGGCGCCGTTTATAACGTCCCGATTTTTCAGATATGCTCTCCATCAGGCCAATAGTCCTGTAAATATATGTGTTTTTTTTCGATAACTTAATGAGCTGTTAGAGGTCCTTTTTTCGATACAGTAGCTGATTCGCATCTTCCCGTAGAAATGCCCAACTGAAGCGGGCTTTTAAGCTTAAAGCTAGGCGTTTTATGATGTTTTACGCCAATCTCTTAAGTGTTTCTGTAATGCTGCCGACTAGGTATCGTTTTTCATTAGTTCATTACTTCTATTCTATATCCACGTACATAGGTAACACCTAAAAAGACCCAAAGTAACCATTTTTAAGTAAATTGTCTTACTGCAATCAGTAAGAGAATTTCCGTTTCTTTTTTTTTTTCTAAATTGTGTTTTTTTTTCTAGTACTTTTAGTGTGCAGTGAAGTGTATTTTTTCTACTTTATTATTAAAAATAAATAAATCATTGATCTATTTTTCCACCAGCAACATTGGAAAACAACTGCACCAAATTGTTTCTGTTTACAAACGTAAGCTAAGGTTAAGTAAGTTTGGTAGTGTACACTGCTTTCTTTCTTATCGTGTGGGCTTTCGAGGTTAACCTACCGTTAAATATTATGCAAATAAAGTCATTTGATTTAGATTTTTTTCCTTCTTCGAATTCCTTGTTCCAGGCAAGTCTATAAGTATAGTCCTTACTCCTGACTCCTGCCTGAACAATATACAATGGGGTTCATGCGCGGCCGCCGCTCCCGACGCGTCACTGCGCCGCGTGGGACCCTAGCCGCGAGTTATGTCACTCAAACGTCATAGTGCGTGCGTACACGCAACCGGCTGATTCCTTAATCTATTATTTTATTTATTTAGTTTAGATCTCCACGACAATGATTCCTACGCGCCACCCGCTTACCGCGATCCTATGCCGCTACGTCTTCCAGTAGGCTTACTACTACGTAAGAAGCGACAGGCTCGAGAAGCTGTCAAACGCGACATAGTGACATTAGAGCCAAATATGTCGCGTTCGACAGCTTCTCAAGCCTGCCGCTTCTTACGTAATAAGCCTACAGTATCTTTTTTACCCAACGAAAGTCGATTCTAAGAGTAATATAAATGTAATCTGTATAATTAAATTCACCAATAAAATAGTTTTGTAAAATTATAGTTGGAAAAACGCAAAAATATTGAAATTCCACTTGAATAACTTGCAGTAATCGGGACACGTCGTAACACACACGAAGCAAGAAAAGTTACTACCGAGGTTATTTATTACCCACGCCTCAGAGGTGTGTGACTGACCTACCCCATGCCAGATCGAAAACAAGGAACTTATATTGTGGCAAAGAGCCCGCAGTTTTAGTGTTATTTCATGAGGGCGTCGCTCTCATGCTAAGTTTCCATGCTGGCGTTCACAGTCACATAAGCGCTTATTCCACTAATCGCCTGCGAAGAGAATTTCTGTATTTTAGAAATCACCAGCCGATAGGTACTTAAAGTGAAAATAAAGGGTTTTAGGAAAATAAACCAGAGCTACCCTTATTTAATTATTAACATTAATATAAATAAAAATATTTATTAATTGAGCTTATTAAATTAAAATACTGACAACTATTCCGTATCAATCAATAACTTGAATGACTTGAAAAACATATTTTTGACAATTACATAATAGTAAAAGTATTTGTAAATAATAAAGATTTAATACACCACCGTGAAATTAAAGCGTTTATTTATCCGTAGCATAGTGTGATATTAATGCCTGACCAAAGAAATATGACACCTGCTCTGGGGGCGCCACGTGTATATTTTTACGACTATGGCAACAATTTCTCTTATAAAATTAGTTCCTCTGAAATTCCGCAATATGGCGAGGTGTCATATTTCTTTGGTCGGGCTTTACCTACTCATGATTTACTGAACAACTTTCCCTAAGGAACATAGTTAAATATCTCAAAATTAAGATTGAACTTGTCAACAAAGTGGCCGTTGACACGTGACTGAAGTTTATACTTAATGAAAAGTTGAATATTATTTTCAGATTTCAAAACTTTCCCTGAAGAAAAGAACATAATTGTACTACCACTATGTTGCGGATAATCAACCAGTTTTTCACGGTGTATATGAAAAGTTGAGTAGTATTTTAAGATTTCAACCTATGTTCTTTAGGAAAAGTTGTTCAGTTTCATGAGTACTAGCTACTACCTTAGTTACTCTGTGCTACTACTATGTTGCGGTTATACAACCAGTTAAATTTCAAGGTGTATGTATGGAATTCGCAGCGAATAACCCTGTCACACTGAGCGAGTTCTCGCTGCGAGTGCCAATTCGCAGCGACTAATCGCTGTGTGACCGAAGCTTTAGAACGGACTTCCTTTGCTTTTTCTTAGATTGTTTTTATAAACCTATCTTGTAGAGATTTCCACATCAAAAATAAGGCTGCCTTTTGATTTGACTCTTTTGTTTTGTTCTGCCTTTCTAAGTATGTTTTAATGGTGTCTATTAAGAATTAAAAGCATATTATTATTGTACTAATAAAGTAGTTTTCTTTATTATTATTAAGCAGCTAAGTTTACAGTTTTGTTTATTAATTTTATTATACACTAGCTAGCTAAATCATCGACGAAGCTAAATAGACTTTTAGCGAGCAAAAGAAAATTGTCGAAAAAGTTGTTAAAAGTAAATCTTACGCCCTCTATCTTTTATTCTGTTTACTAGTAACAAAACATTATGCCATTTTATCGTATTTGCGCCATCTTTTGAGTATTGTAGGTAGCACTAAGTATACTTATTCTTGAATTAGTACTCTGTTTATACGTAACCATATGTTTCAAGGGGCGCTAGTGGATCCTGATAAAAAGTTGCCATAATAATGAAAAAATACAAACTTATTTATTATTGGATGCCTAACTAAAGTAACAAAAATATTTGAAATCATTTAAAAAAGCAAATACTAGACTTCAAAAAACTTTTTGATTTAAACTATAATATGAAACTAGAATAACCAAGCAATATAGTTGTCAAATTAAAACTTCCACAATATGTTTTAATGCAGAGTTACAGCCCTCGGAAAAAAAGTGAGCCACTGTATACCACCTGACCCTAATTATAATTAAATATTTTGTAAGTATGTATTTATTTATGTCTGAAAGACTGACCTCAACCTGACCAAAAATTTAAAAAACACGTAATTGGAACAAGAATAAGTGGAAGACCCCTCCTTAAAGCCAGATCAGGCAAATAAAAACCCCGCCTTTAGGACCTGTAGTTCGATTAACGAATGGCTCAAAGGAGGGTGTAGAGTGCATGAGCGGGAGCCTAAGCGATTTCTTCAGAAACTTATTCAGTGTGCTTAGGGATAAAACATAGGTACTAAAAGTTCTGAAATTCTCTACAACTTTTATTCTTTATAAATTTTGCCGCCCTTCTTGCTGACGCTTTATCTCTAAAACCTTATGTACTATGACAAGTTTGGTATCAATAACTCGTTAACGTAGAATTCATTTTCGGAATTATAAAATAGGGTAGCCATACAAAAAAACTCAATTTTAGGACAAAATTCACAAAATAAAAATTAAGTTTTTCCACATAAAAGTCGTTTTTTTTTTCCCGTGGGAATGGCATAGATACAAAAAAAAATATTTTTTTAATATATTATTCACTGGTAGTCCTAAATAAATAAAATAATTAAATAAAACTACTAGAAGAACGCATGCACTCTCGCTCGCTTCCCGATGAACACTGATGCGTCGTCCTATGTGTGGACACACCGCCGCCGAGCGCTCGGGCTGAATCCCCTTGATCCGTGCCATAAAAACCGACAACGAATAAAAGATGGCCAGATGGATCTTCAGACGTCAAATACCTACCACAGATGCCCAGTACATCTATCTATGTGAAGAGCAGGCATAAAATAAACTTAATTATTTTCTTGAATAAAATTTTATGAAAGAAAACATTTTGATGATTATTTTATTGAACATAAAAAAAACTGACCATTTTCAGCAGAAATAATGAGGTGAACATAGCAACATTTAACTGTCAAAAATAGAGCGCAACGCGGTGGTGGCTGGGGGTTTTACGCGGGAATCGAGAGGAAATGGCGGGTTCATTGTTTCGTCCTTTTTAAAATTAGTTTTTCATGGTAATTGTTGTGTTAATATGGTGGAATTAGTGCGATAATGTGCCGTTAAAGAAGAACTATTCAATGAAAGTGAGAAATAATGTGTGGTTAGCTGTTTCTGGTTTGATACCCCGCGTTAAACTGCAGTATCATTGGAATGTAAGAACCACCCTTGCATTTCATTGATCCCGTAACAAGAAATGAAACTACTGAAGACGTTTAACATGGATGCAAGAAATGACTAAAGACGGACGACGAAATAAAACTGAAGAAATAATGACTGAAGATGAAGACAGAAACTACTTAAGACTAGGCTGTATGGGCTTAGATCCCTTTGCCTTTCCCATAAGGGAGAAAGAAACTAAAAAAAAAAAAAAAAAAAGCGGTGGTGGCTGTTCGTCTGTCAGTTAGTAGTGTCAATTAGCAGTGTCAAGTAAGAGAAATCGTTGAGCGGTCGCGAATTAACGATTTCTATGAACAAAGTGTTTATTAAAAGCGAAGCCTTACTCATTTGAACAATAAAGAATGAGAGACAGGCTAAGTAATCTAAAACTACAGTTTTAATTTGGTTACACCATTCCGTGTCTTTCAGAAAGTAGTGCGCTAGTGAAAGATGAACACAATATCGGTTGGCGTTCATCACAATATTGATACCGTGTGAAATGTGAATTAGTGTTGTTTTGTCAAGGAACACTTAGCCCCAAGTAAGTATTAAAGAGTTTAAGTAAATTAACTGCATTTTGTTTAGAAAAACTTGATGTTAATGGGCAAAATTGGGCTAAATAAGTCTGCCAGTCGGCGTCACGCAAGAAAGGAAACACTTACATCGATCACGGTCTTTGTATGATAACAGGAGCATCTGTAAAAAGTGGCCAACAAGTTCTTAGAAAAGCAGCTATTCAGCTATTGATTCATAACAACAGTCAAATGATGTACCTACTTACATTCAACTTAATTGCATAGAAAGTCTGAAGCACTATAAAAAGTTTTTGGATGTAAAACTAAGCATTTGGTAGATAGTAGTGAGTTTATTTGCTTATACTTCTGTAATTTCCTAATTAATATACAAATTTATGGTCAGAGTTAACTTCAGATAAAATTTCTGTGTGCAGTTAACTGCAGTTAGAAATCTGAAGCATTTGTTTATTTTGATACTTTTAAACTACCTTTGTTACACTCAGATATACATACTTTCCCATTTATAATATTAAAATAATCATTATTTGAAAAATTTATTTATTTAGCAGATCCACTCCGCTAAAGGAAGTTTAAGGAAGCCGTACATTAAATTTCATTTTATACTGGAGAATTTAATTTTTTAAATAAATGTTTGATTTAATATTTTATTTTTCATTTACAGCTGGGCCTATACCACCATGTCTTCTGACGAGTCTAGTGTTCGTGTGGCAGTCAGGTCAGTAATAAATCTATCTCAGATTACTCAACTGAACAACTTTGCTTTTAAAGATTGCCTACTGAGATTCGTGTGGCTGCTTTTTGGGCCAAGACTGTCTTAGTTTGCTGTCGACTCGAAAAGAAGAAGAAAGATTGCCTGGAATAAATCGCTTAAAGCGATAAGGCCGCCAATTGCCTTTTCTAACCAACATCATATTCTCGGTTCCAATGTGTTTTATGTGCAATAAAGTGTATTGGAATTTAAATTAAATTGAATTTTGCTGCTTAGTGGAAATTCACTAAAATTGTGACCCTACCGATGTTTAAACCCAGTATCTTGATAAATATACTTAGGTAATTAAATGATTCAGGTATCACCTTGCAGAAATCCCATATACTATGAGTAAAATCTTTATCTGGCTGGCTTGCTTACTGCGTGGGTGTTGGGTTAAACCTACCTCACATAACCTGATATCAAAATTATTGAGCTGCTTGGTGCCTAAAGTTTCTAACATGTCTCAATCTGATTTCTACATTTATCTATCACTTTAAAACATCACATATAACGTGAAGTATCATAAGTGTGAAAGTAGCTAAATATTTAACAAACTAGTTCACTTACTTCTTTCTAAACTTAGTTTTCTAACTAAAATTCTTTTGAAAACCAAAAGTTAATAAATCTTCTAATAACAAAGAATTACCTTGTACAATATTTGACCTAAAGACCCACTGTGCTAAGAATAGTTGGGTTTGTTTACCAATACTCTGACAACATTTTTGTTACTCACTTAGCCAATGTTATGTTATGTGCTAAATTATTTGCATAATATGAAAGTGTTACTGTTTTATTCACAAACAAATATTTATTCTCACTTATGTAGTGTTTTTATTAAATCTGATTTTGTATTAACCAGATTTAGTATTCTATTTTATCAATCAACCTTGGTGGGAATTAGAAAATTGCATATTTAGTAAAATATTTAACTTCAGTATGTGTTGTTTAGTAGTAGCTTGTTGTCATATGATATTTTCTCTTCCTTCGTCGAGCGAGAGGTGTTGCTATAATGGCGAGTTAGGGATTGCAGTTGTTGTTAGACAGGTGAATGAATGCTGCTGCCGATTGTCTGGATCATGTATTTTTAATCGCCTCGGACGTCGCCGACAAAAAAGTAGCGTTCATCCAATTCGAAGACAGAAACTACGCCACCGAACGTAGCATTAATTAAATTGAATTCTTTGATTTTTGCACCGAACCACTTATTTATACGGATGTTTGAAATATGCACCCCTATTCCCTACCCCATCCTACCCTCAGTTTGTCAATAGGACCATCACGCACAGACTAACCATCGCCCGTCATCCCACCCTCGCATTTTGAACTTCACACACGCGGGAATTCGTGCGAGACAGCTGTACATTGACATATTTGTAGAGCATTGCGCCCGTCTAGCCTCATAAAAAGAGCATTGTACAACGACCACCCCCGTATTTATACGATTGTAGTATATGAGCTTTTTTCCTCTGTAGTGGGAATTGCGAACCGACCACGCGTCGCCGATAAGCTCATTCAGACATGGAATTGAAAATTCCCGACGGTCTCTCGTACAGCTCATTATTTTGTCCTAATTGGTCTGTCTGTCTGTAACTCCGCACAGAAATGTTTTAACTGTCCGTTTTATTTTTGCACTTTTACTGATGGAATATAGTCTTTGAAGAATTAAAAGCTGGATATCACTTACATACATAACGTTACGCCTCTTTCCCGGAGTGATCGGCAAAGATTCTGCTACTACTTGCTACGATCCAGATATACTTTTTACGCGTTACTCAATGCCCGTTGGTTTAGAGTACTCCTGTCCTGACCGAACCTCGGCGAAGTATAATGAAATTCTTCTATTTTCTCGCGTACTGTCATTTTCATGAAAATATTCTCGACAGCCAACAAAAACTAGTATATTTCTCAAACAAATGGTAGGTACAAAAACAATATAGACAGTATAAGTCCATTGTGATGCCATAAGAATACAGTATGACCTAGTGCTCAGTGATTTATCTCAGACAAGAATGCTTGCTTTACATAATACAGTCGTGATTTGAGAGTTTAGGGTCGTCTGAAGGTTGTCGTGACATCCTGCGCAATATTCGCTCAAGCAGACACGTTACATAAGGGTAATAATACTAGAAGCATGGTCCAAGAAAACAAGGTCTTGCAAATAGACCACGTGACTGACACGAGTCTACGTCATTTTGCCTATTCATCCTTCTCGAATGCGTGTAATAGACAAGGATGAACAGCGCAAAATGACGTAGGCTTGTGTCAGTCACGTGGTCTATTTGCAAGACCTTGTTTTCTTGGTCTTAATCCGGAACACATAGCGGACGTAGTACTATCGGAGCCTATTCAATTACTAGGAATATTTTAGGTATTTTTTTACACCTTGTGTTACTTACATTACTGAAGTTTTAGAGGGGTCCCTATTATTTTTGAAAATATACTATAGCCTATATAACCCGGGGATAGTGTAGCTTCCCTACAGTGAAATAATTTTTGAAATCGGTTCAGTAGTTTCGGAGCCTATAACAATAGGAGTAACTTTATTAACAAAATATGAGATGTCATTATTGTTTTGTCAGTTACATAAATAATTTAGAATGATATACCATTGTTAGCTTATCTTTGTAATAATTTAATTTGTTCAAGTTAAAGTATCCAATTAATCTCAGCTAGCAGAAACCCCGCTGTGTACGTACACTTTATATTATAGTTAGAAATGAGTAAGAGATAAAAAATATTTGTGAATGTAAATATACAATTTAGCTATTACATTTCAATGGTCATATAACTGCTCTCAATCTTCAAAAATTACATAAGTTGGCTATATTATGTATTATTAAATATTAAGTAATAGTACTTTTGCCAAAATCGAGATTGAGATCTCTAGAAATCATATTTATTTTTACTACGTATCTAGATGTCAAAAGGCGTAATTATTCGAAGGATGTGTCAAAGTTCGAATACCAATTAAAAAAACGATACAAAGTCCAATTTGTTCAGATTGGCGTGTTCTCCACTGTACCTGAATTAATTAACGAAATTACATAAATTATAGTTTCTACGATAGAACACTTCTCAAGTCTCAGTCTGTGAGTTTGATTTTCCTAATAAAACTATTCCCTGTTTATTTGAAAACTAGCTTTCCGCCGCGGCTCCGCCCGCGTTAACAGTTTTTCCCGTGGGAATGAGGCATTTTTCCGCGGTAAAAGCTAGCCTATGTTACTCAAGGTGAATGTAGCTTTCTATGGTGATAGAATTTTTGAAATCGGTTCAGTAATTTTTGAGTTTATTCATTACAAACATACACACCCAAAAAAATACAAATCTTTCCTTTTTATAATATTAGTATGACTAGCTGTTCGCCCGCAGGTACGCCCGCGACTGTTGCCGAATGCGATTTTTTTCCATAATTTCTGACCGTTAACCTTAATCAGCTAAATCCCAGCCGTTCTCAAGTTTTAGCGAGAGTAACGCACAATAAATTCAAGATAGAAGATTAAGCTAATTAGTTAATTACACGATTATTGACAGCTAAGGTTCAATTGTGTCTAATTGAACAAAACAGCTTAAACTAATAATTATGTAAAACTACAATTTATTTCAACATCATTCTTCCATACCGTAATAAATTGCTAAAGGGCTGATAGAAGTGCTTGTTTCAAAACAATTGTCTCGCTCTGTTACGTGTGATTATAACATTATTATAACATAACACGGTGTTGTGATTCACAATGCCTTTGTTTGATTGTTAGGCACTTAATTAGATGTTTCTTTTTTCTTAGACCTTACGAAGTAAGAACCTACCATAGACATACAATAAGAGTCACGGAGGCTATGTATAAATCAAGATAGATTTAGTTATACTTTCCTTTAATGCAAACTATATTCTTCTGTCTTAACTTTTGTATTCTTCTGTTCTATTGAGGTGAAATCTTTTTTTAGCAGTGGACGGCAGAAATTATAATGATGATGATACATATCCCACCCATACGCAAAAAAATTGCATTAGACGTCGTGTTGCGGCGAAAGAGACAAAATGAAATTATGTATAATATAAATAATAAATACGATACAATATTCTGAGTATAATTTTATGCCTACAAAGACTACTAAAGACAAATAATGCCATTCGAAGGAAGAAATTACTTCCGGTACTTTGTGTTTCAAATTAAGTAGGTAAATAGTAAATAATGTCGTGAATTCCTGGGATTTTCAGGAGTTCACGCGAGGGGCTTACTTTATATCGGTATTGCGTGCGGCGTACATAAAAGAACGCCGCGCTATATAAAAACTTTGCTCTTTACAATGGGCTAAGATTGACAAATTTTTAAGCAAAATTTGGGTAAGTACATGGCTTATTTACCGTGTTCCCGCAATATTGTGATCGTGCGTAGGTACCCATAAAACTAAACAACACTGTCCTAAAAGAAAAAAAAAACACGCAACTTAATATTTCCACTTTGCATACAAACCTTTTTGTCCTGATCAGTTTGTAAGAAAAGTGGAAAGTTTACCTATTTTTAATGATTTTTGTGTCGAAAAATCGACTTTCAAAGAGTTGAAATTAAAAAATAGCAACACCCCCCAACTGATAAATCGTGAAAGTGAGACGACACCAGTGTTGCTGCTTTTTAATTTCTACTCTTTTTTCGTCAGACTGATCTCTAGCGTGACATAAGAACGCTAGTCTGATTATATTCTGTGCTTAGCAGCAGCTCCTAGACATATTATTATGTCGTCGAAGTTACGTCGCTAAAAAAATACTTTTTATAAAACAGCAGTATAAGTAAATATGTAGAAGATGATTTCGGATTTCGGCAGCCCATTCCATAGAAAACCTTTGATGTAGAAAAGCCGTTAAATATAAATAGCTTTAAAAGTAGCAGATGAAAGTAGACGACAGCCGTATGAGGTGCATGATTTATGATAATGACGCTATTAAAACGTGGTTATTGAGGAAGCTGTCGATACAATCAGCTGATGGTGGTAACGCCTTAGGGCTGAGGGGTCAGGACAGGTAATAATAAAATGGGGTGTGTCTCCATCCCTTCAAGTAACAATGCCCGTACCCGCCAGCGGGGGCGCGGCCATAATCAAAATCAAAATTGATTATAATAATCAGAGACAGAGCCCCTCAGGCGTCGTCTCCTTCACCATGTTTTTCCGTATCAATGCGCTAGGCCTAGGTCCGAGGCTCCCTCGAGCCGCCCCTAGACGCGTAGGTCATGTCATGACTACTTTGAGGTAGAGTCTTCCGCTCCCCCGCAAGTCCGGTGAAGCTTGATTCGTCGTACTTTTTCGTCTCTGATTATTACTTTTGATTTTGATTTTGGCCGCGCCCCCCCCGCCCCGGCGGGTACGGGCATTGTTTCCTGAAGGGAAAAAATATTTTGACAACGAAGTTATAGAGTGTGGTTATAGAGCCGACTATTATTTAATAGTAATACTTATGTT
The DNA here is from genome assembly GCA_948473455.1 of Teleiodes luculella. Classification (NCBI taxonomy): domain Eukaryota; kingdom Metazoa; phylum Arthropoda; class Insecta; order Lepidoptera; family Gelechiidae; genus Teleiodes; species Teleiodes luculella. Next base: position 14,469,096 of record OX419583.1, read on the forward strand.
GAAATTCACACCATTTGGAACATTAGCCACATTATACCACAGATAGCCTTAAATTTATTATTATTATTATAGTTACTTTTATGTGCATTTACTGAAAACTGTCTCGATGCCCACTTGCTATTCTAGTTTTCCACGATAGTACAATAATCAACAATCATACAATTTAACTCATCATTATCATATAACAATCTTCATCAGGTTTTTTGCGGTGCTTGGACGTCAATATCACCAGCGAACGATCAAGTCGTTTGTCAGTGATGATGAGATGACAGTTTTTGTTGTTTTTAATGATAATCATGATTACTATGAAGATCCTTGATTGCTTTCTTCTATTTTAGAATCTTAACGATTATTGACAAATGACAATATTTTCGTGATTGATTAAAAAAAATTTTTTTTTTTTTTCTGCTTTGGATCAGGGATCGGAACCGGTTTTTCATACACTTGTTAAATCATTCTAGTTCAAACCCTATCCGATTATAGCTCTAACTAAGATCACTAAGGGTAGGTTAGTCCTGGGGGAACATAATATGCAAAGCAACCGGCAGCCCTGGCCTTCGCCTGCCGCAAAAACAATTACTTTAATAATTAAAAAACCGATTGAAACCGGTTTCATTCCGTTCTTTATCAAAAACCGGGTAACCAGAATATTTTTGGTTTGTTTCATTAAGTTCCATCTATTGCCGGTTAATTAGGGAACGGAATTATGTCTGTTTTATTAACAGGGATTTCAAAACCGGTTTCGATCCCTGCTTTGGATCCAAGTCCTTTCAGTCGTATACATTCGTTGGGTTCAGTTCTACGTGGCCGTTAAATTTGTCCTATTGTAGAAATTAAATATTTATAAAGCGGCTTGTAAAAATTTAGGTCCTTTAAAAGCTCTTGTGCTTTCTATGTGATGTCATGGTAAATAAAATAAATCCCTACTTCCCTACTAATATTCTGAATGCGAAAGTAACTCTGTCTGTCAGTCTGTATATTATTACGCTTTTACGCCAAAACCACTGAACCGATTATGATGAAACTTGGTACAGAGATAGAACAGAGCTTGAGGAAGAACATAGACTACCTTTTATCGCGGGAAAACGCCTCATTCCCACGGAAAAAAGGGACGCGTGTGAAGCCGCGGGGCCGGAAGATAGTATAAAATAAATAAAATTTGTTAATGCCTCAAATCAAATTCCCTTCGCAAATAATCGTTTTGGCGACCCTTTAGTGTTAAGACACCAAAGGGTATTGTACTAAACACAGTAACGTGGAGACGTATTATCTTAGTTTGTTCGTATACTAGACTTTATTAAAGTAGGTAGACGTTTAACACACATTTTCACGGGTTTTCTCCACGATTTCTTTTTTTTTTTTTTTTTTTTTTTTTTTTTTTTTTTTTTTTGAGTTGACCTATGCTTGTGTCGAAAAGGTACGACAAATCAAGCTTCACCGGACTGGCGGGGGAGTGGTTGATATTGAAAAATATCGTGAAGGAGACGACGCCTGAGGGGCTCCGTCTCTGATTTTCAATTTTGATTTTGGTTCGGGCCGCGCCCCCGCCGGCGGGTGCGGGCGTTGTTACCTGAAGGGTAATTGTTACCTGAAGGGTATTCGCTACCTGAAGGGCATTCTGTAAGGTGTAATCTAAATTCTTTTCGATTTTCTCCACGATTTCGTTTTAAATTGAGCTTACCGATATTTCGACCGAGTTACACCGATCATGGTCACGGCAGAACTGTAAGCTCAATATCGGTAAGCTCAATTTAAAACGAAATCGTGGAGAAAACCCGTGAAAATGTGTGTTAGTGCAGTTAACAACCGCGGAAATCTAAGAATGTTCATAGGTAGATGTTTACTTCTACGCCTCTTGAACGACGGTTACAGGTATGGTTTGTAAACTGTATTCTCTAGGGTATTAGTTTCAAATTTGCGAATTTCGTTGACAGCTGCGTCGTGCGACCGACAAATCTGCGTCTACGACCCTATGGCCTCGTCTCACTTGAGTTCTTGTTTTTTAGACCTAGTTCTAGCCTAGTTCCCATGTTGTAATGTGATTGATAAGGTATGTATTTATAAACTGATGATTGAAACGATCAGAAAAAATAACTGTTTTAAAACGGGATGAATACCCTAAAATGTATATAAGGAAAATTATTTATTTCAAAATTTGCAAAGATTCATATTTTGTTTCGCAGAGAAGATTTAACTTAAGGATTTTTATATTTTCACTCTTAAATTTCAGTCATGGTCTTCTCAAAATTACCCTCAAACTAAATACAAAACTTATTCATAAATAATAACAATTGTGTAGCCGAAGAATGTGTTTCTGACTCTCACTTAATTTGTAAGCATTATTTTCAGATTGTAAGACCAAGACATAAATTACTCAATTTCAGTGAAATCATGTACCTAAAACAGCCTCGTAGTAAATTTAACGGTCCATTTGCATTACGATATTGCTTTCAAGGTTAATTTAATATGGAGTGCTGCAGTTTGTTAGTGTAATAGCTTTTACATTGCTCTATCTTCATCTGCCGTGAGATGGCCTGTGGCGATGACTTCATATTTCGAAGGCCTTTTTCGGAAATGGATCACGCTCAGTTGACCAGGGTAAAAATCGGTAAATACTGTTTCACTAGTAACAAGAAATGTCATAGCTTTGTTGTAACTATACTCTCATCCTATTGGAGAGTAAATTTCCATATAGCAGGTTTTTTCTCACAGCACTTCGACAGTTAAATGTGACACACAGTGCGTCATGGTATGGGAACTGGAGCTATTTTTGGTTCTTTTTTCCCTACGGTAAAAACCGATAGATTTATACGTCTTTTTAATTTTATTAAACCCTTTGATCATCGTCTTCGTCTAATATTACGTCCGCTTATTCATCTACAAGTATATTTTTCGATTATAACTTGAACTCTATCTTGAATTTTCACTAAAGATTGTTTTGATATTCGAAAAGTTTTACTTAATCGTGCTTGCTTGCTTATTGCACACCTTATTGTGTGGGTTTTTTTTATATTAAGTTTGGTGTTATTTATGTCATGATGACAGAACGAAAGAAAACTGTATAACATCCACTGGACAAAGGCCTCTCCCAAAGACCACAACGATCAGTCCTGCGCTGTACGCATCCAGCGGCTTCCCGCAACCCTCACCAAATCTATCCACCTTGTGGGGGATCTTATTTTTAACAAGAAGATTTAGAAGTTCCACACAAGTCTGTTATTTCTAATAACAGGATGTCAAACGTTTGACGTAGGTAGGTATTTAATTACTTTTAAAACACACATTGGTTATTGCAACCTCAATATGCAGTCAAGCATCCAACCACTGGCTACTGATAGAAGCTCGGTTTGCCTTTTACGACGTATTGTCAAAGAACAAACATCTGAGTTAATAAGTAGATATAGGATCCTGATATTATACTGTGACCATAACCTGTTTTAAAACAAGCCAGACAATTTCTGTTCCGAAATGGAAGTTGTCGTATGCGACACCCTGAGGAACAGCAAACTTGGGTCAATCGGGTTTCAAAGATCGGAACTACTCAACGAATAAAAGACGCTACAATTTTCATATCAGCTTTCCACCGTCGTCGTCGGCTCGGACTGCGTATTTTCTCTTTTCTTAGCATACATCATACATCCGAAAGTTTACTATCATTTCACTTTTTTAAACATTAGTGTGATTATGATATTAAATGCCATGTCGGAGCTTCAGGCGGCTCAACAATTCCGTCCGACACCAGGGTTTGTGAGGTAGGTTGACCTCGAAATCCACTCGATAAGAAGAAGAATATTAAAAGTACTTCGTGCTCATTGAGAACTTCGTCTTCATTAAATACATTGATCGTCAGCTGACGAGGAAGCCACTAATTGGTGGTCTCCAAATAAACTTGATCTATTGGACTGGTTTCTTTGACAGCTTGTCTTGAAATTTCCGTTGGTAAACTGACCTCTCCTTACTGTCTGAACTAAGTCTATTCTCAAAGGAAAACGCTGATTTATTACCGGTAATAACTTTGGGACCGGTAAGGAAGTGGTACCTAATTAAAGAATTATGTAAATTTTTAAATGCTGCTTAAGTGCCCATAAACCATACGAACTACGAACTAAAACGGATTTCATTTTAGAGTCGATTTATTAGGTTAACATGTTCACCCGCCAAAGATCATAGTTTTGTTTGATCAAACGGATTCAATTCAATTCAAATTCTCTTTACCTGATACCGAGCACAATAGCTTTTAACAAGTGTGCAAATCATGATTAAAAAGCTTGTTGAGCTAAAACTGTGGTATATTATTATTTTGTTTATTACAATGTCCATCAGCTTTTGAGGCTGATATTGCCCATATTATAATCTCGTTTTGTTCTGCTGTTCGTGCTTCGCTTTTGTGAAGACTAAGTAAAGCGTGCACTGTCTACCTACACGATATCATTCGCGCCTTCTATTGATGTAATAATGTTTCTTCATATCCCATAGTATTTTTATTCGTAATTGTCAACGTGAAGTCTCGTGTTTTCTCTGCTTTCTCATACTCGTGTTAACTATTCGTGATATTTATTTGTTTCTCGTGAGCAAAGATCGTGACTTTGGTGGATATACTTATTTATTTATCTCACTAAGAGAATGAAGTCCAGTGTATTAAGAGAGAGGACCGAACTACTGAACCAATCATTTGATTGACTGGATTATTTTGGAGAAAGTAGAATGTGATGGTGTCACGACTTCTGAATTTGGTATTTAGTATTTGCTTTTGCGTCGACTATTTATAAGAATAAGAACAAGCTCTTACTATTGTTTGATAGAAAACAACAAACAAATATAGACAATTAGATTTTAGGATTGCAATACAATCTAGAAAGATTTTCGTGTGTCGCAGTATGTTAGGTATGTCTGTGTTTCTTGGTGTCAATAAAGAATATTTGTATTTGTAGGTAGGTAGTATTTAAGATTGTGCAGCTCATGAAAAAAAGTATTATTACAATTTTTGATACAAACTCGGTATCAGCCCATATATGTCCCCACCGAGGGGCTCGAGCCTACCCTAAAATACTAAAACTATACTTAGATAAATAGTTGAGTACTAAAATTACAGCTTTAAATAAATAAAAAAAAAATAGGGTCCCTATTGGGAATCATTGTAACGTAAAAAAAAGTTCTACTTAAGGAAGCAACTAATATTCTTATCTACATAAATCATAGTTCGTATATTACAAGGCTCTATGTACGGTAAATCGCGTAGAGCTCAAAGCATTTTATTTTTATGGCTGTCATTGATTTCCTTATAACAGCAAGTGGACATATTTTTTATTGACCGTTACAATATTTATAACAAACGAGTGGGCGACTGATGTTACTTACTTACCTTTATCTATGTATTTATTTGTATTAGTTTTTATGATGTAGGAGCAGCTCGTCCCATATAAACTGGTACGCAAGGATTCTGGCCCTACTAGCTTGCGGACCAGTTATATATGGGACGAGCTGCCCCCATTTATGACCTATAGAACCCAGAAAAAAAACACCTGCTCAAAGATAGTTTCCACAGTTTTCTTCCCATGGTAATTAAATATTAGTTCGAAACAAGTAGGCGGACAT